>OX439483.1:70373321-70859854 GCA_949320155.1 Melangyna quadrimaculata | reverse complement strand
CCGCAAATTAGGCTATGACGTCATTTTCGCTTGCAAAACGCTTAATTAGTTTTTCAACCGCTAAGGTTGCGGTTAACGTTGTTGAACAGATAACGGTCAGACCTTTGCATTGCCGTTCAAAACTCAACTTTTTTTTTTCAATCGAATTTTAAAAAAAAGCATGGGCTACCCCCTTATCACTAAAAATGCATTTTTTTACGAAAGTCTTTGGAACCCATTGAAACGTACATATATTGAAAGGTTTTGTCAAATGCAACCAGCACATCCAAAGCAAACCCTTTTATAAGGACTAGTTTTCGAGATATTTGCATTCAAAGTTATTTTTTTGAGTTATGAAGGCTTGTATGACTTTGGATGCCTACAGTTCCGCAAATAAGGCTATGACGTCATTTTTGCTTGCTAAACGCTTATTATGTTTTTCAAGAGCTATCCATAGCTGAAAACTAGAACATTCTAGGAGGTCTGGTTGCGGAGATATCTTAATTCAAAGTAAATCCATTAAAATCGATTTTTTTTAGTTTTGAAAGTTTGCATGACTTTGGATGTCTACAGTTCCACAAATAAGGCTCGGAAGGCCTTGCGGTTTATCAACCGCTTAATCAGTTTTTGGAGAGCTATCCATTGCTTTGAAGAGATATCCATTGCTGAAAACTAGAGCTTTGTGTGGGCTCTGGTTGCAGAGAAATTTTGATTCAAAGTTAATCTCTCTTGTTTCAACCCAAAACCTAAAAATCTTAATATGGCCATAACTTCCAAAATAAGGCTCGTAAGAGGTTGTGGTTAACGTTGTTGAACAGATAACGGTCAGACCTTTGCATTCCTGTTCAAAACTCAACTTTTTTTTCCAATCGATTTTCGAAAAAAAGCATGGACTACCCCCTTATCACTAAAAATGCATTTTTTTACGAAAGTCTCTGGAACCCATTGAAACGTACATATATTGAAAGGTTTTGTCAAATGCAACCAGCACATCCAAAGCAAACCCTTTTATAAGGTCTAGTTTTCGAAATATTTGCATTCAAAGTTATTTTTTTGAGTTATGAAGGCTTGTATGACTTTGGATGCCTACAGTTCCGCAAATAAGGCTATGACGTCACATTCGCTTGCAAAACGCTTAATAAGTTTTTCAAGAGCTATCCATAGCTGAAAACTAGAACATTCTAGGAGGTCTGGTTGCGGAGATATCTTAATTTAAATTAAATCCATTAAAATCGATTTTCTTGAGTTTTGAAAGTTTGCATGACTTTGGATGTCTACAGTTCCACAAATAAGGCTCGGAAGGCCTTGCGGTTTATTAACCGCTTAATCAGTTTTTAGAGAGCTATCCACTATCCAGAGAAATTTTGATTCAAAGTTAATCTCTCTTGTTTCAACCCAAAACCTAAAAATCTTAATATGGCCATAACTTCCAAAATAAGGCTCGTAAGAGGTTGGGGTTAACGTTGTTGAACAGATAACGGTCAGGCCTTTGCATTGCCGTTCAAAACTTAACTTTTTTTACCAATCGATTTTCGAAAAAAAAGCATGGACTACCCCCTTATCACTAAAAATGCATTTTTTTACGAAAGTCTCTGGAACGCATTGAAACGTACATATATTGAAAGGTTTTGTCAAATTCAACCAGCACATCCAAAGCAAACCCTTTTATAAGGTCTAGTTTTCGAGATATTTGCATTCAAAGTTATTTTTTTGAGTTATGATGGCTTGTATGAACTTGGATGCCCACAGATCAGCAAATAAGGCTATGGCGTCATTTTCGCTTGCAAAAGGCTTAATTAGTTTTTTAAGAGCTATCCATAGCTGAAAATTAGAACATTCTAAGAGGTATGGTTGCCGAGATATCTTAATTCAAAGTAAATCCATTAAAATCGATTTTTTTGAGTTTTGAAAGTTTGCATGAATTTGGATGTCTACAGTTCCACAAATAAGGCTCAGAAGGCCTTGCGGTTTATTAACCTCTTAATCAGTTTTTGAAGAGCTATCCATTGCTGAAAACTAGAGCATTGTGTGGGCTCGGGTTGCAGAGAAATTTTGATTCAAAGTTAATCTTTCTTGTTTCAACCCAAAACCTAAAAATCTTAATATGGCCATAACTTCCAAAATAAGGCTCGTAAGAGGTTGGGGTTAACGTTGTTGAACAGATAACGGTCAGGCCTTTGCATTGCCGTTCAAACCTCAACTTTTTTTTTTCCAATCGATTTTCGAAAAAAAAGCATGGACTACTCCCTTATCACTAAAAATGCATTTTTTTACGAAAGTCTTTGGAACCCATTGAAACGTACATATATTGAAAGGTTTTGTCAAATGCAACCAGCACATCCAAAGCAAACCCTTTTATAAGGTCTAATTTTCGAGATATTTGCATTCAAAGTTATTTTTTTGAGTTATGAAGGCTTGTATGACTTTGGATGCCTACAGTTCCGGAAATAAGGCTATGACGTCATTTTCGCTTGCAAAACGCATAATAAGTTTTTCAAGAGCTATCCATAGCTGAAAACTAGAACATTCTAGGAGGTCTGGTTGCGGAGATATCTTAATTTAAATTAAATCCATTAAAATCGATTTTTTTGAGTTTTGAAAGTTTGCATGAATTTGGATGTCCACAGTTCCACAAATAAGGCTCGGAAGGCCTTGCGGTTTATTAAACGCTTAATCAGTTTTTGGAGAGCTATCCATTGCTTTGAAGAGCTCTCCATTGCTGAAAACTAGAGCTTTGTGTGGGCTCTGGTTGCAGAGAAATTTTGATTCAAAGTTAATCTCTCTTGTTTCAACCCAAAACCTAAAAATCTTAATATGGCCATAACTTCCAAAATAAGGCTCGTAAGAGGTTGGGGTTAACGTTGTTGAACAGATAACGGTCAGGCCTTTGCATTGCCGTTCAAAACTTAACTTTTTTTACCAATCGATTTTCGAAAAAAAAGCATGGACTACCCCCTTATCACTAAAAATGCATTTTTTTACGAAAGTCTCTGGAACGCATTGAAACGTACATATATTGAAAGGTTTTGTCAAATTCAACCAGCACATCCAAAGCAAACCCTTTTATAAGGTCTAGTTTTCGAGATATTTGCATTCAAAGTTATTTTTTCGAGTTATGATGGCTTGTATGAACTTGGATGCCCACAGATCAGCAAATAAGGCTATGGCGTCATTTTCGCTTGCAAAAGGCTTAATTAGTTTTTTAAGAGCTATCCATAGCTGAAAATTAGAACATTCTAAGAGGTATGGTTGCCGAGATATCTTAATTCAAAGTAAATCCATTAAAATCGATTTTTTTGAGTTTTGAAAGTTTTCATGAATTTGGATGTCTACAGTTCCACAAATAAAGCTCAGAAGTCCTTGCGGTTTATTAACCGCTTAATCAGTTTTTAAAGAGCTATCCATTGCTGAAAACTAGAGCATTGTGTGGGCTCTGGTTGCAGAGAAATTTTGATTCAAAGTTAATCTTTCTTGTTTCAACCCAAAACCTAAAAATCTTAATATGGCCATAACTTCCAAAATAAGGCTCGTAAGAGGTTGGGGTTAACGTTGTTGAACAGATAACGGTCAGGCCTTTGCATTGCCGTTCAAACCTCAACTTTTTTTTTCCAATCGATTTTCGAAAAAAAAGCATGGACTACCCCCTTATCACTAAAAACGCATTTTTTACGAAAGTCTCTGGAACGCATTGAAACGTACATATATTGCAAGGTTTTGTCAAATGCAACCAGCACATCCAAAGCAAACCCTTTTATAAGGTCTAGTTTTCGAGATATTTGCATTCAAAGTTATTTTTTTGAGTTATGAAGGCTTGTATGACTTTGGATGACTACAGTTCCGCAAATAAGGCTATGACGTCATTTTCGCTTGCAAAACGCATAATAAGTTTTTCAAGAGCTATCCATAGCTGAAAACTAGAACATTCTAGGAGGTCTGGTTGCGGAGATATCTTAATTTAAATTAAATCCATTAAAATCGATTTTTTTGAGTTTTGAAAGTTTGCATGAATTTGGATGTCCACAGTTCCACAAATAAGGCTCGGAAGGCCTTGCGGTTTATTAAACGCTTAATCAGTTTTTGGAGAGCTATCCATTGCTTTGAAGAGCTCTCCCTTGCTGAAAGTAGAGCTTTATGTGGGCTCTGGTTGCAGAGAAATTTTGATTCAAAGTTAATCTCTCTTGTTTCAACCCAAAACCTAAAAATCTTAATATGGCCATAACTTCCAAAATAAGGTTCGTAAGAGGTTGCGGTTAACGTTGTTGAACAGATAACTGTCAGGCCTTTGCATTGCCGTTCAAAACTCAACTTTTTTTTCCAATCGATTTTCGAAAAAAAAAGCATGGACTACCCCCTTATCACTAAAAATGCATTTTTTTACGAAAGTCTCTGGAACGCATTGAAACGTACATACATTGAAAGGTTTTGTCAAATGCAACCAGCACATCCAAAGCAAACCCTTTTATAAGGTCTAGTTTTCGAGATATTTGCATTCAAAGTTATTTTTTTGAGTTATGAAGGCTTGTATGACTTTGGATGACTACAGTTCCGCAAATAAGGCTATGACGTCATTTTCGCTTGAAAAACGCTTGATTAGTTTTTCAAGAGCTATCCATAGATGAAAACTAGAACATTCTAGGAGGTCTTGTTGCGGAGATATCTTAATTTAAATTAAATCCATTAAAATCGATTTTTTTGAGTTTTGAAAGTTTGCATGAATTTGGATGTCCACAGTTCCACAAATAAGGCTCGGAAGGCCTTGCGGTTTATTAAACGCTTAATCAGTTTTTGGAGAGCTATCCATTGCTTTGAAGAGCTCTCCATTGCTGAAAACTAGAGCTTTGTGTGGGCTCTGGTTGCAGAGAAATTTTGATTCAAAGTTAATCTCTCTTGTTTCAACCCAAAACCTAAAAATCTTAATATGGCCATAACTTCCAAAATAAGGCTCGTAAGAGGTTGGGGTTAACGTTGTTGAACAGATAACGGTCAGGCCTTTGCATTGCCGTTCAAAACTTAACTTTTTTTACCAATCGATTTTCGAAAAAAAAGCATGGACTACCCCCTTATCACTAAAAATGCATTTTTTTACGAAAGTCTCTGGAACGCATTGAAACGTACATACATTGAAAGGTTTTGTCAAATGCAACCAGCACATCCAAAGCAAACCCTTTTATAAGGTCTAGTTTTCGAGATATTTGCATTCAAAGTTATTTTTTTGAGTTATGAAGGCTTGTATGACTTTGGATGACTACAGTTCCGCAAATAAGGCTATGACGTCATTTTCGCTTGAAAAACGCTTGATTAGTTTTTCAAGAGCTATCCATAGATGAAAACTAGAACATTCTAGGAGGTCTTGTTGCGGAGATATCTTAATTTAAATTAAATCCATTAAAATCGATTTTTTTGAGTTTTGAAAGTTTGCATGAATTTGGATGTCCACAGTTCCACAAATAAGGCTCGGAAGGCCTTGCGGTTTATTAAACGCTTAATCAGTTTTTGGAGAGCTATCCATTGCTTTGCAGAGCTCTCCATTGCTGGAAACTAGAGCATTGTGTGGGCTCTGGTTGCAGAGAAATTTTGATTCAAAGTTAATCTTTCTTTTTTCAACCCAAAACCCAAAAATCTTAATATGGCCATAACTTCCAAAATAAGGCTCGTAAGAGGTTGGGGTTAACGTTGTTGAACAGATAACGGTCAGATCTTTGCATTGCCGTTCAAAACTCAACTTTTTTTTTCCAATCGTTCCACAAATAAGGCTGTTCCCTGCGGTTTATTAAACGCTTAATCAGTTTTTGGAGAGCTATCCATTGCTTTGAAGAGCTCTCCATTGCTGAAAACTAGGACTTTGTGTGGGCTCTGGTTGCAGAGAAATTTTGATTCAAAGTTAATCTTTCTTGTTTCAACCCAAAACCTAAAAATCTTAATATGGCCATAACTTCCAAAATAAGGCTCGTAAGAGGTTGGGGTTAACGTTGTTGAACAGATAACGGTCAGGCCTTTGCATTGCCGTTCAAAAATCAACTTTTTTTTTCCAATCGATTTTCGAAAAAAAGCATGGACTACCCCCTTAGCACTAAAAACGCATTTTTTTACGAAAGTCTCTGGAACGCATTGAAACGTACATATATTGAAAGGTTTTGTCAAATGCAACCAGCACACCCAAAGCAAACCCTTTTATAAGGTCTAGTTTTCGAGATATTTGCATTCAAAGTTATTTTTTTGAGTTATGAAGGCTTGTATGACTTTGGATGCCTTCAGTTCCGCAAATAAGGCTATGACGTCATTTTCGCTTGCAAAACGCTTGATTGGTTTTTCAAGAGCTATCCATAGCTGAAAACTAGAACATCCTAAGAGGTCTGGTTGCGGAGATATCTTAATTCAAAGTAAATCCATTAAAATCGATTTTTTTGAGTTTTGAAAGTTTGCATGACTTTGGATGTCTACAGTTCCACAAATAAGGCTCGGAAGGCCTTGCGGTTTATTAACCGCTTAATCAGTTTTTGGAGAGCTATCCACTGCTGAAAACTAGAGGATTGTGTGGGCTCTGGTTGCAGAGAAATTTTGATTCAAAGTTAATCTTTCTTGTTTCAACCCAAAACCTAAAAATCTTAATATGGCCATAACTTCCAAAATAAGGCTCGTAAGAGGTTGCGGTTAACGTTGTTGAACAGATAACGGTCAGACCTTTGCATTGCTGTTCAAAACTCAACTTTTTTTTTCCAATCGAATTTCAAAAAAAAAGCATGGACTACCCCCTTATCACTAAAAATGCATTTTTTTACGAAAGTCTCTGGAACCCATTGAAACGTACATATATTGAAAGGTTTTTTCAAATGCAACCAGCACATCCAAAGCAAACCCTTTTATAAGGTCTAGTTTTCGAGATATTTGCATTCAAAGTTATTTTTTTGAGTTATGAAGGCTTGTATGACTTTGGATGCCTACAGTTCCGCAAATAAGGCTATGACGTCATTTTCGCTTGCAAAACGCTTAATAAGTTTTCCAAGAGCTATCCAAAGCTGAAAACTAGAACATTCCAGGAGGTCTGCTTGCGGAGATATCTTAATTCAAAGTTAATCCATTAAAATCGATTTTTTTGAGTTTTAAAAGTTTGCATGACTTTGGATGTCTACAGTTCCACAAATAAGGCTCTGAAGGCCTTGCGGTTTATCAACCGCTTAATCAGTTTTTGGAGAGCTATCCATTGCTGAAAACTAGAGCATTGTGTGGGCTCTGGTTGCAGAGAAATTTTGATTCAAAGTTAATCTCTCTTGTTTCAACCCAAAACCTAAAAATCTTAATATGGCCATAACTTCCAAAATAAGGCTCGTAAGAGATTGGGGTTAATGTTGTTGAACAGATTACGGTCAGGCCTTTGCATTGCCGTTCAAAACTCAACTTTTTTTTTCCAATCGATTTTCGAAAAAAAGCATGGACTACCCCCTTATCACTAAAAATGCATTTTTTTACGAAAGTCTCTGGAACCCATTGAAACGTACATATATTGAAATGTTTTGTCAAATGCAACCAGCACATCCAAAGCAAACCCTTTTATAAGGTCTAGTTTTCGAGATATTTGCATTCAAAGTTATTTTTTTGAGTTATAAAGGCTTGTATGATTTTGGATGCCTACAGTTCCGCAAATAAGGCTATGACGTCATTTTCGCTTGCAAAACACTTAATAAGTTTTTCAAGAGCTATCCAAAGCTGAAAACTAGAACATTCTAGGAGGCCTGGTTGCGGAGATATCTTAATTTAAAGTAAATCCATTAAAATCGATTTTTTTGAGTTTTGAAAGTTTGCATGACTTTGGATGTCTACAGTTCCACAAATAAGGCTGGGAAGGCCTTGCGGTTTATTAAACGCTTGATCAGGTTTTGGAGAGCTATCCATTGCTTTGAAGAGCTATCCATAGCTGAAAACTAGAACATTCTAGGAGGCCTGGTTGCGGAGATATCTTCATTCAAATTAAATCCATTAAAATCGATTTTTTTGAGTTTTGAAAGTTTGCATGAATTTGGATGTCTACAGTTCCACAAATAAGGCTGGGAAGGCCTTGCGGTTTATTAAACGCTTAATCAGTTTTTGGAGAGCTATCCATTGCTTTGCAGAGCTCTCCATTGCTGGAAACTAGAGCATTGTGTGGGCTCTGGTTGCAGAGAAATTTTGATTCAAAGTTAATCTTTCTTTTTTCAACCCAAAACCCAAAAATCTTAATATGGCCATAACTTCCAAAATAAGGCTCGTAAGAGGTTGGGGTTAACGTTGTTGAACAGATAACGGTCAGATCTTTGCATTGCCGTTCAAAAATCAACTTTTTTTTTCCAATCGTTCCACAAATAAGGCTGTTCCCTGCGGTTTATTAAACGCTTAAACAGATTTTGGAGAGCTATCCATTGCTTTGAAGAGCTCTCCATTGCTGAAAACTAGGACTTTGTGTGGGCTCTGGTTGCAGAGAAATTTTGATTCAAAGTTAATCTTTCTTGTTTCAACCCAAAACCTAAAAATCTTAATATGGCCATAACTTCCAAAATAAGGCTCGTAAGAGGTTGGGGTTAACGTTGTTGAACAGATAACGGTCAGGCCTTTGCATTGCCGTTCAAAAATCAACTTTTTTTTTTCCAATCGATTTTCGAAAAAAAGCATGGACTACCCCCTTATCACTAAAAATGCATTTTTTTACGAAAGTCATTGAAACGTACATATATTGAAAGGTTTTGTCAAATGCAACCAGCACATCCAAAGCAAACCCTTTTATAAGGTCTAGTTTTCGAGATATTTGCATTCAAAGATATTTTTTTGAGTTATGAAAGCTTGTATGAATTTGGATGCCTACAGTTCCGCAAATAAGGCTATGACATAGGAGGTCTGGTTGCGGAGATATCTTAATTCAAAGTAAATCCATTAAAATCGATTTTTTTGAGTTTTGAAAGTTTGCATGACTTTGGATGTCTACAGTTCCACAAATAAGGCTCGGAAGGCCTTGTGGTTTATTAACCGCTTAATCAGTTTTTAGAGAGCTATCCATTGCTGAAAACTAGAGCTTTGTGTGGGCTCTGGTTGCAGAGAAATTTTGATTCAAAGTTAATCTTTCTTGTTTCAACCCAAAACCTAAAAATCTTAATATGGCCATAACTTCCAAAATAAGGCTCGTAAGAGGTTGCGGTTAACGTTGTTGAACAGATAACGGTCAGACCTTTGCATTGCCGTTCAAAACTCAACTTTTTTTTCCAATCGGTTTTCGAAAAAAAGCATGGACTACCCCCTTATCACTAAAAATGCACTTTTTTACGAAAGTCTCTGGAACCCATTGAAACGTACATATATAGAAAGGTTTTGTCAAATGCAACCAGCACATCCAAAGCAAACCCTTTTATAAGGTCTAGTTTTCGAGATATTTGCATTCAAAGTTATTTTTTTGAGTTATGAAGGCTTGTATGACTTTGGATGCCCACAGTTCCGCAAATAAGGCTATGGCGTCATTTTGGCTTGCAAAACGCTTAATAAGTTTTTCAAGAGCTATCCATAGCTGAAAACTAGAACATTCTAGGAGGTCTGGTTGCGGAGATATCTTAATTCAAAGTAAATCCATTAAAATCGATTTTTTTGAGTTTTGAAAGTTTGCATGATTTTGGATGTCTACAGTTCCACAAATAAGGCTCGGAAGGCCTTGCGGTTTATTAACCGCTTAATCAGTTTTTGGAGAGCTATCCATTGCTGAAAACTAGAGGATTGTGTGGGCTCTGGTTGCAGAGAAATTTTGATTCAAAGTTAATCTCTCTTGTTTCAACCCAAAACCTAAAAATCTTAATATGGCCATAACATACAAAATAAGGCTCGTAAGAGGTTGGGGTTAACGTTGTTGAACAGATTACGGTCATGCCTTTGCATTGCCGTTCAAAACTCAACTTTTTTTTTACCAATCGATTTTCGAAAAAAAGCATGGACTACCCCCTTATCACTAAAAATGCATTTTTTACGAAAGTCTCTGGAACCCATTGAAACGTATATTGAAAGGTTTTGTCAAATGCAACCAGCACATCCAAAGCAAACCCTTTTATAAGGCCTAGTTTTCGAGATATTTGCATTCAAAGTTATTTTTTTGAGTTATGAAGGCTTGTATGAATTTGGATGCCTACAGTTCCGCAAATAAGGCTATGACGTCATTTTCGCCTGCAAAACGCTTAATAAGTTTTTCAAGAGCTATCCATAGCTGAAAACTAGAACATTCTAGGAGGTCTGGTTGCGGAGATATCTTAATTCAAAGTAAATCCATTAAAATCGATTTTTTTGAGTTTTGAAAGTTTGCATGACTTTGGATGTCTACAGTTCCACAAATAAGGCTCGGAAGGCCTTGCGGTTTATCAACCGCTTAATCAGTTTTTGGAGAGCTATCCATTGCTTTGAAGAGCTATCCATTGCTGAAAACTAGAGCTTTGTGTGGGCTCTGGTTGCAGAGAAATTTTGATTCAAAGTTAATCTTTCTTGTTTCAACCCAAAACCTAAAAATCTTAATATGGCCATAACTTACAAAATAAGGCTCGTAAGAGGTTGGGGTTTACGTTGTTGAACAGATTACGGTCATGCCTTTGCATTGCCGTTCAAAACTCAACTTTTTTTTTACCAATCGATTTTCGAAAAAAAGCATGGACTACCCCCTTATCACTAAAAATGCATTTTTTACGAAAGTCTCTGGAACCCATTGAAACGTATATTGAAAGGTTTTGTCAAATGCAACCAGCACATCCAAAGCAAACCCTTTTATAAGGCCTAGTTTTCGAGATATTTGCATTCAAAGTTATTTTTTTGAGTTATGAAGGCTTGTATGAATTTGGATGCCTACAGTTCCGCAAATAAGGCTATGACGTCATTTTCGCCTGCAAAACGCTTAATTAGTTTTTCAAGAGCTATCCATAGCTGAAAACTAGAACATTCTAGGAGGTCTGGTTGCGGAGATATCTTAATTCAAAGTAAATCCATTAAAATCGATTTTTTTGAGTTTTGAAAGTTTGCATGACTTTGGATGTCTACAGTTCCACAAATAAGGTTCGGAAGGCCTTGCGGTTTATCAACCGCTTAATCAGTTTTTGGAGAGCTATCCATTGCTTTGAAGAGCTATCCATTGCTGAAAACTAGAGCTTTGTGTGGGCTCTGGTTGCAGAGAAATTTTGATTCAAAGTTAATCTTTCTTGTTTCAACCCAAAACCTAAAAATCTTAATATGGCCATAACTTCCAAAATAAGGCTCGTAAGAGGTTGGGGTTAACGTTGTTGAATAGATTACGGTCAGGCCTTTGCATTGCCGTTCAAAACTCAACTTTTTTATTCCAATCGATTTTCGAAAAAAAAGCATGGACTACCCCCTTATCACTAAAAATGCATTTTTTTACGAAAGTCTCTGGAACGCATTGAAACGTACATATATTGAAAGGTTTTGTCAAATGCAACCAGCACATCCAAAGCAAACCCTTTTATAAGGTCTAGTTTTCGAGATATTTGCATTCAAAGTTATTTTTTTGAGTTATGAAGGCTTGTATGACTTTGGATGCCCACAGTTCCGCAAATAAGGCTATGGCGTCATTTTGGCTTGCAAAACGCTTAATAAGTTTTTTAAGAGCTATCCATAGCTGAAAACTAGAACTTTCTAAGAGGTCTGGTTGCGGAGATATCTTAATTCAAAGTTAATCCATTAAAATCGATTTTTTTGAGTTTTGAAAGTTTGCATGACTTTGGATGTCTACAGTTCCACAAATAAGGCTCGGAAGGCCTTGCGGTTTATTAACCGCTTAATCAGTTTTTGGAGAGCTATCCATTGCTGAAAACTAGAGGATTGTGTGGGCTCTGGTTGCAGAGAAATTTTGATTCAAAGTTAATCTCTCTTGTTTCAACCCAAAACCTAAAAATCTTAATATGGCCATAACTTACAAAATAAGGCTCGTAAGAGGTTGGGGTTTACGTTGTTGAACAGATTACGGTCATGCCTTTGCATTGCCGTTCAAAACTCAACTTTTTTTTTACCAATCGATTTTCGAAAAAAAGCATGGACTACCCCCTTATCACTAAAAATGCATTTTTTACGAAAGTCTCTGGAACCCATTGAAACGTATATTGAAAGGTTTTGTCAAATGCAACCAGCACATCCAAAGCAAACCCTTTTATAAGGCCTAGTTTTCGAGATATTTGCATTCAAAGTTATTTTTTTGAGTTATGAAGGCTTGTATGAATTTGGATGCCTACAGTTCCGCAAATAAGGCTATGACGTCATTTTCGCCTGCAAAACGCTTAATTAGTTTTTCAAGAGCTATCCATAGCTGAAAACTAGAACATTCTAGGAGGTCTGGTTGCGGAGATATCTTAATTCAAAGTAAATCCATTAAAATCGATTTTTTTGAGTTTTGAAAGTTTGCATGACTTTGGATGTCTACAGTTCCACAAATAAGGTTCGGAAGGCCTTGCGGTTTATCAACCGCTTAATCAGTTTTTGGAGAGCTATCCATTGCTTTGAAGAGCTATCCATTGCTGAAAACTAGAGCTTTGTGTGGGCTCTGGTTGCAGAGAAATTTTGATTCAAAGTTAATCTTTCTTGTTTCAACCCAAAACCTAAAAATCTTAATATGGCCATAACTTCCAAAATAAGGCTCGTAAGAGGTTGGGGTTAACGTTGTTGAACAGATTACGGTCAGGCCTTTGCATTGCCGTTCAAAACTCAACTTTTTTATTCCAATCGATTTTTGAAAAAAAAGCATGGACTACCCCCTTATCACTAAAAATGCATTTTTTTACGAAAGTCTCTGGAACGCATTGAAACGTACATATATTGAAAGGTTTTGTCAAATGCAACCAGCACATCCAAAGCAAACCCTTTTATAAGGTCTAGTTTTCGAGATATTTGCATTCAAAGTTATTTTTTTGAGTTATGAAGGCTTGTATGAATTTGGATTCCTACAGTTCCGCAAATAAGGCTATGATGTCATTTTCGCTTGCAAAACGCTTAATAAGTTTTTCAAGAGCTATCCATAGCTGAAAACTAGAACATTCTAGGACGTCTGGTTGCGGAGATATCTTAATTCAAAGCAAATCCATTAAAATCGATTTTTTTGAGTTTTGAAAGTTTGCATGACTTTGGATGTCTACAGTTCCACAAATTAGGCTCGGAAGGCCTTGAGGTTTATTAATCGCTTTATCAGTTTTTGGAGAGCTATCCATTGCTGAAAACTAGAGCATTATGTGGGCACTGGTTGCAGAGAAATTTTGATTCAAAGTTAATCTCTCTTGTTTCAACCCAAAACCTAAAAATCTTAATATGGCCATAACTTCCAAAATAAGGCTCGTAAGAGGTTGCGGTTAACGTTGTTGAACAGATAACGGTCAGGCCTTTGCATTGCCGTTCAAAACTCAAATTTTTTTTGTCCAATCGATCTTCAAAAAAAAGCATGGACTACCCCCTTATCACTAAAAATGCATTTTTTACGAAAGTCTCTGGAACCCATTGAAACGTATATTGAAAGGTTTTGTCAAATGCAACCAGCACATCCAAAGCAAACCCTTTTATAAGGCCTAGTTTTCGAGATATTTGCATTCAAAGTTATTTTTTTGAGTTATGAAGGCTTGTATGAATTTGGATGCCTACAGTTCCGCAAATAAGGCTATGACGTCATTTTCGCCTGCAAAACGCTTAATTAGTTTTTCAAGAGCTATCCATAGCTGAAAACTAGAACATTCTAGGAGGTCTGGTTGCGGAGATATCTTAATTCAAAGTAAATCCATTAAAATCGATTTTTTTGAGTTTTGAAAGTTTGCATGACTTTGGATGTCTACAGTTCCACAAATAAGGTTCGGAAGGCCTTGCGATTTATCAACCGCTTAATCAGTTTTTGGAGAGCTATCCATTGCTTTGAAGAGCTATCCATTGCTGAAAACTAGAGCTTTGTGTGGGCTCTGGTTGCAGAGAAATTTTGATTCAAAGTTAATCTTTCTTGTTTCAACCCAAAACCTAAAAATCTTAATATGGCCATAACTTCCAAAATAAGGCTCGTAAGAGGTTGGGGTTAACGTTGTTGAACAGATTACGGTCAGGCCTTTGCATTGCCGTTCAAAACTCAACTTTTTTATTCCAATCGATTTTCGAAAAAAAAGCATGGACTACCCCCTTATCACTAAAAATGCATTTTTTTACGAAAGTCTCTGGAACGCATTGAAACGTACATATATTGAAAGGTTTTGTCAAATGCAACCAGCACATCCAAAGCAAACCCTTTTATAAGGTCTAGTTTTCGAGATATTTGCATTCAAAGTTATTTTTTTGAGTTATGAAGGCTTGTATGAATTTGGATTCCTACAGTTCCGCAAATAAGGCTATGATGTCATTTTCGCTTGCAAAACGCTTAATAAGTTTTTCAAGAGCTATCCATAGCTGAAAACTAGAACATTCTAGGACGTCTGGTTGCGGAGATATCTTAATTCAAAGCAAATCCATTAAAATCGATTTTTTTGAGTTTTGAAAGTTTGCATGATTTTGGATGTCTACAGTTCCACAAATAAGGCTCGGAAGGCCTTGAGGTTTATTAATCGCTTTATCAGTTTTCGGAGAGCTATCCATTGCTGAAAACTAGAGCTTTGTGTGGGCTCTGGTTGCAGAGAAATTTTGATTCAAAGTTAATCTTTCTTGTTTCAACCCAAAACCTAAAAATCTTAATATGGCCATAACTTCCAAAATAAGGCTCGTAAGAGGTTGGGGTTAACGTTGTTGAACAGATTACGGTCAGGCCTTTGCATTGCCGTTCAAAACTCAACTTTTTTATTCCAATCGATTTTCGAAAAAAAAGCATGGACTACCCCCTTATCACTAAAAATGCATTTTTTTACGAAAGTCTCTGGAACGCATTGAAACGTACATATATTGAAAGGTTTTGTCAAATGCAACCAGCACATCCAAAGCAAACCCTTTTATAAGGTCTAGTTTTCGAGATATTTGCATTCAAAGTTATTTTTTTGAGTTATGAAGACTTGTATGAATTTGGATTCCTACAGTTCCGCAAATAAGGCTATGATGTCATTTTCGCTTGCAAAACGCTTAATAAGTTTTTCAAGAGCTATCCATAGCTGAAAACTAGAACATTCTAGGACGTCTGGTTGCGGAGATATCTTAATTCAAAGCAAATCCATTAAAATCGATTTTTTTGAGTTTTGAAAGTTTGCATGACTTTGGATGTCTACAGTTCCACAAATAAGGCTCGGAAGGCCTTGAGGTTTATTAATCGCTTTATCAGTTTTCGGAGAGCTATCCATTGCTGAAAACAAGAGCATTATGTGGGCACTGGTTGCAGAGAAATTTTGATTCAAAGTTAATCTCTCTTGTTTCAACCCAAAACCTAAAAATCTTAATATGGCCATAACTTCCAAAATAAGGCTCGTAAGAGGTTGGGGTTAACGTTGTTGAACAGATAACGGTCAGGCCTTTGCATTGCCGTTCAAAACTACACTTTTTTTTTCCAATCGATTTTCGAAAAAAAAGCATGGACTACCCCCTTATCACTAAAAATGCATTTTTTTACGAAAGTCTCTGCAACGCATTGAAACGTACATATATTGAAAGGTTTTGTCAAATGCAACCAGCACATCCAAAGCAAACCCTTTTATAAGGTCTAGTTTTCGAGATATTTGCATTCAAAGTTATTTTTTTGAGTTATGAAGGCTTGTATGAATTTGGATGCCTACAGTTCCGCAAATAAGGCTATGACGTCATTTTCGCTTGCAAAACGCTTAATAAGTTTTTCAAGAGCTATCCATAGCTGAAAACTAGAACATTCTAGGAGGTCTGGTTGCGGAGATATCTTAATTCAAAGCAAATCCATTAAAATCGATTTTTTTGAGTTTTGAAAGTTTGCATGACTTTGGATGTCTACAGTTCCACAAATAAGGCTCGGAAGGCCTTGCGGTTTATTAATCGCTTAATCAGTTTTTGGAGAGCTATCCATTGCTGAAAACTAGAGCATTATGTTGGCACTGGTTGCAGATAAATTTTGATTCAAAGTTAATCTCTCTTGTTTCAACCCAAAACCTAAAAATCTTAATATGGCCATAACTTCCAAAATAAGGCTCGTAAGAGGTAGCGGTTAACGTTGTTGAACAGATAACGGTCAGGCCTTTGCATTGCCGTTCAAAACTACACTTTTTTTTTCCAATCGATTTTCGAAAAAAAAGCATGGACTACCCCCTTATCACTAAAAATGCATTTTTTTACGAAAGTCTCTGGAACGCATTGAAACGTACATATATTGAAAGGTTTTGTCAAATGCAACCAGCACATCCAAAGCAAACCCTTTTATAAGGTCTAGTTTTCGAGATATTTGCATTCAAAGTTATTTTTTTGAGTTATGAAGGCTTGTATGAATTTGGATGCCTACAGTTCCGCAAATAAGGCTATGACGTCATTTTCGCTTGCAAAACGCTTAATAAGTTTTTCAAGAGCTATCCATAGCTGAAAACTAGAACATTCTAGGAGGTCTGGTTGCGGAGATATCTTAATTCAAAGCAAATCCATTAAAATCGATTTTTTTGAGTTTTGAAAGTTTGCATGACTTTGGATGTCTACAGTTCCACAAATAAGGCTCGGAAGGCCTTGAGGTTTATTAATCGCTTTATCAGTTTTTGGAGAGCTATCCATTGCTGAAAACTAGAGCATTATGTGGGCACTGGTTGCAGAGAAATTTTGATTCAAAGTTAATCTCTCTTGTTTCAACCCAAAACCTAAAAATCTTAATATGGCCATAACTTCCAAAATAAGGCTCGTAAGAGGTTGCGGTTAACGTTGTTGAACAGATAACGGTCAGGCCTTTGCATTGCCGATCAAAACTCAAATTTTTTTTTCCAATCGATCTTCGAAAAAAAGCATGGACTACCCCCTTATCACTAAAAATGCATTTTTTTACGAAAGTCTCTGGAACGCATTGAAAGGTACATATATTGAAAGGTTTTGTCAAATGCAACCAGCACATCCAAAGCAAACCCTTTTATAAGGTCTAGTTTTCGAGATATTTGCATTCAAAGTTATTTTTTTGAGTTATGAAGGCTTGTATGACTTTGGATGCCTACAGTTCCGCAAATAAGGCTATGACGTCATTTTCGCTTGCAAAACGCTTAATAAGTTTTTCAAGAGCTATCCATAGCTGAAAACTAGAACATTCTAGGACGTTTGGTTGCGGAGATATCTTAATTTAAATTAAATCCATTAAAATCGATTTTTTTGAGTTCTGAAAGTTTGCATGACTTTTTGATGTCTACAGTTCCACAAATAAGACTCGGAAGGCCTTGCGGTTTATTAACCGCTTAATCAGTTTTTGGAGAGCTATCCATTGCTTTGAAGAGCTATCCATTGCTGAAAACTAGAGCTTTGTGTGGGCTCTGGTTGCAGAGAAATTTTGATTCAAAGTTAATCTCTCTTGTTTCAACCCAAAACCTAAAAATCTTAATATGGCCATAACTTCCAAAATAAGGCTCGTAAGAGGTTGCGGTTAACGTTGTTGAACAGATAACGGTCAGACCTTTGCATTGCCGTTCAAAACTCAACTTTTTTTTCCAATCGGTTTTCGAAAAAAAGCATGGACTACCCCCTTATCACTAAAAATGCACTTTTTTACGAAAGTCTCTGGAACCCATTGAAACGTACATATATAGAAAGGTTCTGTCAAATGCAACCAGCACATCCAAAGCAAACCCTTTTATAAGGTCTAGTTTTCGAGATATTTGCATTCAAAGTTATTTTTTTGAGTTATGAAGGCTTGTATGAATTTGGATGCCTACAGTTCCGCAAATAAGGCTATGACGTCATTTTCGCTTGCAAAACGCTTAATAAGTTTTTCAAGAGCTATCCATAGCTGAAAACTAGAACATTCTAGGAGGTCTGGTTGCGGAGATATCTTAATTCAAAGCAAATCCATTAAAATCGATTTTTTTGAGTTTTGAAAGTTTGCATGACTTTGGATGTCTACAGTTCCACAAATAAGGCTCGGAAGGCCTTGAGGTTTATTAATCGCTTAATCAGTTTTTGGAGAGCTATCCATTGCTGGAAACTAGAGCATTATGTGGGCCCTGGTTGCAGAGAAATTTTGATTCAAAGTTAATCTCTCTTGTTTCAACCCAAAACCTAAAAATCTTAATATGGCCATAACTTCCAAAATAAGGCTCGTAAGAGGTTGCGGTTAACGTTGTTGAACAGATAACGGTCAGGCCTTTGCATTGCCGTTCAAAACTCAAATTTTTTTTTCCAATCGATCTTCGAAAAAAAGCATGGACTACCCCCTTATCACTAAAAATGCATTTTTTTACGAAAGTCTCTGGAACGCATTGAAAGGTACATATATTGAAATGTTTTGTCAAATGCAACCAGCACATCCAAAGCAAACCCTTTTATAAGGTCTAGTTTTCGAGATATTTGCATTCAAAGTTATTTTTTTGAGTTATGAAGGCTTGTATGACTTTGGATGCCTACAGTTCCGCAAATAAGGCTATGACGTCATTTTCGCTTGCAAAACGCTTAATAAGTTTTTCAAGAGCTATCCATAGCTGAAAATTAGAACATTCTAGGACGTTTGGTTGCGGAGATATCTTAATTTAAATTAAATCCATTAAAATCGATTTTTTTGAGTTCTGAAAGTTTGCATGACTTTTTGATGTCTACAGTTCCACAAATAAGACTCGGAAGGCCTTGCGGTTTATTAACCGCTTAATCAGTTTTTGGAGAGCTATCCATTGCTTTGAAGAGCTATCCATTGCTGAAAACTAGAGCTTTGTGTGGGCTCTGGTTGCAGAGAAATTTTGATTCAAAGTTAATCTCTCTTGTTTCAACCCAAAACCTAAAAATCTTAATATGGCCATAACTTCCAAAATAAGGCTCGTAAGAGGTTGCGGTTAACGTTGTTGAACAGATAACGGTCAGACCTTTGCATTGCCGTTCAAAACTCAACTTTTTTTTCCAATCGGTTTTCGAAAAAAAGCATGGACTACCCCCTTATCACTAAAAATGCACTTTTTTACGAAAGTCTCTGGAACCCATTGAAACGTACATATATAGAAAGGTTTTGTCAAATGCAACCAGCACATCCAAAGCAAACCCTTTTATAAGGTCTAGTTTTCGAGATATTTGCATTCAAAGTTATTTTTTTGAGTTATGAAGGCTTGTATGAATTTGGATGCCCACAGTTCCGCAAATAAGGCTATGGCGTCATTTTGGCTTGCAAAACGCTTGATAAGTTTTTTAAGAGCTATCCATAGCTGAAAACTAAAACTTTCTAAGAGGTCTGGTTGCGGAGATATCTTAATTCAAAGCAAATCCATTAAAATCGATTTCTTTGAGTTTTGAAAGTTTGCATGAATTTGGATGTCTACAGTTCCACAAATAAGGCTGGGAAGGCCTTGCGGTTTATTAACCGCTTAATCAGTTTTTGGAGAGCTATCCATTGCTTTGAAGAGCTCTCCATTGCTGAAAACTAGAGCTTTGTGTGGTCTCTGGTTGCAGAGAAATTTTGATTCAAAGTTAATCTCTCTTGTTTCAACCCAAAACCTAAAAATCTTAATATGGCCATTACTTCCAAAATAAGGCTCGTATGAGGTTGCGGTTAACGTTCTTGAACAGATAACGGTCAGGCCTTTGCATTGCCGTTCAAAACTCAACTTTTTTTTTTCCAATCGATTTTCGAAAAAAAAGCATCGACTACCCCCTTATCACTAAAAATGCATTTTTTTACGAAAGTCTCTGGAACGCATTGAAACGTACATATATTGGAAGGTTTTGTCAAATGCAACCAGCACATCCAAAGCAAACCCTTTTATAAGGTCTAGTTTTCGAGATATTTGCATTCAAAGTTATTTTTTTGAGTTATGAAGGCTTGTATGAATTTGGATGCCTACAGTTCCGCAAATAAGGCTATGACGTCATTTTCGCTTGCAAAACGCTTAATAAGTTTTTCAAGAGCTATCCATAGCTGAAAACTAGAACATTCTAGGAGGTCTGGTTGCGGAGATATCTTAATTCAAAGCAAATCCATTAAAATCGATTTCTTTGAGTTTTGAAAGTTTGCATGACTTTGGATGTCTACAGTTCCACAAATAAGGCTCGGAAGGCCTTGAGGTTTATTAATCGCTTTATCAGTTTTTGGAGAGCTATCCATTGCTGAAAACTAGAGCATTATGTGGGCACTGGTTGCAGAGAAATTTTGATTCAAAGTTAATCTCTCTTGTTTCAACCCAAAACCTAAAAATCTTAATATGGGCATAACTTCCAAAATAAGGCTCGTAAGAGGTTGGGGTTAACGTTGTTGAACAGATTACGGTCAGGCCTTTGCATTGCCGTCCAAAACTCAACTTTTTTTTTTTTCCAATCGATTTTCGAAAAAAAAGCATGGACTACCCCCTTATCACTAAAAATGCATTTTTTTACGAAAGTCTCTGGAACCCATTGAAACGTATATATATTGAAAGTTTTTGTCAAATGCAACCAGCACATCCAAAGCAAACCCTTTTATAAGGTCTAGTTTTCGAGATATTTGCATTCAAAGTTATTTTTTTGAGTTATGAAGGCTTGTATGAATTTGGATGCCTACAGTTCCGCAAATAAGGCTATGACGTCATTTTCGCTTGCAAAACGCTTAATAAGTTTTTCAAGAGCTATCCATAGCTGAAAACTAGAACATTCTAGGAGGTCTGGTTGCGGAGATATCTTAATTCAAAGCAAATCCATTAAAATCGATTTTTTTGAGTTTTGAAAGTTTGCATGACTTTGGATGTCTACAGTTCCACAAATAAGGCTCGGAAGGCCTTGAGGTTTATTAATCGCTTTATCAGTTTTTGGAGAGCTATCCATTGCTGAAAACTAGAGCATTATGTGGGCACTGGTTGCAGAGAAATTTTGATTCAAAGTTAATCTCTCTTGTTTCAACCCAAAACCTAAAAATCTTAATATGGCCATAACTTCCAAAATAAGGCTCGTAAGAGGTTGCGGTTAACGTTGTTGAACAGATAACGGTCAGGCCTTTGCATTGCCGATCAAAACTCAAATTTTTTTTCCAATCGATCTTCGAAAAAAACCATGGACTACCCCCTTATCACTAAAAATGCATTTTTTTACGAAAGTCTCTGGAACGCATTGAAAGGTACATATATTGAAAGGTTTTGTCAAATGCAACCAGCACATCCAAAGCAAACCCTTTTATAAGGTCTAGTTTTCGAGATATTTGCATTCAAAGTTATTTTTTTGAGTTATGAAGGCTTGTATGACTTTGGATGCCTACAGTTCCGCAAATAAGGCTATGACGTCATTTTCGCTTGCAAAACGCTTAATAAGTTTTTCAAGAGCTATCCATAGCTGAAAACTAGAACATTCTAGGACGTTTGGTTGCGGAGATATCTTAATTTAAATTAAATCCATTAAAATCGATTTTTTTGAGTTCTGAAAGTTTGCATGACTTTTTGATGTCTACAGTTCCACAAATAAGACTCGGAAGGCCTTGCGGTTTATTAACCGCTTAATCAGTTTTTGGAGAGCTATCCATTGCTTTGAAGAGCTATCCATTGCTGAAAACTAGAGCTTTGTGTGGGCTCTGGTTGCAGAGAAATTTTGATTCAAAGTTAATCTCTCTTGTTTCAACCCAAAACCTAAAAATCTTAATATGGCCATAACTTCCAAAATAAGGCTCGTAAGAGGTTGCGGTTAACGTTGTTGAACAGATAACGGTCAGACCTTTGCATTGCCGTTCAAAACTCAACTTTTTTTTCCAATCGGTTTTCGAAAAAAAGCATGGACTACCCCCTTATCACTAAAAATGCACTTTTTTACGAAAGTCTCTGGAACCCATTGAAACGTACATATATAGAAAGGTTTTGTCAAATGCAACCAGCACATCCAAAGCAAACCCTTTTATAAGGTCTAGTTTTCTCGTAAGAGGTTGCGGTTAACGTTGTTGAACAGATAACGGTCAGACCTTTGCATTGCCGTTCAAAACTCAACTTTTTTTTCCAATCGGTTTTCGAAAAAAAGCATGGACTACCCCCTTATCACTAAAAATGCACTTTTTTACGAAAGTCTCTGGAACCCATTGAAACGTACATATATAGAAAGGTTCTGTCAAATGCAACCAGCACATCCAAAGCAAACCCTTTTATAAGGTCTAGTTTTCGAGATATTTGCATTCAAAGTTATTTTTTTGAGTTATGAAGGCTTGTATGAATTTGGATGCCTACAGTTCCGCAAATAAGGCTATGACGTCATTTTCGCTTGCAAAACGCTTAATAAGTTTTTCAAGAGCTATCCATAGCTGAAAACTAGAACATTCTAGGAGGTCTGGTTGCGGAGATATCTTAATTCAAAGCAAATCCATTAAAATCGATTTTTTTGAGTTTTGAAAGTTTGCATGACTTTGGATGTCTACAGTTCCACAAATAAGGCTCGGAAGGCCTTGAGGTTTATTAATCGCTTAATCAGTTTTTGGAGAGCTATCCATTGCTGGAAACTAGAGCATTATGTGGGCACTGGTTGCAGAGAAATTTTGATTCAAAGTTAATCTCTCTTGTTTCAACCCAAAACCTAAAAATCTTAATATGGCCATAACTTCCAAAATAAGGCTCGTAAGAGGTTGCGGTTAACGTTGTTGAACAGATAACGGTCAGGCCTTTGCATTGCCGTTCAAAACTCAAATTTTTTTTTCCAATCGATCTTCGAAAAAAAGCATGGACTACCCCCTTATCACTAAAAATGCATTTTTTTACGAAAGTCTCTGGAACGCATTGAAAGGTACATATATTGAAATGTTTTGTCAAATGCAACCAGCACATCCAAAGCAAACCCTTTTATAAGGTCTAGTTTTCGAGATATTTGCATTCAAAGTTATTTTTTTGAGTTATGAAGGCTTGTATGACTTTGGATGCCTACAGTTCCGCAAATAAGGCTATGACGTCATTTTCGCTTGCAAAACGCTTAATAAGTTTTTCAAGAGCTATCCATAGCTGAAAACTAGAACATTCTAGGACGTTTGGTTGCGGAGATATCTTAATTTAAATTAAATCCATTAAAATCGATTTTTTTGAGTTCTGAAAGTTTGCATGACTTTTTGATGTCTACAGTTCCACAAATAAGACTCGGAAGGCCTTGCGGTTTATTAACCGCTTAATCAGTTTTTGGAGAGCTATCCATTGCTTTGAAGAGCTATCCATTGCTGAAAACTAGAGCTTTGTGTGGGCTCTGGTTGCAGAGAAATTTTGATTCAAAGTTAATCTCTCTTGTTTCAACCCAAAACCTAAAAATCTTAATATGGCCATAACTTCCAAAATAAGGCTCGTAAGAGGTTGCGGTTAACGTTGTTGAACAGATAACGGTCAGACCTTTGCATTGCCGTTCAAAACTCAACTTTTTTTTCCAATCGGTTTTCGAAAAAAAGCATGGACTACCCCCTTATCACTAAAAATGCACTTTTTTACGAAAGTCTCTGGAACCCATTGAAACGTACATATATAGAAAGGTTTTGTCAAATGCAACCAGCACATCCAAAGCAAACCCTTTTATAAGGTCTAGTTTTCGAGATATTTGCATTCAAAGTTATTTTTTTGAGTTATGAAGGCTTGTATGAATTTGGATGCCCACAGTTCCGCAAATAAGGCTATGGCGTCATTTTGGCTTGCAAAACGCTTGATAAGTTTTTTAAGAGCTATCCATAGCTGAAAACTAGAACTTTCTAAGAGGTCTGGTTGCGGAGATATCTTAATTCAAAGTTAATCCATTAAAATCGATTTTTTTGAGTTTTGAAAGTTTGCATGATTTTGGATGTCTACAGTTCCACAAATAAGGCTCGGAAGGCCTTCCGGTTTATTAACCGCTTAATCAGTTTTTGGAGAGCTATCCATTGCTGAAAACTAGAGGATTGTGTGGGCTCTGGTTGCAGAGAAATTTTGATTCAAAGTTAATCTTTCTTGTTTCAACCCAAAACCTAAAAATCTTAATATGGCCATAACTTCCAAAATAAGGCTCGTAAGAGGTTGGGGTTAACGTTGTTGAACAGATTACGGTCAGGCCTTTGCATTGCCGTCCAAAACTCAACTTTTTTTTTTTTTTTCCAATCGATTTTTGAAAAAAAAGCATGGACTACCCCCTTATCACTAAAAATGCATTTTTTTACGAAAGTCTCTGGAACCCATTGAAACGTATATATATTGAAAGGTTTTGTCAAATGCAACCAGCACATCCAAAGCAAACCCTTTTATAAGGTCTAGTTTTCGAGATATTTGCATTCAAAGTTATTTTTTTGAGTTATGAAGGCTTGTATGACTTTGGATGCCTACAGTTCCGCAAATAAGGCTATGGCGTCATTTTCGCTTACAAAACGCTTAATAAGTTTTTCAAGAGCTATCTATAGCTGAAAACTAGAACACTCTAGGACGTCTGGTTGCGGAGATATCTTAATTTAAATTAAATCCATTAAAATCGATTTTTTTAAGTTCTGAAAGTTTGCATGACTTTGGATGTCTACAGTTCCACAAATAAGGCTGGGAAGGCCTTGCGGTTTATTAACCGCTTAATCAGTTTTTGGAGAGCTATCCATTGCTTTGAAGAGCTCTCCATTGCTGAAAACTAGAGCTTTGTGTGGTCTCTGGTTGCAGAGAAATTTTGATTCAAAGTTAATCTCTCTTGTTTCAACCCAAAACCTAAAAATCTTAATATGGCCATTACTTCCAAAATAAGGCTCGTATGAGGTTGCGGTTAACGTTCTTGAACAGATAACGGTCAGGCCTTTGCATTGCCGTTCAAAACTCAACTTTTTTTTTTCCAATCGATTTTCGAAAAAAAAAAGCAGAACGAAAGTCTCTGGAACGCATTGAAACGTACATATATTGAAAGGTTTTGTCAAATGCAACCAGCACATCCAAAGCAAACCCTTTTATAAGGTCTAGTTTTCGAGATATTTGCATTCAAAGTTATTTTTTTGAGTTATGAAGGCTTGTATGAATTTGGATTCCTACAGTTCCGCAAATAAGGCTATGATGTCATTTTCGCTTGCAAAACGCTTAATAAGTTTTTCAAGAGATATCCATAGCTGAAAACTAGAACATTCTAGGACGTCTGGTTGCGGAGATATCTTAATTCAAAGCAAATCCATTAAAATCGATTTTTTTGAGTTTTGAAAGTTTGCATGACTTTGGATGTCTACAGTTCCACAAATAAGGCTCGGAAGGCCTTGAGGTTTATCAATCGCTTTATCAGTTTTTGGAGAGCTATCCATTTCTGAAAACTAGAGCATTATGTGGGCACTGGTTGCAGAGAAATTTTGATTCAAAGTTAATCTCTCTTGTTTCAACCCAAAACCTAAAAATCTTAATATGGCCATAACTTCCAAAATAAGGCTCGTAAGAGGTTGCGGTTAACGTTGTTGAACAGATAACGGTCAGACCTTTGCATTGCCGTTCAAAACTCAACTTTTTTTCCAATCGGTTTTCGAAAAAAAGCATGGACTACCCCCTTATCACTAAAAATGCATTTTTTTACGAAAGTCTATGGAACCCATTGAAACGTACATATATAGAAAGGTTTTGTCAAATGCAACCAGCACATCCAAAGCAAACCCTTTTATAAGGTCTAGTTTTCGAGATATTTGCATTCAAAGTTATTTTTTTGAGTTATGAAGGCTTGTATGAATTTGGATGCCTACAGTTCCACAAATAAGGCTATGACGTCATTTTCGCTTGCAAAACGCTTAATAAGTTTTTCAAGAGCTATCCATAGCTGAAAACTAGAACATTCTAGGAGGTCTGGTTGCGGAGATATCTTAATTCAAAGCAAATCCATTAAAATCGATTTTTTTGAGTTTTGAAAGTTTGCATGACTTTGGATGTCTACAGTTCCACAAATAAGGCTCGGAAGGCCTTGCGGTTTATTAATCGCTTAATCAGTTTTTGGAGAGCTATCCATTGCTGAAAACTAGAGCATTATGTGGGCATTGGTTGCAGAGAAATTTTGATTCAAATTTAATCTCTCTTGTTTCAACCCAAAACCTAAAAATCTTAATATGGCCATAACTTCCAAAATAAGGCTCGTAAGAGGTTGCGGTTAACGTTGTTGAACAGATAACGGTCAGGCCTTTGCATTGCCGTTCAAAACTACACTTTTTTTTTCCAATCGATTTTCGAAAAAAAAGCATGGACTACCCCCTTATCACTAAAAATGCATTTTTTTACGAAAGTCTCTGCAACGCATTGAAACGTACATATATTGAAAGGTTTTGTCAAATGCAACCAGCACATCCAAAGCAAACCCTTTTATAAGGTCTAGTTTTCGAGATATTTGCATTCAAAGTTATTTTTTTGAGTTATGAAGGCTTGTATGAATTTGGATGCCTACAGTTCCGCAAATAAGGCTATGACGTCATTTTCGCTTGCAAAACGCTTAATAAGTTTTTCAAGAGCTATCCATAGCTGAAAACTAGAACATTCTAGAAGGTCTGGTTGCGGAGATATCTTAATTCAAAGCAAATCCATTAAAATCGATTTTTTTGAGTTTTGAAAGTTTGCATGACTTTGGATGTCTACAGTTCCACAAATAAGGCTCGGAAGGCCTTGCGGTTTATTAATCGCTTAATCAGTTTTTGGAGAGCTATCCATTGCTGAAAACTAGAGCATTATGTGGGCACTGGTTGCAGAGAAATTTTGATTCAAAGTTAATCTCTCTTGTTTCAACCCAAAACCTAAAAATCTTAATATGGCCATAAGGCTCGTAAGAGGTTGAGGTTAACGTTGTTGAACAGATAACGGTCAGGCCTTTGCATTGCCGTTCAAAACTCAACTTTTTTTTTTCGAAAAAAAAGCATGGACTACCCCCTCATCACTAAAAATGCATTTTCTTACGAAAGTCTCTGCAACGCATTGAAACGTACATATATTGAAAGGTTTTGTCAAATGCAACCAGCACATCCAAAGCAAACCCTTTTATAAGGTCTAGTTTTCGAGATATTTGCATTCAAAGTTATTTTTTTGAGTTATGAAGGCTTGTATGAATTTGGATGCCTACAGTTCCGCAAATAAGGCTATGACGTCATTTTCGCTTGCAAAACGCTTAATTAGTTTTTCAAGAGCTATCCATAGCTGAAAACTAGAACATTCTAGGACGTTTGGTTGCGGAGATATCTTAATTTAAATTAAATCCATTAAAATCGATTTTTTTGAGTTCTGAAAGTTTGCATGACTTTTTGATGTCTACAGTTCCACAAATAAGACTCGGAAGGCCTTGCGGTTTATTAACCGCTTTATCAGTTTTTGGAGAGCTATCCATTGCTGAAAATTAGAGCATTATGTGGGCACTGGTTGCAGAGAAATTTTGATTCAAAGTTAATCTCTCTTGTTTCAACCCAAAACCTAAAAATCTTAATATGGCCATAACTTCCAAAATAAGGCTCGTAAGAGGTTGCGGTTAACGATGTTGAACAGATAACGGTCAGGCCTTTGCATTGCCGTTCAAAACTCAACATTTTTTTTTCCAATCGATTTTCGAAAAAAAGCATGGACTACCCCCTTATCACAAAAAATGCATTTTTTTACGAAAGTCTCTGCAACGCATTGAAACGTACATATATTGAAAGGTTTTGTCAAATGCAACCAGCACATCCAAAGCAAACCCTTTTATAAGGTCTAGTTTTCGAGATATTTGCATTCAAATTATTTTTTTGAGTTATGAAGGCTTGTATGAATTTGGATGCCTACAGTTCCACAAATAAGGCTATGACGTCATTTTCGCTTGCAAAACGCCTAATAAGTTTTTCAAGAGCTATCCATAGCTGAAAACTAGAACATTCTAGGAGGTCTGGTTGCGGAGATATCTTAATTCAAAGCAAATCCATTAAAATCGATTTTTTTGAGTTTTGAAAGTTTGCATGACTTTGGATGTCTACAGTTCCACAAATAAGGCTCGGAAGGCCTTGCGGTTTATTAATCGCTTAATCAGTTTTTGGAGAGCTATCCATTGCTGAAAATTAGAGCATTATGTGGGCACTGGTTGCAGAGAAATTTTGATTCAAAGTTAATCTCTCTTGTTTCAACCCAAAACCTAAAAATCTTAATATGGCCATAACTTCCAAAATAAGGCTCGTAAGAGGTTGCGGTTAACGATGTTGAACAGATAACGGTCAGGCCTTTGCATTGCCGTTCAAAACTCAACATTTTTTTTTCCAATCGATTTTCGAAAAAAAGCATGGACTACCCCCTTATCACAAAAAATGCATTTTTTTACGAAAGTCTCTGCAACGCATTGAAACGTACATATATTGAAAGGTTTTGTCAAATGCAACCAGCACATCCAAAGCAAACCCTTTTATAAGGTCTAGTTTTCGAGATATTTGCATTCAAATTATTTTTTTGAGTTATGAAGGGTTGTATGAATTTGGATGCCTACAGTTCCGCAAATAAGGCTATGACGTCATTTTCGCTTGCAAAACTCTTAATTAGTTTTTCAAGAGCTATCCATAGCTGAAAACTAGAACATTCTAGGAGGTCTGGTTGCGGAGATATCTTAATTTAAATTAAATCCATTAAAATCGATTTTTTTGAGTTTTGAAAGTTTGCATGACTTTGGATGTCCACAGTTCCACAAATAAGGCTGGGAAGGCCTTGCGGTTTATTAAACGCTTAATCAGTTTTTGGAGAGCTATCCATTGCTTTGAAGATCTATCCATTGCTGAAAACTAGAGCCTTGTGTGGGCTCTGGTTGCAGAGAAATTTTGATTCAAAGTTAATCTTTCTTGTTTCAACCCAAAACCTAAAAATCTTAATATGGCCATAACTTCCAAAATAAGGCTCGTAAGAGGTTGGGGTTAACGTTGTTGAACAGATTACGGTCAGGCCTTTGCATTGCCGTTCAAAACTCAACTTTTTTATTCCAATCGATTTTCGAAAAAAAAGCATGGACTACCCCCTTATCACTAAAAATGCATTTTTTTACGAAAGTCTCTGGAACGCATTGAAACGTACATATATTGAAAGGTTTTGTCAAATGCAACCAGCACATCCAAAGCAAACCCTTTTATAAGGTCTAGTTTTCGAGATATTTGCATTCAAAGTTATTTTTTTGAGTTATGAAGGCTTGTATGAATTTGGATGCCTACAGTTCCACAAATAAGGCTATGACGTCATTTTCGCTTGCAAAACGCCTAATAAGTTTTTCAAGAGCTATCCATAGCTGAAAACTAGAACATTCTAGGAGGTCTGGTTGCGGAGATATCTTAATTCAAAGCAAATCCATTAAAATCGATTTTTTTGAGTTTTGAAAGTTTGCATGACTTTGGATGTCTACAGTTCCACAAATAAGGCTCGGAAGGCCTTGCGGTTTATTAATCGCTTAATCAGTTTTTGGAGAGCTATCCATTGCTGAAAACTAGAGCATTATGTGGGCATTGGTTGCAGAGAAATTTTGATTCAAATTTAATCTCTCTTGTTTCAACCCAAAACCTAAAAATCTTAATATGGCCATAACTTCCAAAATAAGGCTCGTAAGAGGTTGCGGTTAACGTTGTTGAACAGATAACGGTCAGGCCTTTGCATTGCCGTTCAAAACTCAACTTTTTTTTTCCAATCGATTTTCGAAAAAAATCATGGACTACCCCCTTATCACAAAAAATGCATTTTTTTACGAAAGTCTCTGCAACGCATTGAAACGTACATATATTGAAAGGTTTTGTCAAATGCAACCAGCACATCCAAAGCAAACCCTTTTATAAGGTCTAGTTTTCGAGATATTTGCATTCAAAGTTATTTTTTTGAGTTATGAAGGCTTGTATGAATTTGGATGCCTACAGTTCCGCAAATAAGGCTATGACGTCATTTTCGCTTGCAAAACTCTTAATTAGTTTTTCAAGAGCTATCCATAGCTGAAAACTAGAACATTCTAGGAGGTCTGGTTGCGGAGATATCTTAATTCAAAGCAAATCCATTAAAATCGATTTTTTTGAGTTTTGAAAGTTTGCATGACTTTGGATGTCTACAGTTCCACAAATAAGGCTGGGAAGGCCTTGCGGTTTATTAAACGCTTAATCAGTTTTTAGAGAGCTATCCATTGCTTTGAAGATCTATCCATTGCTGAAAACTAGAGCCTTGTGTGGGCTCTGGTTGCAGAGAAATTTTGATTCAAAGTTAATCTTTCTTGTTTCAACCCAAAACCTAAAAATCTTAATATGGCCATAACTTCCAAAATAAGGCTCGTAAGAGGTTGCGGTTAACGTTGTTGAACAGATAACGGTCAGATCTTTGCATTGCCGTTCAAAACTCAACTTTTTTTTTTTCCAATCGATTTTCGAAAAAAAGCATGGACTACCCCCTTATCACAAAAAATGCATTTTTTTACGAAAGTCTCTGCAACGCATTGAAACGTACATATATTGAAAGGTTTTGTCAAATGCAACCAGCACATCCAAAGCAAACCCTTTTATAAGGTCTAGTTTTCGAGATATTTGCATTCAAATTATTTTTTTGAGTTATGAAGGCTTGTATGAATTTGGATGCCTACAGTTCCACAAATAAGGCTATGACGTCATTTTCGCTTGCAAAACGCCTAATAAGTTTTTCAAGAGCTATCCATAGCTGAAAACTAGAACATTCTAGGAGGTCTGGTTGCGGAGATATCTTAATTCAAAGCAAATCCATTAAAATCGATTTTTTTGAGTTTTGAAAGTTTGCATGACTTTGGATGTCTACAGTTCCACAAATAAGGCTCGGAAGGCCTTGCGGTTTATTAATCGCTTAATCAGTTTTTGGAGAGCTATCCATTGCTGAAAATTAGAGCATTATGTGGGCCCTGGTTGCAGAGAAATTTTGATTCAAAGTTAATCTCTCTTGTTTCAACCCAAAACCTAAAAATCTTAATATGGCCATAACTTCCAAAATAAGGCTCGTAAGAGGTTGCGGTTAACGATGTTGAACAGATAACGGTCAGGCCTTTGCATTGCCGTTCAAAACTCAACATTTTTTTTTCCAATCGATTTTCGAAAAAAAGCATGGACTACCCCCTTATCACAAAAAATGCATTTTTTTACGAAAGTCTCTGCAACGCATTGAAACGTACATATATTGAAAGGTTTTGTCAAATGCAACCAGCACATCCAAAGCAAACCCTTTTATAAGGTCTAGTTTTCGAGATATTTGCATTCAAATTATTTTTTTGAGTTATGAAGGCTTGTATGAATTTGGATGCCTACAGTTCCGCAAATAAGGCTATGACGTCATTTTCGCTTGCAAAACTCTTAATTAGTTTTTCAAGAGCTATCCATAGCTGAAAACTAGAACATTCTAGGAGGTCTGGTTGCGGAGATATCTTAATTTAAATTAAATCCATTAAAATCGATTTTTTTGAGTTTTGAAAGTTTGCATGACTTTGGATGTCCACAGTTCCACAAATAAGGCTGGGAAGGCCTTGCGGTTTATTAAACGCTTAATCAGTTTTTGGAGAGCTATCCATTGCTTTGAAGATCTATCCATTGCTGAAAACTAGAGCCTTGTGTGGGCTCTGGTTGCAGAGAAATTTTGATTCAAAGTTAATCTTTCTTGTTTCAACCCAAAACCTAAAAATCTTAATATGGCCATAACTTCCAAAATAAGGCTCGTAAGAGGTTGCAGTTAACGTTGTTGAACAGATAACGGTCAGATCTTTGCATTGCCGTTCAAAACTCAACTTTTTTTTTTTCCAATCGATTTTCGAAAAAAAGCATGGACTACCCCCTTATCACTAAAAATGCATTTTTTTACGAAAGTCTCTGGAACGCATTGAAACGTACATATATTGAAAGGTTTTGTCAAATGCAACCAGCACATCCAAAGCAAACCCTTTTATAAGGTCTAGTTTTCGAGATATTTGCATTCAAAGTTATTTTTTTGAGTTATGAAGGCTTGTATGACTTTGGATGCCTACAGTTCCGCAAATAAGGCTATGACGTCATTTTCGCTTGCAAAACGCTTAATAAGTTTTTCAAGAGCTATCCATAGCTGAAAACTAGAACATTCTAGGACGTTTGGTTGCGGAGATATCTTAATTTAAATTAAATCCAATAAAATCGATTTTTTTGAGTTCTGAAAGTTTGCATGACTTTTTGATGTCTACAGTTCCACAAATAAGACTCGGAAGGCCTTGCGGTTTATTAACCGCTTAATCAGTTTTTGGAGAGCTATCCATTGCTTTGAAGAGCTATCCATTGCTGAAAACTAGAGCTTTGTGTGGGCTCTGGTTGCAGAGAAATTTTGATTCAAAGTTAATCTCTCTTGTTTCAACCCAAAACCTAAAAACCTTAATATGGCCATAACTTCCAAAATAAGGCTCGTAAGAGGATGCGGTTAACGTTGTTGAACAGATAACGGTCAGACCTTTGCATTGCCGTTCAAAACTCAGCTTTTTTTTCCAATCGGTTTTCGAAAAAAAGCATGGACTACCCCCTTATCACTAAAAATGCATTTTTTTACGAAAGTCTCTGGAACCCATTGAAACGTACATATATAGAAAGGTTTTGTCAAATGCAACCAGCACATCCAAAGCAAACCCTTTTATAAGGTCTAGTTTTCGAGATATTTGCATTCAAAGTTATTTTTTTGAGTTATGAAGGCTTGTATGAATTTGGATGCCTACAGTTCCGCAAATAAGGCTATGACGTCATTTTCGCTTGCAAAACGCTTAATAAGTTTTTCAAGAGCTATCCATAACTGAAAACAAGAACATTCTAGGAGGTCTGGTTGCGGAGATATCTTAATTCACAGCAAATCCATTAAAATCGATTTTTTTGAGTTTTGAAAGTTTGCATGACTTTGGATGTCTACAGTTCCACAAATAAGGCTCGGAAGGCCTTGCGGTTTATTAATCGCTTAATCAGTTTTTGGAGAGCTATCCATTGCTGAAAACTAGAGCATTATGTGGGCACTGGTTGCAGAGAAATTTTGATTCAAAGTTAATCTCTCTTGTTTCAACCCAAAACCTAAAAATCTTAATATGGCCATAACTTCCAAAATAAGGCTCGTAAGAGGTTGCGGTTTACGTTGTTGAACAGATAACGGTCAGGCCTTTGCATTGCCGTTCAAAACTCAACTTTTTTTTTTCCAATCGATTTTCGTAAAAAAGCATGGACTACCCCCTTATCACTAAAAATGCATTTTTTTACGAAAGTCTCTGGAACCCATTGAAACGTTTATATATAGAAAGGTTTTGTCAAATGCAACCAGCACATCCAAAGCAAACCCTTTTATAAGGTCTAGTTTTCGAGATATTTGCATTCAAAGTTATTTTTTTGAGTTATGAAGGCTTGTATGACTTTGGATGCCTACAGTTCCGCAAATAAGGCTACGACGTCATTTTCGCTTGCAAAACGCTTAATAAGTTTTTCAAGAGCTATCCATAGCTGAAAACTAGAACAATCTAGGAGGTCTGGTTGCGGAGATATCTTAATTCAAAGTAAATCCATTAAAATCGATTTTATTGAGTTTTGAAAGTTTGCATGAATTTGGATGTCTACAGTTCCACAAATAAGGCTCGGAAGGCCTTGCGGTTCATTAACCGCTTAATCAGTTTTTGGGGAGCTATCCATTGCTGAAAACTAGAGCTTTGTGTGGGCTCTGGTTGCAGAGAAATTTTGATTCATAGTTAATCTCTCTTGTTTCAACCCAAAACCTAAAAATCTTAATATGGCCATAACTTCCAAAATAAGGCTCGTATGAGGTTGCGGTTAACGTTGTTGAACAGATAACGGTCAAGCCTTTGCATTGCCGTTCAAAACTCAACTTTTTTTTTTCCAATCGATTTTCGAAAAAAAGCCATGGACTACCCCCTTATCACTAAAAATGCATTTTTTTACGAAAGTCTCTGGAACGCATTGAAACGTACATATATTGAAAGGTTTTGTCAAATGCAACCAGCACATCCAAAGCAAACCCTTTTATAAGGTCTAGTTTTCGAGATATTTGCATTCAAAGTTATTTTTTTGGGTTATGAAGGCTTGTATGAATTTGGATGCCTACAGTTCCGCAAATAAGGCTATGACGTCATTTTCGCTTGCAAAATGCTTAATAAGTTTTTCAAGAGCTATCCATAGCTGAAAACTAAAACATTCTAGGAGGTCTGGTTGCGGAGATATCTTAATTCAAAGCAAATCCATTAAAATCGATTTTTTTGGGTTTTTAAAGTTTGCATGACTTTGGATGTCTACAGTTCCACAAATAAGGCTCGGAAGGCCTTGCGGTTTATTATCCGCTTAATCAGTTTTTGGGGAGCTATCCATTGCTGAAAACTAGAGGATTGTGTGGGATCTGGTTGCAGAGAAATTTTGATTCAAAGTTAATCTCTCTTGTTTCAACCCAAAACCTAAAAATATTAATATGGCCATAACTTCCAAAATAAGGCTCGTAAGAGGTTGCGGTTAACGATGTTGAACAGATAACGGTCAGGCCTTTTCATTGCCGTTCAAAACTCAACTTTTTTTTTCCAATCGATTTTCGAAAAAAAAGCATGGACTACCCCCTTATCACTAAAAATGCATTTTTTTACGAAAGTCATTGAAACGTACATATATTGAAAGGTTTTGTCAAATGCAACCAGCACATCCAAAGCAAACCCTTTTATAAGGTCTAGTTTTCGAGATATTTGCATTCAAAGTTATTTTTTTGAGTTATGAAGGCTTGTATGAATTTGGATGCCTACAGTTCCGCAAATAAGGCTATGACGTCATTTTTGCTTGCAAAACGCTTAATAAGTTTTTCAAGAGCTATCCATAACTGAAAACTAGAACATTCTAGGAGGTCTGGTTGCGGAGATATCTTAATTCAAAGCAAATCCATTAAAATCGATTTTTTTGAGTTTTGAAAGTTTGCATGACTTTGGATGTCTACAGTTCCACAAATAAGGCTCGGAAGGCCTTGCGGTTCATTAACCGCTTAATCAGTTTTTGGGGAGCTATCCATTGCTGAAAACTAGAGCTTTGTGTGGGCTCTGGTTGCAGAGAAATTTTGATTCATAGTTAATCTCTCTTGTTTCAACCCAAAACCTAAAAATCTTAATATGGCCATAACTTCCAAAATAAGGCTCGTAAGAGGTTGCGGTTTACGTTGTTGAACAGATAACGGTCAGGCCTTTGCATTGCCGTTCAAAACTCAACTTTTTTTTTTCCAATCGATTTTCGAAAAAAAGCATGGACTACCCCCTTATCACTAAAAATGCATTTTTTTACGAAAGTCTCTGGAACCCATTGAAACGTACATATATAGAAAGGTTTTGTCAAATGCAACCAGCACATCCAAAGCAAACCCTTTTATAAGGTCTAGTTTTCGAGATATTTGCATTCAAAGTTATTTTTTTGAGTTATGAAAGCTTGTATGACTTTGGATGCCTACAGTTCCGCAAATAAGGCTATGACATAAGGCTGGGAAAGCCTTGCGGTTTATTAAACGCTTAATCAGTTTTTGGAGAGCTATCCATTGCTGAAAACTAGAGCATTGTGTGGGCTCTGGTTGCAGAGAAATTTTGATTCAAAATTAATCTCTCTTGTTTCAACCCAAAACCTAAAAACCTTAATATGGCCATAACTTCCAAAATAAGGCTCGTAAGAGGTTGCGGTTAACGTTGTTGGACAGATAACGGTCAGACCTTTGCATTGCCGTTCAAAACTCAGCTTTTTTTTCCAATCGGTTTTCGAAAAAAAGCATGGACTACCCCCTTATCACTAAAAATGCATTTTTTTACGAAAGTCTCTGGAACGCATTGAAACGTACATATATTGAAAGGTTTTGTCAAATGCAACCAGCACATCCAAAGCAAACCCTTTTATAAGGTCTAGTTTTCGAGATATTTGCATTCAAAGTTATTTTTTTGAGTTATGAAGGCTTGTATGACTTTGGATGCCTACAGTTCCGCAAATAAGGCTATGACGTCATTTTTGCTTGCAAAACGCTTTATTAGTTTTTCAAGAGCTATCCATAGCTGAAACTAGAACATTCTAGGAGGTCTGGTTGCGGAGATATCTTAATTCAAAGTAAATCCATTTAAATCGATTTTTTTTAGTTTTGAAAGTTTGCATGACTTTGGATGTCTACAGTTCCACAAATAAGTCTCGGAAGGCCTTGCGGTTTATTAACCGCTTAATCAGTTTTTAGAGAGCTATCCATTGCTGAAAACTAGAGCATTGTGTGGGCTCTGGTTGCAGAGAAATTTCGATTCAAAGTTAATCTCTCTTGTTTCAACCCAAAACCTAAAAATCTTAATATGGCCATAACTTCCAAAATAAGGCTCGTATGAGGTTGCGGTTAACGTTGTTGAACAGATAACGGTCAGGCCTTTGCATTGCCGTTCAAAACTCAACTTTTTTTTTTCCAATCGATTTGCGAAAAAAAGCATGGACTACCCCCTTATCACTAAAAATGCATTTTTTTACGAAAGTCTCTGGAACGCATTGAAACGTACATATATTGAAAGGTTTTGTCAAATGCAACCAGCACATCCAAAGCAAACCCTTTTATAAGGTCTAGTTTTCGAGATATTTGCATTCAAAGTTATTTTTTTGAGTTATGAAGGCTTGTATGAATTTGGATGCCTTCAGTTCCGCAAATAAGGCTATGACGTCATTTTCGCTTGCAAAACACTTAATAAGTTTTTCAAGAGCTATCCATAGCTGAAAACTAGAACATTCTAGGAGGTCTGGTTGCGGAGATATCTTAATTCAAAGTAAATCCATTAAAATCGATTTTTTTGAGTTTTGAAAGTTTGCATGACTTTGGATGTCTACAGTTCCACAAATAAGTCTCGGAAGGCCTTGCGGTTTATTAACCGCTTAATCAGTTTTTAGAGAGCTATCCATTGCTGAAAACTAGAGCATTGTGTGGGCTCTGGTTGCAGAGAAATTTCGATTCAAAGTTAATCTCTCTTGTTTCAACCCAAAACCTAAAAATCTTAATATGGCCATAACTTCCAAAATAAGGCTCGTAAGAGGTTGCGGTTAACGTTGTTGAACAGATAACGGTCAGGCCTTTGCATTGCCGTTCAAAACTACACTTTTTTTTCCAATCGATTTTCGAAAAAAAAGCATGGACTACCCCCTTATCACTAAAAATGCATTTTTTTACGAAAGTCTCTGGAACGCATTGAAACGTACATATATTGAAAGGTTTTGTCAAATGCAACCAGCACATCCAAAGCAAACCCTTTTATAAGGTCTAGTTTTCGAGATATTTGCATTCAAAGTTATTTTTTTGAGTTATGAAGGCTTGTATGACTTTGGATGCCTACAGTTCCGCAAATAAGGCCATGACGTCATTTTTGCTTGCAAAACGCTTTCTTAGTTTTTCAAGAGCTATCCATAGCTGAAAACTAGAACATTCTAGGAGGTCTGGTTGCGGAGATATCTTAATTCAAAGTAAATCCATTTAAATCGATTTTTTTTAGTTTTGAAAGTTTGCATGACTTTGGATGTCTACAGTTCCACAAATAAGTCTCGGAAGGCCTTGCGGTTTATTAACCGCTTAATCAGTTTTTAGAGAGCTATCCATTGCTGAAAACAAGAGCATTGTGTGGGCTCTGGTTGCAGAGAAATTTCGATTCAAAGTTAATCTCTCTTGTTTCAACCCAAAACCTAAAAATCTTAATATGGCCATAACTTCCAAAATAAGGCTCGTATGAGGTTGCGGTTAACGTTGTTGAACAGATAACGGTCAGGCCTTTGCATTGCCGTTCAAAACTCAACTTTTTTTTTTTCCAATCGATTTTCGAAAAAAAAGCATGGACTACCCCCTTATCACTAAAAATGCATTTTTTTACGAAAGTCTCTGGAACGCATTGAAACGTACATATATTGAAAGGTTTTGTCAAATGCAACCAGCACATCCAAAGCAAACCCTTTTATAAGGTCTAGTTTTCGAGATATTTGCATTCAAAGTTATTTTTTTGAGTTATGAAGGCTTGTATGAATTTGGATGCCTTCAGTTCCGCAAATAAGGCTATGACGTCATTTTCGCTTGCAAAACACTTAATAAGTTTTTCAAGAGCTATCCATAGCTGAAAACTAGAACATTCTAGGAGGTCTGGTTGCGGAGATATCTTAATTCAAAGTAAATCCATTAAAATCGATTTTTTTGAGTTTTGAAAGTTTGCATGACTTTGGATGTCTACAGTTCCACAAATAAGGCTCGGAAGGCCTTGCGGTTTATTAACCGCTTAATCAGTTTTTGGAGAGCTATCCATTGCTGAAAATTAGAGCATTATGTGGGCACTGGTTGCAGAGAAATTTTGATTCAAAGTTAATCTCTCTTGTTTCAACCCAAAACCTAAAAATCTTAATATGGCCATAACTTCCAAAATAAGGCTCGTAAGAGGTTGCGGTTAACGATGTTGAACAGATAACGGTCAGGCCTTTGCATTGCCGTTCAAAACTCAACATTTTTTTTTCCAATCGATTTTCGAAAAAAAGCATGGACTACCCCCTTATCACTAAAAATGCATTTTTTTACGAAAGTCTCTGGAACCCATTGAAACGTATATTGAAAGGTTTTGTCAAATGCAACCAGCACATCCAAAGCAAACCCTTTTATAAGGTCTAGTTTTCGAGATATTTGCATTCAAAGTTATTTTTTTGAGTTATGAAGGCTTGTATGAATTTGGATGCCTTCAGTTCCGCAAATAAGGCTATGACGTCATTTTCGCTTGCAAAACGCTTAATAAGTTTTTCAAGAGCTATCCATAGCTGAAAACTAGAACATTCTAGGAGGTCTGGTTGCGGAGATATCTTAATTCAAAGTAAATCCATTAAAATCGATTTTTTTGAGTTTTGAAAGTTTGCATGACTTTGGATGTCTACAGTTCCACAAATAAGGCTCGGAAGGCCTTGCGGTTTATTAACCGCTTAATCAGTTTTTGGAGAGCTATCCATTGCTGAAAATTAGAGCATTATGTGGGCACTGGTTGCAGAGAAATTTTGATTCAAAGTTAATCTCTCTTGTTTCAACCCAAAACCTAAAAATCTTAATATGGCCATAACTTCCAAAATAAGGCTCGTAAGAGGTTGCGGTTAACGATGTTGAACAGATAACGGTCAGGCCTTTGCATTGCCGTTCAAAACTCAACATTTTTTTTTCCAATCGATTTTCGAAAAAAAGCATGGACTACCCCCTTATCACTAAAAATGCATTTTTTTACGAAAGTCTCTGGAACCCATTGAAACGTATATATATTGAAAGGTTTTGTCAAATGCAACCAGCACATCCAAAGCAAACCCTTTTATAAGGTCTAGTTTTCGAGATATTTGCATTCAAAGTTATTTTTTTGAGTTATGAAGGCTTGTATGACTTCGGATGCCTACAGTTCCGCAAATAAGGCTATGACGTCATTTTTGCTTGCAAAACTCTTAATTAGTTTTTCAAGAGCTATCCATAACTGAAAACTAGAACATTCTAGGAGGTCTGGTTGCGGAGATATCTTAATTCAAAGTAAATCCATTAAAATCGATTTTTTTGAGTTTTGAAAGTTTGCATGACTTTGGATGTCTACAGTTCCACAAATAGGGCTGGGAAGGCCTTGCGGTTTATTAAACCCTTAATCAGTTTTTGGAGAGCTATCCATTGCTTTGAAGAGCTCTCCATTGCTGAAAACTAGAGCTTTGTGTGGGCTCTGGTTGCAGAGAAATTTTGATTCAAAGTTAATCTCTCTTGTTTCAACCCAAAACCTAAAAATCTTAATATGGCCATAACTTCCAAAATAAGGCTCGTAAGAGGTTGCGGTTAACGTTCTTGAACAGATAACGGTCAGACCTTTGCATTCCCGTTCAAAACTCAACTTTTTTTTCCAATCGAAAAAAAGCATGGACTACCCCCTTATCACTAAAAATGCATTTTTTTACGAAAGTCTCTGGAACCCATTGAAACGTACATATATAGAAAGGTTTTGTCAAATGCAACCAGCACATCCAAAGCAAACCCTTTTATAAGGTTTAGTTTTCGAGATATTTGCATTCAAAGTTATTTTTTTGAGTTATGAAGGCTTGTATGACTTTGGATGCCTACAGTTCCGCAAATAAGGCTATGACGTCATTTTTGCTTGCAAAGCGCTTTATTAGTTTTTCAAGAGCTATCCACAGCTGAAAACTAGAACATTCTAGGAGGTCTGGTTGCGGAGATATCTTAATTCAAAGTAAATCCATTTAAATCGATTTTTTTTAGTTTTGAAAGTTTGCATGACTTTGGATGTCTACAGTTCCACAAATAAGTCTCGGAAGGCCTTGCGGTTTATTAACCGCTTAATCAGTTTTTGGAGAGCTATCCATTGCTGAAAACTAGAGCATTGTGTGGGCTCTGGTTGCAGAGAAATTTCGATTCAAAGTTAATCTCTCTTGTTTCAACCCAAAACCTAAAAATCTTAATATGGCCATAACTTCCAAAATAAGGCTCGTAAGAGGTTGCGGTTAACGTTGTTGAACAGATAACGGTCAGACCTTTGCATTGCCGTTCAAAACTCAACTTTTTTTTTCCAATCGAATTTTTAAAAAAAGCATGGACTACCCCCTTATCACTAAAAATGCATTTTTTACGAAAGTCTCTGGAACCCATTGAAACGTATATTGAAAGGTTTTGTCAAATGCAACCAGCACATCCAAAGCAAACCCTTTTATAAGGTCTAGTTTTCGAGATATTTGCATTCAAAGTTATTTTTTTGAGTTATGAAGGCTTGTATGAATTTGGATGCCTACAGTTCCGCAAATAAGGCTATGACATCATTTTTGCTTGCAAAACTCTTAATTAGTTTTTCAAGAGCTATCCATAACTGAAAACTAGAACATTCTAGGAGGTCTGGTTGCGGAGATATCTTAATTCAAAGTAAATCCATTAAAATCGATTTTTTTGAGTTTTGAAAGTTTGCATGACTTTGGATGTCTACAGTTCCACAAATAAGGCTCGGAAGGCCTTGCGGTTTATTAACCGCTTAATCAGTTTTTGGAGAGCTATCCATTGCTGAAAACTAGAGCATTGTGTGGGCTCTGGTTGCGGAGAAATTTTGATTCAAAGTTAATCTCTCTTGTTTCAACCCAAAACCTAAAAATCTTAATATGGCCATAACTTCCAAAATAAGGCTCGTAAGAGGTTGCGGTTAACGTTGTTGAACAGATAACGGTCAGACCTTTGCATTGCCGTTCAAAACTCAACTTTTTTTTTCCAATCGGTTTTCGAAAAAAAGCATGGACTACCCCCTTATCACTAAAAATGCATTTTTTTACGAAAGTCTCTGGAACCCATTGAAACGTATATTGAAAGGTTTTGTCAAATGCAACCAGCACATCCAAAGCAATCCCTTTTATAAGGTCTAGTTTTCGAGATATTTGCATTCAAAGTTATTTTTTTGAGTTATGAAAGCTTGTATGACTTTGGATGCCTACAGTTCCGCAATTAAGGCTATGACATCATTTTTGCTTGCAAAACGCTTAATAAATTTTTATAAGAGCTATCCATAGCTGAAAACTAGAACTTTCTAAGAGGTCTGGTTGCGGAGATATCTTAATTCAAAGTTAATCCATTAAAATCGATTTTTTTGAGTTTTGAAAGTTTGCATGATTTTGGATGTCTACAGTTCCACAAATAAGGCTCGGAAGGCCTTGCGGTTTATTAACCGCTTAATCAGTTTTTGGAGAGCTATCCATTGCTGAAAATTAGAGCATTATGTGGGCACTGGTTGCAGAGAAATTTTGATTCAAAGTTAATCTCTCTTGTTTCAACCCAAAACCTAAAAATCTTAATATGGCCATAACTTCCAAAATAAGGCTCGTAAGAGGTTGCGGTTAACGTTGTTGAACAGATAACGGTCAGGCCTTTGCATTGCCGTTCAAAACTCAACTTTTTTTTTTCCAATCGATTTTCGAAAAAAAAGCATGGACTACCCCCTTATCACTAAAAATGCATTTTTTTACGAAAGTCTCTGGAACCCATTGAAATGTATATATATTGAAAGGTTTTGTCAAATGCAACCAGCACATCCAAAGCAAACCCTTTTATAAGGTCTAGTTTTCGAGATATTTGCATTCAAAGTTATTTTTTTGAGTTATGAAGGCTTGTATGACTTTGGATGCCTACAGTTCCGCAAATAAGGCTATGACGTCATTTTTGCTTGCAAAACGCTTTATTAGTTTTTCAAGAGCTATCCACAGCTGAAAACTAGAACATTCTAGGAGGTCTGGTTGCGGAGATATCTTAATTCAAAGTAAATCCATTTAAATCGATTTTTTTTAGTTTTGAAAGTTTGCATGACTTTGGATGTCTACAGTTCCACAAATAAGTCTCGGAAGGCCTTGCGGTTTATTAACCGCTTAATCAGTTTTTGGAGAGCTATCCATTGCTGAAAACTAGAGCATTGTGTGGGCTCTGGTTGCAGAGAAATTTCGATTCAAAGTTAATCTCTCTTGTTTCAACCCAAAACCTAAAAATCTTAATATGGCCATAACTTCCAAAATAAGGCTCGTAAGAGGTTGCGGTTAACGTTGTTGAACAGATAACGGTCAGACCTTTGCATTGCCGTTCAAAACTCAACTTTTTTTTTCCAATCGAATTTTTAAAAAAAGCATGGACTACCCCCTTATCACTAAAAATGCATTTTTTACGAAAGTCTCTGGAACCCATTGAAACGTATATTGAAAGGTTTTGTCAAATGCAACCAGCACATCCAAAGCAAACCCTTTTATAAGGTCTAGTTTTCGAGATATTTGCATTCAAAGTTATTTTTTTGAGTTATGAAGGCTTGTATGAATTTGGATGCCTACAGTTCCGCAAATAAGGCTATGACATCATTTTTGCTTGCAAAACTCTTAATTAGTTTTTCAAGAGCTATCCATAACTGAAAACTAGAACATTCTAGGAGGTCTGGTTGCGGAGATATCTTAATTCAAAGTAAATCCATTAAAATCGATTTTTTTGAGTTTTGAAAGTTTGCATGACTTTGGATGTCTACAGTTCCACAAATAAGGCTCGGAAGGCCTTGCGGTTTATTAACCGCTTAATCAGTTTTTGGAGAGCTATCCATTGCTGAAAACTAGAGCATTGTGTGGGCTCTGGTTGCGGAGAAATTTTGATTCAAAGTTAATCTCTCTTGTTTCAACCCAAAACCTAAAAATCTTAATATGGCCATAACTTCCAAAATAAGGCTCGTAAGAGGTTGCGGTTAACGTTGTTGAACAGATAACGGTCAGACCTTTGCATTGCCGTTCAAAACTCAACTTTTTTTTTCCAATCGGTTTTCGAAAAAAAGCATGGACTACCCCCTTATCACTAAAAATGCATTTTTTTACGAAAGTCTCTGGAACCCATTGAAACGTATATTGAAAGGTTTTGTCAAATGCAACCAGCACATCCAAAGCAATCCCTTTTATAAGGTCTAGTTTTCGAGATATTTGCATTCAAAGTTATTTTTTTGAGTTATGAAAGCTTGTATGACTTTGGATGCCTACAGTTCCGCAATTAAGGCTATGACATCATTTTTGCTTGCAAAACGCTTAATAAATTTTTATAAGAGCTATCCATAGCTGAAAACTAGAACTTTCTAAGAGGTCTGGTTGCGGAGATATCTTAATTCAAAGTTAATCCATTAAAATCGATTTTTTTGAGTTTTGAAAGTTTGCATGATTTTGGATGTCTACAGTTCCACAAATAAGGCTCGGAAGGCCTTGCGGTTTATTAACCGCTTAATCAGTTTTTGGAGAGCTATCCATTGCTGAAAATTAGAGCATTATGTGGGCACTGGTTGCAGAGAAATTTTGATTCAAAGTTAATCTCTCTTGTTTCAACCCAAAACCTAAAAATCTTAATATGGCCATAACTTCCAAAATAAGGCTCGTAAGAGGTTGCGGTTAACGTTGTTGAACAGATAACGGTCAGGCCTTTGCATTGCCGTTCAAAACTCAACTTTTTTTTTTCCAATCGATTTTCGAAAAAAAAGCATGGACTACCCCCTTATCACTAAAAATGCATTTTTTTTTTTGTCAAATGCAACCAGCACATCCAAAGCAAACCCTTTTATAAGGTCTAGTTTTCGAGATATTTGCATTCAAAGTTATTTTTTTGAGTTATGAAGGCTTGTATGACTTTGGATGCCTACAGTTCCGCAAATAAGGCTATGACGTCATTTTTGCTTGCAAAACGCTTTATTAGTTTTTCAAGAGCTATCCACAGCTGAAAACTAGAACATTCTAGGAGGTCTGGTTGCGGAGATATCTTAATTCAAAGTAAATCCATTTAAATCGATTTTTTTTAGTTTTGAGAGTTTGCATGACTTTGGATGTCTACAGTTCCACAAATAAGTCTCGGAAGGCCTTGCGGTTTATTAACCGCTTAATCAGTTTTTGGAGAGCTATCCATTGCTGAAAACTAGAGCATTGTGTGGGCTCTGGTTGCAGAGAAATTTCGATTCAAAGTTAATCTCTCTTGTTTCAACCCAAAACCTAAAAATCTTAATATGGCCATAACTTCCAAAATAAGGCTCGTAAGAGGTTGCGGTTAACGTTGTTGAACAGATAACGGTCAGACCTTTGCATTGCCGTTCAAAACTCAACTTTTTTTTTCCAATCGAATTTTTAAAAAAAGCATGGACTACCCCCTTATCACTAAAAATGCATTTTTTACGAAAGTCTCTGGAACCCATTGAAACGTATATTGAAAGGTTTTGTCAAATGCAACCAGCACATCCAAAGCAAACCCTTTTATAAGGTCTAGTTTTCGAGATATTTGCATTCAAAGTTATTTTTTTGAGTTATGAAGGCTTGTATGAATTTGGATGCCTACAGTTCCGCAAATAAGGCTATGACGTCATTTTTGCTTGCAAAACTCTTAATTAGTTTTTCAAGAGCTATCCATAACTGAAAACTAGAACATTCTAGGAGGTCTGGTTGCGGAGATATCTTAATTCAAAGTAAATCCATTAAAATCGATTTTTTTGAGTTTTGAAAGTTTGCATGACTTTGGATGTCTACAGTTCCACAAATAAGGCTCGGAAGGCCTTGCGGTTTATTAACCGCTTAATCAGTTTTTGGAGAGCTATCCATTGCTGAAAACTAGAGCATTGTGTGGGCTCTGGTTGCGGAGAAATTTTGATTCAAAGTTAATCTCTCTTGTTTCAACCCAAAACCTAAAAATCTTAATATGGCCATAACTTCCAAAATAAGGCTCGTAAGAGGTTGCGGTTAACGTTGTTGAACAGATAACGGTCAGACCTTTGCATTGCCGTTCAAAACTCAACTTTTTTTTTCCAATCGGTTTTCGAAAAAAAGCATGGACTACCCCCTTATCACTAAAAATGCATTTTTTTACGAAAGTCTCTGGAACCCATTGAAACGTATATTGAAAGGTTTTGTCAAATGCAACCAGCACATCCAAAGCAAACCCTTTTATAAGGTCTAGTTTTCGAGATATTTGCATTCAAAGTTATTTTTTTGAGTTATGAAAGCTTGTATGACTTTGGATGCCTACAGTTCCGCAATTAAGGCTATGACATCATTTTTGCTTGCAAAACGCTTAATAAATTTTTATAAGAGCTATCCATAGCTGAAAACTAGAACTTTCTAAGAGGTCTGGTTGCGGAGATATCTTAATTCAAAGTTAATCCATTAAAATCGATTTTTTTGAGTTTTGAAAGTTTGCATGATTTTGGATGTCTACAGTTCCACAAATAAGGCTCGGAAGGCCTTGCGGTTTATTAACCGCTTAATCAGTTTTTGGAGAGCTATCCATTGCTGAAAATTAGAGCATTATGTGGGCACTGGTTGCAGAGAAATTTTGATTCAAAGTTAATCTCTCTTGTTTCAACCCAAAACCTAAAAATCTTAATATGGCCATAACTTCCAAAATAAGGCTCGTAAGAGGTTGCGGTTAACGTTGTTGAACAGATAACGGTCAGGCCTTTGCATTGCCGTTCAAAACTCAACTTTTTTTTTTCCAATCGATTTTCGAAAAAAAAGCATGGACTACCCCCTTATCACTAAAAATGCATTTTTTTACGAAAGTCTCTGGAACCCATTGAAATGTATATATATTGAAAGGTTTTGTCAAATGCAACCAGCACATCCAAAGCAAACCCTTTTATAAGGTCTAGTTTTCGAGATATTTGCATTCAAAGTTATTTTTTTGAGTTATGAAGGCTTGTATGACTTTGGATGCCTACAGTTCCGCAAATAAGGCTATGACGTCATTTTTCCTTGCAAAACGCTTTATTAGTTTTTCAAGAGCTATCCATAGCTGAAAATTAGAACATTCTAGGAGGTCTGGTTGCGGAGATATCTTAATTCAAAGTAAATCCATTTAAATCGATTTTTTTTAGTTTTGAAAGTTTGCATGACTTTGGATGTCTACAGTTCCACAAATAAGGCTCGGAAGGCCTTGCGGTTTATTAACCGCTTAATCAGTTTTTGGAGAGCTATCCATTGCTGAAAACTAGAGCATTGTGTGGGCTCTGGTTGCGGAGAAATTTTGATTCAAAGTTAATCTCTCTTGTTTCAACCCAAAACCTAAAAATCTTAATATGGCCATAACTTCCAAAATAAGGCTCGTAAGAGGTTGCGGTTAACGTTGTTGAACAGATAACGGTCAGACCTTTGCATTGCCGTTCAAAACTCAACTTTTTTTTCCAATCGGTTTTCGAAAAAAAGCATGGACTACCCCCTTATCACTAAAAATGCATTTTTTTAAGAAAGTCTCTGGAACCCATTGAAACGTATATTGAAAGGTTTTGTCAAATGCAACCAGCACATCCAAAGCAAACCCTTGTATAAGGTCTAGTTTTCGAGATATTTGCATTCAAAGTTATTTTTTTGAGTTATGAAGGCTTGTATGACTTTGGATGCCTACAGTTCCGCAAATAAGGCTATGACGTCATTTTTGCTTGCAAAACGCTAAATTAGTTTTTCAAGAGCTATCCATAGCTGAAAACTAGAACATTCTAGGAGGTCTGGTTGCGGAGATATCTTAATTCAAAGTAAATCCATTTAAATCGATTTTTTTTAGTTTTGAAAGTTTGCATGACTTTGGATGTCTACAGTTCCACAAATAAGTCTCGGAAGGCCTTGCGGTTTATTAACCGCTTAATCAGTTTTTGGAGAGCTATCCATTGCTGAAAACTAGAGGATTGTGTGGGCTCTGGTTGCAGAGAAATTTCGATTCAAAGTTAATTTCTCTTGTTTCAACCCAAAACCTTAAAATCTTAATATGGCCATAACTCCCAAAATAAGGCTCGTATGAGGTTGCGGTTAACGTTGTTGAACAGATAACGGTCAGGCCTTTGCATTGCCGTTCAAAACTCAACTTTTTTTTTTCCAATCGATTTTCGAAAAAAAAGCATGGACTACCCCCTTATCACTAAAAATGCATTTTTTTACGAAAGTCTCTGGAACCCATTGAAACGTACATATATAGAAAGGTTTTGTCAAATGCAACCAGCACATCCAAAGCAAACCCTTTTATAAGGTCTAGTTTTCGAGATATTTGCATTCAAAGTTATTTTTTTGAGTTATGAAAGCTTGTATGACTTTGGATGCCTACAGTTCCGCAATTAAGGCTATGACATCATTTTTGCTTGCAAAACGCTTAATAAATTTTTATAAGAGCTATCCATAGCTGAAAACTAGAACTTTCTAAGAGGTCTGGTTGCGGAGATATCTTAATTCAAAGTTAATCCATTAAAATCGATTTTTTTGAGTTTTGAAAGTTTGCATGATTTTGGATGTCTACAGTTCCACAAATAAGGCTCGGAAGGCCTTGCGGTTTATTAACCGCTTAATCAGTTTTTGGAGAACTATCCATTGCTGAAAATTAGAGCATTATGTGGGCACTGGTTGCAGAGAAATTTTGATTCAAAGTTAATCTCTCTTGTTTCAACCCAAAACCTAAAAATCTTAATATGGCCATAACTTCCAAAATAAGGCTCGTAAGAGGTTGCGGTTAACGTTGTTGAACAGATAACGGTCAGGCCTTTGCATTGCCGTTCAAAACTCAACTTTTTTTTTTCCAATCGATTTTCGAAAAAAAAGCATGGACTACCCCCTTATCACTAAAAATGCATTTTTTTACGAAAGTCTCTGGAACCCATTGAAATGTATATATATTGAAAGGTTTTGTCAAATGCAACCAGCACATCCAAAGCAAACCCTTTTATAAGGTCTAGTTTTCGAGATATTTGCATTCAAAGTTATTTTTTTGAGTTATGAAGGCTTGTATGACTTTGGATGCCTACAGTTCCGCAAATAAGGCTATGACGTCATTTTTCCTTGCAAAACGCTTTATAAGTTTTTCAGGAGCTATCCATAGCTGAAAATTAGAACATTCTAGGAGGTCTGGTTGCGGAGATATCTTAATTCAAAGTAAATCCATTTAAATCGATTTTTTTTAGTTTTGAAAGTTTGCATGACTTTGGATGTCTACAGTTCCACAAATAAGGCTCGGAAGGCCTTGCGGTTTATTAACCGCTTAATCAGTTTTTGGAGAGCTATCCATTGCTGAAAACTAGAGGATTGTGTGGGCTCTGGTTGCGGAGAAATTTTGATTCAAAGTTAATCTCTCTTGTTTCAACCCAAAACCTAAAAATCTTAATATGGCCATAACTTCCAAAATAAGGCTCGTAAGAGGTTGCGGTTAACGTTGTTGAACAGATAACGGTCAGACCTTTGCATTGCCGTTCAAAACTCAACTTTTTTTTCCAATCGGTTTTCGAAAAAAAGCATGGACTACCCCCTTATCACTAAAAATGCATTTTTTTACGAAAGTCTCTGGAACCCATTGAAACGTATATTGAAAGGTTTTGTCAAATGCAACCAGCACATCCAAAGCAAACCCTTTTATAAGGTCTAGTTTTCGAGATATTTGCATTCAAAGTTATTTTTTTGAGTTATGAAGGCTTGTATGACTTTGGATGCCTACAGTTCCGCAAATAAGGCTATGACGTCATTTTTGCTTGCAAAACGCTTAATTAGTTTTTCAAGAGCTATCCATAGCTGAAAACTAGAACATTCTAGGAGGTCTGGTTGCGGAGATATCTTAATTCAAAGTAAATCCATTAAAATCGATTTTTTTGAGTTTTGAAAGTTTGCATGACTTTGGATGTCTACAGTTCCACAAATAGGGCTGGGAAGGCCTTGCGGTTTATTAAACGCTTAATCAGTTTTTGAAGAGCTATCCATTGCTGAAATTTAGAGGATTGTGTGGGCTCTGGTTGCAGAGAAATTTCGATTCAAAGTTAATCTCTCTTGTTTCAACCCAAAACCTTAAAATCTTAATATGGCCATAACTCCCAAAATAAGGCTCGTATGAGGTTGCGGTTAACGTTGTTGAACAGATAACGGTCAGGCCTTTGCATTGCCGTTCAAAACTCAACTTTTTTTTTTCCAATCGATTTTCGAAAAAAAAGCATGGACTACCCCCTTATCACTAAAAATGCATTTTTTTACGAAAGTCTCTGGAACCCATTGAAACGTACATATTTAGAAAGGTTTTGTCAAATGCAACCAGCACATCCAAAGCAAACCCTTTTATAAGGTCTAGTTTTCGAGATATTTGCATTCAAAGTTATTTTTTTGAGTTATGAAAGCTTGTATGACTTTGGATGCCTACAGTTCCGCAATTAAGGCTATGACATCATTTTTGCTTGCAAAACGCTTAATAAATTTTTATAAGAGCTATCCATAGCTGAAAACTAGAACTTTCTAAGAGGTCTGGTTGCGGAGATATCTTAATTCAAAGTTAATCCATTAAAATCGATTTTTTTGAGTTTTGAAAGTTTGCATGATTTTGGATGTCTACAGTTCCACAAATAAGGCTCGGAAGGCCTTGCGGTTTATTAACCGCTTAATCAGTTTTTGGAGAGCTATCCATTGCTGAAAATTAGAGCATTATGTGGGCACTGGTTGCAGAGAAATTTTGATTCAAAGTTAATCTCTCTTGTTTCAACCCAAAACCTAAAAATCTTAATATGGCCATAACTTCCAAAATAAGGCTCGTAAGAGGTTGCGGTTAACGTTGTTGAACAGATAACGGTCAGGCCTTTGCATTGCCGTTCAAAACTCAACTTTTTTTTTTCCAATCGATTTTCGAAAAAAAAGCATGGACTACCCCCTTATCACTAAAAATGCATTTTTTTACGAAAGTCTCTGGAACCCATTGAAATGTATATATATTGAAAGGTTTTGTCAAATGCAACCAGCACATCCAAAGCAAACCCTTTTATAAGGTCTAGTTTTCGAGATATTTGCATTCAAAGTTATTTTTTTGAGTTATGAAGGCTTGTATGACTTTGGATGCCTACAGTTCCGCAAATAAGGCTATGACGTCATTTTTCCTTGCAAAACGCTTTATTAGTTTTTCAGGAGCTATCCATAGCTGAAAATTAGAACATTCTAGGAGGTCTGGTTGCGGAGATATCTTAATTCAAAGTAAATCCATTTAAATCGATTTTTTTTAGTTTTGAAAGTTTGCATGACTTTGGATGTCTACAGTTCCACAAATAAGGCTCGGAAGGCCTTGCGGTTTATTAACCGCTTAATCAGTTTTTGGAGAGCTATCCATTGCTGAAAACTAGAGCATTGTGTGGGCTCTGGTTGCGGAGAAATTTTGATTCAAAGTTAATCTCTCTTGTTTCAACCCAAAACCTAAAAATCTTAATATGGCCATAACTTCCAAAATAAGGCTCGTAAGAGGTTGCGGTTAACGTTGTTGAACAGATAACGGTCAGACCTTTGCATTGCCGTTCAAAACTCAACTTTTTTTTCCAATCGGTTTTCAAAAAAAAGCATTGACTACCCCCTTATCACTAAAAATGCATTTTTTTACGAAAGTCTCTGGAACCCATTGAAACGTATATTGAAAGGTTTTGTCAAATGCAACCAGCACATCCAAAGCAAACCCTTTTATAAGGTCTAGTTTTCGAGATATTTGCATTCAAAGTTATTTTTTTGAGTTATGAAGGCTTGTATGACTTTGGATGCCTACAGTTCCGCAAATAAGGCTATGACGTCATTTTTGCTTGCAAAACGCTTAATTAGTTTTTCAAGAGCTATCCATAGCTGAAAACTAGAACATTCTAGGAGGTCTGGTTGCGGAGATATCTTAATTCAAAGTAAATCCATTAAAATCGATTTTTTTGAGTTTTGAAAGTTTGCATGACTTTGGATGTCTACAGTTCCACAAATAGGGCTGGGAAGGCCTTGCGGTTTATTAAACGCTTAATCAGTTTTTGGAGAGCTATCCATTGCTTTGAAGAGCTCTCCATTGCTGAAAACTAGAGCTTTGTGTGGGCTCTGGTTGCAGAGAAATTTTGATTCAAAGTTAATCTCTCTTGTTTCAACCCAAAACCTAAAAACCTTAATATGGCCATAACTTCCAAAATAAGGCTCGTAAGAGGTTGCGGTTAACGTTGTTGAACAGATAACGGTCAGACCTTTGCATTGCCGTTCAAAACTCAGCTTTTTTTTCCAATCGGTTTTCGAAAAAAAGCATGGACTACCCCCTTATCACTAAAAATGCTTTGAAGAGCTCTCCATTGCTGAAAACTAGAGCTTTGTGTGGGCAGAGAAATTTTGATTCAAAGTTAATCTCTCTTGTTTCAACCCAAAACCTAAAAATCTTAATATGGCCATAACTTCCAAAATAAGGCTCGTAAGAGGTTGCGGTTAACGTTCTTGAACAGATAACGGTCAGACCTTTGCATTCCCGTTCAAAACTCAATTTCCAATCGAAAAAAAGCATGGACTACCCCCTTATCACTAAAAATGCATTTTTTTACGAAAGTCTCTGGAACCCATTGAAACGTACATATATAGAAAGGTTTTGTCAAATGCAACCAGCACATCCAAAGCAAACCCTTTTATAAGGTCTAGTTTTCGAGATATTTGCATTCAAAGTTATTTTTTTGAGTTATGAAGGCTTGTATGACTTTGGATGCCTACAGTTCCGCAAATAAGGCTATGACGTCATTTTTGCTTGCAAAACGCTTTATTAGTTTTTCAAGAGCTATCCATAGCTGAAAACTAGAACATTCTAGGAGGTCTGGTTGCGGAGATATCTTAATTCAAAGTTAATCCATTTAAATCGATTTTTTTTAGTTTTGAAAGTTTGCATGACTTTGGATGTCTACAGTTCCACAAATAAGTCTCGGAAGGCCTTGCGGTTTATTAACCGCTTAGTCAGTTTTTGGAGAGCTATCCATTGCTGAAATATAGAGCATTGTGTGGGCTCTGGTTGCAGAGAAATTTCGATTCAAAGTTAATCTCTCTTGTTTCAACCCAAAACCTAAAAATCTTAATATGGCCATAACTTCGGTTAACGTTGTTGAACAGATAACGGTCAGGCCTTTGCATTGCCGTTCAAAACTCAACTTTTTTTTTTCCAATCGATTTTCGAAAAAAAAGCATGGACTACCCCCTTATCACTAAAAATGCATTTTTTTACGAAAGTCTCTGGAACGCATTGAAACGTACATATATTGAAAGGTTTTGTCAAATGCAACAGGTAAAACATACTTAAAACTTTGTTGAACTGATAGTGAATTCAGAAGATCTTTGAAGTGATCAGCAAATTTTTCAACTGCCAAAACCGAAGATGACACATTACCCGTGTTTTATTGGAAAATCTATCCAAAGTAGTATTCCATAGTAGCTATCCATAGTAGGATCTTACACAAATAACAAATACAACATCGGCACTGCTGATAAAATTTAAAGTAGAATCATACTGCGGATAGTTTCCCGAGTCTCGAATGGATTTTTGATGATTTCATTCTCAAATGTTGGTTACTATTAATTTTTTTGTGAAGTTAATTTTGACTGCTTCTGATTCTCACAAATATATATATTTTTTTTAATATTCTGACAGGTGTTCTTTCAGTTAAACCAATTTTGAAATACAAAAACCAGCCTACTGCGGATGCGTTTTTTTTGGTAATTTTCTACTCAACTATTTATAGAATGCCAAAAAACACGGGTATTTTTACAACCACCTAGCAATCTCACCTTTGACCAAAATGTTTTTGAGTACTAACTGAATGACAGGCCAGTGGCTACATCACTAATATAGAGTTTCCGTTTCTGAACTAAATGATTTTTATATTGTGTCTTCGACTCTAAGTAAAGTGTCTTGAAAAACACGATGTCTTTCTTAAAAGGTTATAAAGAGAGAAAGATTTTTTGCAAAGTTTCCTATATTCCCAGTGAAACCATTCAGACACGAATATACAACCACCTTGGGGGTTTTTGCTCATACTAGATGATTGCCTTATAATATCTAAAATATTTTCACTAGCCTGGTCACAACTCCGATTCTCTTGCGCAGGCAGATAGTTTAATTGCGTGTCAAGCCTTCGCCTGTACACTTCAGCGCGATTTTCTACCCATTTTTGTCACACGACACAAGTCACTTGCGGAAAAAGATTTTCCGCACTAAAACGCATCAAGACGGGGCTTCGGTCTTTAATGGGCCAAAAACTGTTAGACTCCTTAACTATCCTTAATACGGAACCAGATCTCATCAAGGATGACGAGGACAGCATTTACTTCTCCTCTTTGAAAAAAAAAAACTGTTGATTGGTTAGCATTAGTCAAGCTTTTAAGTTTCAGTTATCTACTACATTAATTCTTTTGTAAAATCATATTCACTTAAAGATGCAATCGTCTTATAAGGTTTTATTAGATTAGAACTACGATGGTGCGATGGACTGTCACGCTACTGACTTTTGCGAGGAATTGACAAATCCTCCAAGAGTATCACTTGTCATGAATAAGTGCTTATCGTCTAGCTGTTTGGATTTGGCATAAAATTGAAGGTCCCTTCCATTCCTGTCGACACTCGCACAGAGGAATGGTTGCGAGTTGTTAGTCACTAGGCCCTGGTTCTTCACGCGCCCGCCGTTGCGCCACCCAATTTATTTATTTTATAAAAAAAACGGTTAAAAAAGACTCAGATTACTAAACCATTATTTAACAAAAGGTTAACTAATGTTATCCAATACCTTAACCACTCGCATAGTTATCCAATACCCAAACCATGGAACTGCTTTAATTTGTAATTGGTCGAAAGTTTTTGAGCTACTTGTGGAGACTTGTGGAGAAGAAGTACATTCCAGCACATTCCCGAACCCCTAGAAGATTCTAGTAGCTTTTTCTCGGATATAATACACCGCCACCAGTCTGAACACCTCAGTTTGATTTTGAAAGTGAACGAATAAACGTCAGTGTGTAACAACAACAACATTCAACAACAATCACCAAACTCAAAATCATTATGAATTCTGTTATTATTTATGTTTTGTTATTTCTTTTGTTCATTCACCATTCATTATTCATTCTTTTATTTTATAATTCTAATGCAATATTTCTATAACTTAATCATTCATAAATTCATTTCAAACCTTTCAAATAAACTCTAATAAAATATGAACTTAACATGTTACTTGTGAACAATACTGTACTTATCAATTAGAGAAATAATTTTCATATAAAAATTAAAACAAGTAGGCTTTGCATTTTAAAGAAATAATTATCATTTTTGTATGAAAAAGCTGAGTCAGATTTTGTATAAAAGGAATCGCTAAATCTATAGCCTTAAAAAAATTTTGTGGTACCATTTGCTCCAAAAGTATCCAACCGATTTCGATAAATTCTATATGGTTGGAAAGCCAAAGGTCCGGAGATGTGCAGAATATACCTGAGAGGCGCATTCACACACTGTGGGTCATTCTTATTTTTGCACTAACAATCACTGCATACAAAAACTAAACAAAATTTGTGTGATTTAATTTTCAAACAAATTATTTGACTCTAGAGTATGTCAATATGAGCTTTTTGTGGGTCGAATTCCGACCAGTGGGCGATATACTAGTTATACTCTGTCCAATGAATATGTGCAGTACAGGGAAGATAGGACGTTTGTATCTCACTCTAACTGCAAAGGAATCCCATTTAGTTGTGTGAAAGAAATAATTGTTAAGGGTTTCCGTACTGCATACTATAAAAACGCAAAAAGCTCACAATTCACAATTCTTAAAATGCAAATCCCAATATCTAGAATAAAAAATAATTATATCTTGTATATGAAAATTACGAAATTCAAAATCTTAAATGTGAAAACCTGGAAAATGTCAAGATTTTCTAAGTCAGAGTTTTTATATATGTCAACTGAAATAAATTGATCTTATCTTTGTCGACACCACCAAGCGGTAGGCGTATCCCCAGTAGTAACAAAAAAAAAAAACAAAATCATTCTTCCAATAAACAAAATATGCATACATATATCATAGGATAATAAAAATAAGTAAGGAGCTTAATTTCAATGTAAATTACACAGTACCATATCATATTATTTCATTTGACGACGAGTAACTGCTGTTGCTTTCGTCACACACACATCGCACATCCAAAGCAAACCCTTTTATAAGGTCTAGTTTTCGAGATATTTGCATTCAAAGTTATTTTTTTGAGTTATGAAGGCTTGTATGAATTTGGATGCCTTCAGTTCGGCAAATAAGGCTATGACGTCATTTTCGCTTGCAAAACGCTTAATAAGTTTTTCAAGAGCTATCCATAGCTGAAAACTAGAACATTCTAGGAGGTCTGGTTGCGGAGATATCTTAATTCAAAGTAAATCCATTAAAATCGATTTTTTTGAGTTTTGAAAGTTTGCATGACTTTGGATGTCTACAGTTCCACAAATAGGGCTGGGAAGGCCTTGCGGTTTATTAAACGCTTAATCAGTTTTTGGAGAGCTATCCATTGCTTTGAAGAGCTCTCCATTGCTGAAAACTAGAGCTTTGTGTGGGCTCTGGTTGCAGAGAAATTTTGATTCAAAGTTAATCTCTCTTGTTTCAACCCAAAACCTAAAAATCTTAATATGGCCATAACTTCCAAAATAAGGCTCGTAAGAGGTTGCGGTTAACGTTCTTGAACAGATAACGGTTAGACCTTTGCATTCCCGTTCAAAACTCAACTTTTTTTTCCAATCGAAAAAAAGCATGGACTACCCCCTTATCACTAAAAATGCATTTTTTTACGAAAGTCTCTGGAACCCATTGAAACGTACATATATAGAAAGGTTTTGTCAAATGCAACCAGCACATCCAAAGCAAACCCTTTTATAAGGTCTAGTTTTCGAGATATTTGCATTCAAAGTTATTTTTTTGAGTTATGAAGGCTTGTATGACTTTGGATGCCTACAGTTCCGCAAATAAGGCTATGACGTCATTTTTGCTTGCAAAACGCTTCATTAGTTTTTCAAGAGCTATCCATAGCTGAAAACTAGAGCAATCTAGGAGGTCTGGTTGCGGAGATATCTTAATTCAAAGTAAATCCATTAAAATCGATTTTTTTGAGTTTTGAAAGTTTGCATGACTTTGGATGTCTTCAGTTCCACAAATAAGGCTGGGAAGGCCTTGCGGTTTATTAAACGCTTAATCAGTTTTTGGAGAGCTATCCATTGCTGAAAACTAGAGCATTGTGTGGGCTCTGGTTGCAGAGAAATTTTGATTCAAAGTTAATCTCTCTTGTTTCAACCCAAAACCTAAAAACCTTAATATGGCCATAACTTCCAAAATAAGGCTCGTAAGAGGATGCGGTTAACGTTGTTGAACAGATAACGGTCAGACCTTTGCATTGCCGTTCAAAACTCAGCTTTTTTTTCCAATCGGTTTTCGAAAAAAAGCATGGACTACCCCCTTATCACTAAAAATGCATTTTTTTACGAAAGTCTCTGGAACCCATTGAAACGTACATATATAGAAAGGTTTTGTCAAATGCAACCAGCACATCCAAAGCAAACCCTTTTATAAGGTCTAGTTTTCGAGATATTTGCATTCAAAGTTATTTTTTTGAGTTATGAAGGCTTGTATGACTTTGGATGCCTACAGTTCCGCAAATAGGGCTATGACGTCATTTTTGCTTGCAAAAAGCTTTATTAGTTTTTCAAGAGCTATCCATAGCTGAAAATTAGAACATTCTAGGAGGTCTGGTTGCGGAGATATCTTAATTCAAAGTAAATCCATTTAAATCGATTTTTTTTAGTTTTGAAAGTTTGCATGACTTTGGATGTCTACAGTTCCACAAATAAGGCTCGGAAGGCCTTGCGGTTTATTAACCGCTTAATCAGTTTTTGGAGAGCTATCCATTGCTGAAAACTAGAGCATTGTGTGGGCTCTGGTTGCGGAGAAATTTTGATTCAAAGTTAATCTCTCTTGTTTCAACCCAAAACCTAAAAATCTTAATATGGCCATAACTTCCAAAATAAGGCTCGTAAGAGGTTGCGGTTAACGTTGTTGAACAGATAACGGTCAGACCTTTGCATTGCCGTTCAAAACTCAACTTTTTTTTTCCAATCGGTTTTCGAAAAAAAGCATGGACTACCCCCTTATCACTAAAAATGCATTTTTTTACGAAAGTCTCTGGAACCCATTGAAACGTATATTGAAAGGTTTTGTCAAATGCAACCAGCACATCCAAAGCAAACCCTTTTATAAGGTCTAGTTTTCGAGATATTTGCATTCAAAGTTATTTTTTTGAGTTATGAAGGCTTGTATGACCTTGGATGCCTCCAGTTCCGCAAATAAGGCTATGGCGTCATTTTTGCTTGCAAAACGCTTAATTAGTTTTTCAAGAGCTATCCATAGCTGAAAACTAGAACATTCTAGGAGGTATGGTTGCGGAGATATCTTAATTCAAAGTAAATCCATTAAAATCGATTTTTTTGAGTTTTGAAAGTTTGCATGACTTTGGATGTCTACAGTTCCACAAATAGGGCTGGGAAGGCCTTGCGGTTTATTAAACGCTTAATCAGTTTTTGGAGAGCTATCCATTGCTTTGAAGAGCTCTCCATTGCTGAAAACTAGAGCTTTGTGTGGGCTCTGGTTGCAGAGAAATTTTGATTCAAAGTTAATCTCTCTTGTTTCAACCCAAAACCTAAAAATCTTAATATGGCCATAACTTCCAAAATAAGGCTCGTAAGAGGTTGCGGTTAACGTTGTTGAACAGATAACGGTCAGACCTTTGCATTCCCGTTCAAAACTCAACCTTTTTTTCCAATCGAACAAAAGCATGGACTACCCCCTTATCACTAAAAATGCATTTTTTTACGAAAGTCTCTGGAACCCATTGAAACGTACATATATAGAAAGGTTTTGTCAAATGCAACCAGCACATCCAAAGCAAACCCTTTTATAAGGTCTAGTTTTCGAGATATTTGCATTCAAAGTTATTTTTTTGAGTTATGAAGGCTTGTATGAATTTGGATGCCTACAGTTCCGCAAATAAGGCTATGACGTCATTTTTGCTTGCAAAACGCTTCATTAGTTTTTCAAGAGCTATCCATAGCTGAAAACTAGAGCAATCTAGGAGGTCTGGTTGCGGAGATATCTTAATTCAAAGTAAATCCATTAAAATCGATTTTTTTGAGTTTTGAAAGTTTGCATGACTTTGGATGTCTACAGTTCCACAAATAAGGCTGGGAAGGCCTTGCGGTTTATTAAACGCTTAATCAGTTTTTGGAGAGCTATCCATTGCTGAAAACTAGAGCATTGTGTGGGCTCTGGTTGCAGAGAAATTTTGATTCAAAGTTAATCTCTCTTGTTTCAACCCAAAACCTAAAAACCTTAATATGGCCATAACTTCCAAAATAAGGCTCGTAAGAGGATGCGGTTAACGTTGTTGAACAGATAACGGTCAGACCTTTGCATTGCCGTTCAAAACTCAGCTTTTTTTTTCCAATCGGTTTTCGAAAAAAAGCATGGACTACCCCCTTATCACTAAAAATGCATTTTTTTACGAAAGTCTCTGGAACCCATTGAAACGTTCATATATAGAAAGGTTTTGTCAAATGCAACCAGCACATCCAAAGCAAACCCTTTTATAAGGTCTAGTTTTCGAGATATTTGCATTCAAAGTTATTTTTTTGAGTTATGAAGGCTTCAATTACAGTAACGATATGCTCTCTCAAAACTCGGACGCTTTTGTATTTTGCCGTTCACCTTGTTTCACAAAACAGAGGAATACTGGGTATGCATTTTCGTCGTTCGCTCGCGAAAAAAAAAATAAAACTTCCATATTCGTCCCGACAGCATTTCTGATTTCAGAAACTTCGCTTACGTCGTTAATGAGCAGACTTAATTTGTGTGAGCTGCAGTGAAAGAAATTTTCCTGCGGATATATATCCTGTATTCGTTTTCTCACCCCACTCAATTTCCGGCTTGACCAACCATTTTTTACAAATTTAATCCGAAATTGGTTAATGACGTTAATACCGTATGCGCTATGGTAGATTCAAGGTAAATTCAAAATGGCGACTAACGCAAAAGAGCTAGGTGGTCAAAAAACGTACTGAACACTCTTTATGAACCCCTATTACGATTAAAAGAAAAAAAATCCACTATTTAATTTTTTTAATTTCAAATTACATTTCGACTGGCCTAATGGACCTGCAAACAAAGTTGCCAAGAAAATAATCTAATTTCCGAACAAAACAAAGAGTAAAATGAAAGCGGCTATACACGGCTTGGTTCAGAGTCAGTGGGGGCAAACCATGGACTCTGAAAAAAAAGGACATTTAAACAGTCGTTTTTGTGAAAATATCCTAGTTCATAATAAAAATAGAACTAGTATGATTGTTCGACCACAGCCAGGGGGGGCCCTTTGGCCCCCCTCCGGTTGCCTATATCAACGGCGTATACAGGGGGGGGGTCACGGGGTCATGTCCCCCCCCCCCGAGAACTCAAGATAATTTTGTTGATCTGAAATAATTATTTAGTAACCACATACAAAAAAAAGCAAGTTGGTTACCTAGAAAGCTAATATGATTTTCGATTGGTAAATTCAGAATTCAATAGAAAATTTGAATGATGGTAACTTGGATTTCAATAAGGAATTTAATTTTCATGGCAATGAAATACCTACCTACCATATTTTGTATTCAATTGATGCAACTTAGATTTTCTTCCTCGTACCTCAAATTTAAGATAACAACAAACTTCTCATATGATAATACATTCAAATCTTAAAATATATGCATAAACAATCATAGGTTCCGATGACTGCCAAAACCTGTTTAACCAAACAGAAATTAAAGACTGTAGTTGTTTCCAAATGTTCACTCAGTAAAGTTAAACCAATAGGATTTTGAAAAAGAACATTTTATGTTTCTGAAAATAAAATCTTTAAACACATTATAGAACACCATATAGAAATTGTTTTATTTGATTTCTGTATGACAGAGTAGATTATTTTGAAAAGCAAACAAAAATATCTACATAATGTGAGTGACAACTTTCGATTTATTGTTATTCTAACCAAAAAATGTTAATGTGAACGAGAAATAGTCATAAATATATAAAACTATGATGAAAACCTATTATGATAGGATTTTGTTTGCACTTATTCAACATTTATGATCGAAAAATAATGTTGTTAATATGCATGTGGACTATTTTTACAAAGGAACCTATGAATCCCGTAATGCAAAAGTTTATAGCAGTCAAATGGAATCCTTGACAAAAACGCGACAAGGTTCACAGAATTTAACAACTTTGTCAATTATTTTTATCAGAAAGGCTTAACTGGTAAGAAAGATAAAAAGATTAGGTATATTTGTTGTACATATTTATTTTGCCTTTAACTTTGCCATCCTGGCAGTCTTAAGCTGGCCATACACGACCGAGCCGAACAGCTCGGAGCTATTTGGTTCCGGTCTCTCATGGAGAAAATGAGACAATTAGATGTTTTTGTGAAAATTGTATTCTGCAATTTAATGAGAAGAGTGAGAAAGTAGGATTTTATTATTTAGTAACGGTGCGGTGGAGCAATTGGAAAGTTGGAAGCAAACATAACTGCTAGGCTTGCTGATTCTCCGCAGACGATAGAGCCGAACATTTGAAGGTTCATGTTCGTGGATTTTGGACTGGCTGAAAATCCAAATTCTTCGGCCGAACCAAACGAAGCCATCTGAGTTTTCCCACTCACGGTTCGGTCACGTATGGCCAGCTTAGAAACAAAATTTTTTTTTTTTTTTTCAAATCAGAAGCATATACAAATCACTCCTGAACTTTTTTCACACTTTTATTGAAAAGCAACGAAAACGAATCTTTGTATTTAATTAAAATACGAATTTGTAATGTATTTTAATTTGTCCACTATTGTTATTGTATAAGCAATTTTCCCAAGTGGTCATTTTTGAAAATCAGAACCATTGTTTTCATTTTCAGTAGTGAATATTTATATTTAACTGTTTACTTAAATTTCAGAAACAGAAAAGAGAGTACCTAATGTTATTTTACTAATATTTCCTGCAACTTCAATTCAAATTAGAACTAGCTGAAATAAAATAAATTCTGAACAAAATTCAAAATAAATGACCCAGCGAATCCAATATTTTTTCCTCAGTATTTTGATTGCTAAACTCAGATTTGTTGTTCAGGCAACTGGAGACTGCTGTATGCTGTTGCTGAGGTCCTCCAAAACAAAAAATGTAGGGCTGGCCACGAGACGAGACTCTGAGAGGCTTTTGTAAGTCTAGGTCTCGTTAAAATCGAAAATTTTCTGTCTCGTCTCGGTCTCGTGTCGGTCTAGTATAATTAAGTCTCGTCTCGGTCTCGTCTTCGAAAAATACGATTTCCGGACAAACCGTTGATTATTGGAACGAAATATTTTCAATTATCGTTTGAATATGTGCAGAAGAAAATAAATATTTAACTGAAATTGGATTTTTATAATTTATAAGACTCTCTGTAAATGTCGGTCTAAATATACAGTCTCGTCTCGGTTGCTTTAAAGGCAGTCTCGCCTCGTCTAGTCTCATTCTCGTCATGCGAGATCGAGACCGAGACTTTTCTAGTCTCGTGGCAAGCCCTAAAAAAATGTTACATTAAGGTATAGAAACGAATAGCCCGTTATACTAATACTATACGTTTTCACTGGGCCAAATGAGGTAATTTCGTTGAAAATTTCCAAATGAGATCCGAAATTACATCATTTCCCATACAAATTCTTATTTCCAAATGAGCTAATTTCAACCAATAGCGTAATGGTTAGTGCGTTGGACTTTCACGCTAGAGATCTAGGTTCACTTCCCAGCCTCGTCCACCTAAAAACTAAAAACTTCAGGGTTACTGTCTCTTTGGACGCATTGACAAATCCTCCAAGAGTTATCGCTTGTCATGAATAAGTGCTTCTCATCTAACCGTTCGGATTCGGCATAAAATTGAAGTCCCTCTCATTCCTGTCGACACGTGCACACAGGAATGTTTGCGAGTTTTTACTCACTAGGCCTGGTTCCTCACGAGCCGTTGTGCCACCCAATTTATTTTTTATATAAATGTTTTATAGTATAGTTAATTAAAACTTTTTCCCTTTTCTTGTTTATACCCACAGTAAAATATAAAACAAAAAAATATATGGCACTTGACTTTTTATAAATAGTGCTTTGCATAAGTATTAACGCACCTGTAAAAATGCATTTTATAGAAAACTGGAAATGGAAGCGACACCTTACTATTTTTTTATTTTATGGGATCAGAAAATAAGTTTAGAAAATAAAAACAGATTTGTTCGTATTGCAGAAGTATAAACGCACTATGCAAATTTCGTTTAAGCTGACAAACAACGAAGCCGCGTGGTATACATTTAAGCGATACGGAAAAGGCCAAAATTCAAGACTTTCGTGCAAGTATCCTAAGATGTAGGCCTATTCTTAGGAAAATTTTGAGATTGGGTCGTTTTCCCTAATTTTATACAAGATCCAGAATCTTATGGAACGAAAATAAAACCCGGGGTCCGTAGATGCTGACACATCGCGATAATAACCGAACAATCAATGTTACATATAATTCGGTGCATTTTTTGAGCGAAATTCGTTACGAATTGGGGTAAGGCGTTTCATTTTCGACAGTTGTTCGTACTTTAAGAAGCAGTGGAGTGAGTGTTCGGGGCAAAATGGCGCCAGCTCCAAATCTGACAAACGCCCACAAACAAAATATATTGGAATTTACCCGTCAAAATATGGACCGCTATTGGAAAACCGTACTTAACATTTTATTATTTAACGCTTTAACTCTTCTTATTTTAAAAATGTATTAATGCCACAATTTAATGCATTTTTTGTGCCAATAACCGTTAAAACCATCTGGCCCATCAAGGCTTAATTACTTGTTGTCACTGAAAACAATCTTTGTAAAAAAAATTGCACTAGATTGTGGTATTAAATTAATTTTTGAAATAAGAAGAGTTAAAGCGTTAAATAATAAAATGTTAAGTACGGTTTTCCAATAGCGGTCCATATTTTGACGGGTAAATCCCAACATCTTTTGTTTGTGGGCTGTTGTCAGATTTGGAGCTGGCACCATTTTGCCCCTAACAATCACTCTTCTGCAAAGTACGAAAAACCGTCGAAAATGAAACGCCTAACCCCAATTCGTAACGAATTGCACTCAAAAATTGCATCCCATTAGATGCAACATTGATTATTCGGCTATTATCGCAACGTGTCAGCATCTGCGGACCCCCGGGTCTTATTTTCGTTTCATAAGATTCTGGATCTGGTATGAAATTACGGAAAAACGACCCAATCTCGAAATTTTCCTAAGAATAGCCCTACATCTTAGGATACTTGAACGAAAGTCTTGAATTTTGGCCTTTTCCGTATTTCTTAAATGTATACCACGCGGCTACGTTGTTTGTCATCTCGAAACTTATAATTAAATGAAACTTAATTGAGATTTGCATAGCGCGTTTATACTTCTGCAACACGAAAAAATCTGTTTTTATTTTCTAAACAACGCTAGGGAAAATAACGGGACTTTTTTTTTGCTCAATTCACTTGTTTACTGATGCCATTAAATAAAAAAATAGTAAGGTGTCGCTTCCATTTCCTGTTTTCTATAAAATGCATTTTTACAGGTGCGTTTATACTTATACAAAGTACTGTATAAGTCTGTGTTATTTTTTTTTCGGCGTGACCCCCCCCAAGAAGTAAGGCTGTATACGCCCCTGGCCTATATACGCTATTTTGACCGACATTAGTTTTCAGTTGCGGTTAAAACTTAAAAATACCTTTCTTTTGATGCAAAATTCGATGATTTTGGGACACATTGATGAAACCCCATTGTTTTTGACAAAAGATAAATATCCCTGAATTTTTTTTGAAAAAATTGCAAAGTTTGGGATGGAGTTATTTTCGAGTTATTTTATGAACTGTAATTCGACTTAGTTCGATAAGAAATCAAAATATTAGGAGACCTTGGAAGGCTCAGAAAATTCAGTTGCCTGCGAGCAGGATAACGCAGCAAAAATTATCAGTTTGGCTGTCGAAATACTGAGGAAATCAAATTTTTTATTCGCTTGCTCCCCATTGACGGAGCAAAGCCGCTGAAATCATGTTTTCCTGGACTAGACAGCTAACTGTGATATTTCGGTTTGTCAATCAATAGTGCAATAAAGGTGACTTTTAAAAGTTCACGTTACTTCGTTTATCGTTATTCTTTTAAAAATTCAAGTCACGCAGGAAAGGAGCCCTTCGAACTATTAACTATACCCGCAACCAAACATTCCAAACGTGCGTCCACATTTATATACATATGTATGTATGTATTTTCTTCCACCTATACTAACTCATACTAGATACTTAACATTGCGTTTGGAATTTTTCAATTTAGATTGTTCCCTTTTCAATACATATAATATCACTATGGTCTTCCTTTGCCCAGTATTTTCGGAGCGCTGCAAATCCACCAGTAGCAAGTTTATTGATGGAAACATGAACACGCAATTCGTTACGGATAACAAAAAAGTGTCAATTATCCAGTTCAAATGATGTCGTCCTCCTTTCCTCCTCTGGCGGCCTTCCATTGTTGATTGTGGAATCGCGTCGTCACTACTCACTCCTTTGGTGCTGTTGTGTGGCTTTTGTATCAATTAAGTGCGTGAAATTGAATCCACACTTTAGTGTCGAAATCAGTTCGTCATGGCACTCATCCAACAGACAAGAATACAAAAAAAGCATTCTGAAATAGGGCAAACCACATACATACATATTCAGAAGCTGTAAAATAGATACAACATCCCCTATCCAATACTGTGTATGTATGTATGGGAAATACGGATTTTTACAGAAACAAAAATTAAACAACAACAAAAAAAGGAACAACAAAAAAACAGTCTGCCACATCTTCAATCGAAATGTCATTTAAATTCAATTAAAGTTTCAGCTATTCCGGGATTTGTTGCGCTACACACTAACATCCACTGAATCGTTGTCCAGTGTGGCGATGAGTTGGTTGTATCCAGGCTCAAGTGCGCTTCCGTACTCCTGCTCATTCACATCCGGTCTGCCAAAGGGAAGTTCTTGTGGTAAGGTAAAGTTTTAATTGAGTTTAAGGGTGGTCGCGCGTGTTCTTGACTGCTTATTGAATGCAAATCACATACCCCAAGAGCTGCTCTATTTCTGCTTCTATTCCCATATATTCTCTCTTCAGGATGCTTCTGGCTTGAAATTCGAATTCGGTCAGGCCAGAGGGTGCGGTTCGTGTTGGTTCTGGTATGGTTAGCCATTAAATTACTTTTATTTCGTGCACTAGCCAAATGGTATTTAAATCCGCACTGAAGGACCATATTGTCGCATAGCGTATAAGTAAGGATACGAAGTCGTCCGTTCGTCCGTCCTGTGATTGGTAAATAAAAGTTTACATTTCCCATTTCGGGAGTTAACAACAGGCAAAAAAAAAAAAAAAAAAAAACTTAAAAAAAACTATTAATTTGCTGTGAAAGATAAATGTTGATTAAGTTTATGGAGAAGCTCAGGCTCAGGTTCACAAAAATTCACAGGAATAGGAAACAACTAAGTGTATGCTGCTTGCTGCTTTTGGATGCTCCAAACTTAATGAATATAAACTTCTATGAATAAATGACGAAAGCATGAAATGCGCAATTGTAATTAAAATTAATTATACATAGTTGGAAAGTTTTTATTTTATTTTTTTTTCCATTTATTATTATTCAAAGTTTTGTGACTTTTCCGAAGACATTCATTATAAAAAGCAAAAATGACAAAGAGGAAATGGCTCGTCGTGTCGGCCGTCTTGCCGCCATCATCACAAGGTAAAAACACTGAGATTCTCATTAAAAGTTTCAAGAGAATATTTATTTCAGGTGTAAGGAAGGAGCTATAATTTCTTTTGTGTATGTTTTTTGTGTATTTTTTTTTTGTTTTTTAAAAAATTCATTTTGTTTTTTATTTAATTTTTTGTTTTTTTTTTTTGTTTTTGTAAAACTGTAGAAGTAATAAAATGCACTCTCAACATCATGCACGAAGCACGAGTGTTGGGCGCCAATTAACGTCAATCACACGCCTGCGAGGTTTCGAACAATAATTGACACTTATCCAACGCATATGGAATGGATGGTGGTTGCATGCAAATGATGAGACTACGACCAACGAGGCCAAGTGATGGTTGTCGTTTTGAAGATGGAATATTGGACAATAGTGTAGGTAGTGTGAATGGGAGAAATGTTTTGTTTTTGTGTCAGGGTTGACAAAAAGTTAAGGATATCAATGAAAATAAGGATACAATACATTCGCCTATGAGAGTCATAATGATGTAGCAACTTCAAATTTTTTCCTTAAATATTAAAATTGAGTTTTGAGAGGTTACAATTTGGGATAAGTGTACACATGTGCTTTAGAATCAAAAGATTTGAGTTTTGCTCACGTTCCTACATTTTTTTTTCTCACTCAATAAATGTTTCTAACTGGCAAAAGGAGTCTGATGATCTGATCATCATTGACGTAGTTAGGAATTCTTCCTAGGGAGGTAGCTAGCCCCTTTCCTCCCACACCTTCATTACGCCCATTCTGATGATTGCGGGTGGCAAATGGCACAGTGGATATAGTGTTTGACTGTTTACACTGAGATGTGGGTTAGAGCCCTACTCTAGGCTGCATTCTTTTCTATATTTAATAGTTTCAAGTGGATGCCACCAGTGAATTAACATGGGATAATCAGCACCAGAATCCTCTGTGCAAACAAAATTGTTTTCGTTTCCTTGTATTCCTTCTAACATGCGTCGTGCATTGCATTAAAAGACCTTAGGTCTTATGGGCAAAGTAAAAAGTTATTGGGCCCAATTGCGGTTGTCGATCAACGATCGCACTTTCAACGACCATCACCATCGACTGATTTCTCAATCGGTATTGCGTAACTTGATCGACTAATATATGAGTTATTGTGAATGAAAAAGTATAAATTGTGCATTATTCATACTTTGACGTTTGACAGATGATTTTTTTTCAGACCGGATTGTTTATTTATTTATCTCATTTTGTGAAGTTTGCAATAAAATAGTTTATTTTTATAAAAATATAACTTAAAATAAGAAATGGATGAATCGAAGCTTTGTTAAGTGAAAAAGATTCAGAAGAAGATACAAATAAATAGAATTTTAGAGGCCATCAGAAAACGGCCCAATATAAGAAATTCATCCAACCCCTTGGAGTTAGATGAGCGTTACGATTCTGTGCCCAAGCTTCATATCAACTTAGTGTGGGAAATGATTTGTTCGTTAGGTTGGCTCAATCTACTGTATCCTTAATATTAAAAGAAGTGCTAAGTGTGAAAGAAACTCACATATGTATGTCCAAGATAATCGAAAGTGAAATACGCCGAACAAAAATGTACTTCCTTGAAAAATTCGGATTCTCAGGAGTTATTGGTCGCACTGATGGTTTTATCTGTTTTTTGTTGAAACTTGCTTCGCCCTGCATTAAGAATAATAATTAAATATATCTATTATACATACTTATAAACAAACATTTTTTAAATAAAAACACTCAAATTTTGTTCTCTACATAATTTTTTACTTGTTGAATAGACCCCGTCGATCACAAAAATGCGGTCGTCAACGAGCGATCGGATTTTCGATAATTGTCGAACGCAATCGACAACCACAATACCGATTTCTCAATTTGTCGATCGTTGATCGCTCGTTAGCGATTATCGATCGACGATCGACAACCGCAATAGGGCCCATTATTATTATTGAGCCTGGAAAAATTTGATAGTAGCTCGCGCACGCTTAAAAATAATAAGTTATTTTTGTTTCATTTGCCATCCTCGGAAATAGAACCAAATACCTTCGAATAATGTTTTTTTTGTTTTGAAAGAACCAAGTATCAGACCCAGTGGGGTAGCGTGATGAGGGCAGGGGGCCACCTGCTCGCTTTTTCATATTTGTTTATCAATCCAATATTCTTAAAGTTAATTAATTTGTTGAGCACAAAGAATCCAATCAAAAATTGTTCTAGTTCCAGTCAGTGGTAAAAATGCTTCAAAGTCATAGTCACTAATCAGACTACAAACCACATCAAATGCTCCTGTACAAACATGTGCATTGTGCATACAAATACTAGCTTGCTAAGTTAAACCTCAACAGAAGAGCATTGAAAAGGAATTCAAATTTCGAACCTGATTTTCTGAAATGATTGTAAAGTCCCTAGACTTGTTTAAACGTATGTGCCAAACACATTATAACACAAAAATTGTGTTTTAAAATTTTCCTGCAGTGCCATAGCCTTTTTTGCTATATAATATAGGGACATCCTATGGCGGCAATTTTTTAAAGACGGCACGTTTTTTAGTTGATTTTGCATCTCGACAACCAAGCATGCTAGAGACTGAAATAAGGCTCCAAATTTGAAGTTATTTATGCATTTCAGGAAATGCTAATTCCAAATTTTGAAGTCCTTTATTTCGTCCTGCCCTGCTAACTTCACAGGTCCAGGTCAGTCGATTATACCAATTATTTGGTGAACTGCTAAATCGGGAATCTAAATAATGACACAAAAAAAATGCAAAAAAAAAACTGCAAATTACTGCGTTGGTACTGTTACTTTACTCGTTGAAAGTCGCCCTGCCTACTCAACAGACATCACGTGCACTCTTGCACTTGCTTTAAAAATATCGCCCTGTTACAATTTTGTCTTCATATTTTGTTATTAATTTCTTATTTCATTGACGCAGGCAAAAAAAGGTGAGGTGGCAAAAATGGGCTCTGCCCCGGGGACAAAGAGCCACGCTACGGCACTGATCTGTCTTTTAGTTTTTTATATATTTAGCGCATGCCAAAGGGGTTGCGACTACCCTTAAAATGATGTACACAGCACGAGCGATTAGGTAGGTTGTAGGGGATTTGAAAGGAGATAGCGATGCTAATTAGTTTTGAATGTCTGTAGATCAAAATGGGAGGGGAAAATTGAACTGGGTAGAGTATTGAATATTCGTGTAGTGCGACTAAAGAAAGAATATCTGTACTTAACAGTACGTCCGAAGTTGGGCTCAAGGGTTAACTGATGGGCATTCCTAGAAGCACGAGTATTACGGCTGAATTGTTTAGGGGGAGGAATGCAACTATTTGTAAAAATATCGGTAAGATAACAAAAGACATGAAACATCTTCGATCGATTTTTAAACCTAAAATAGTTTTTTTGATATTCGAATTTCCGGTAAAATAAGCCTGCAGTTAGTGGACGAAAACTCGAAAATAATAACTGCTTTTATGCCAAAAATTGTAGCTTTTTAACAGCTAATTTGTTGCGGAAAAATTTATTTTGTAACTTTTATGGGTACATTTTTATTTGAATTTCAATTTTTTAAAAATGGAACTTCCTGTCTGCGGATAAAATCTTAAAAAAATAAGATTTTCATTTTTTTTCTTTTACCAGAAATTGTAGCTTTTTAAATGATAATTTTCTTAGTCCAGTGCATTTATAATCTGACAGTTTTTTATTTGATAGAAAGTTGATCGAATATGATAAATCTCGGTTGTCACATTCGTAGCATTTACCGTTTTGCCGCCATCTTGGATTTTACTTTTTACAAATATCTCGGTTCGTATTAGTCCTACAAAAAAAATTCCAAGACACAAAACAGGAAGAATAAAATTTCCTATTTTATGTGTTAAACATTTTAAATTTATTGATTATACAACAGTGCTTTGCTTTGCATGAGTATAAACGCATCTGCAAAAATGCATTTTATAGAAAACTGGAAATGGAAGCGACACCATAAAATCCCGTTATTTTCCCTTGCGTTGTTGAGAAAATATGAACAAATTTTTTCGTATTGCAGAAGTATAAACGCACCATGAAAATCTCGTTTAAGCTTCATTTAATTAAGCGTTTCGAGATGACAAGCAACGAAGCCGCGTGGACTTTTGTTCAAGTACCCAACTAACAAAATTGTTTCCGATTTCAGACATTAAAGTGTCATTCGTTGCTTAAGTGACCCAGTTATCCTTCTGACGGGAAGCAAAATCGGTATAGGAGTAAAAGGTGATGAAACTGATCCATTAGACTTTCAATTAGCAATTACATCAGCCAGCTTCACAAAGGAATGAACCGATGTTTCTTTAATTATATCCAATAGTGATCCCAAGAAATATTAATGCAATCCTTAAATTAAGTATCTTGCTGTGGTACCTATAATGTTTATGTAAGCAAATATGGTAAGTCTTATATTTCTAACGCTGTGACTCCATTTTGCCGCCACTTGCAATAATTGAAGTAAAACGTGCTGTGTGATTGTAATAATTAATTTGTCATAATGTGAATAAGCGCACGCTTTTTTAAGTTTTCTAAAAATTTGGTCATCTTTATTATTTGCATAAATAAATATGTGCAATAAAAATGTTTAGCTCTTCTATTAATTCACGTGCGGAAGTCGAAAACGCTTTCCATAGGCAAAGCGGGTAGATCATCTCTACTCCTATTTGCCAAGCTTAACGCAATTTATAGGTAAAGGGCGCGCTGCCGGAGAGGCCCTTTAGGATCCTTGCTGTGAATGTAAATTCACTGGTAAGAACCGAACGTAGAGCAAATCTATTCCAATTGTTGAAAGATCAAAGTCCAGATGTGTTTATGGCCAGCGAAATTAAGCTGAACCAGAAACATAAATTGATTAACAATAATTACAATATCGTACGAAGAGACCGGCCCAACTCCACTTTTGGGGGAGGAGTCGCAATCTTTGTACGAAAAGGCATTAATTATAAAGTTATATATAATAGTGAAGTACGCAGATTTCGGTTGCTTGAGGCGTGTATCGTATGCATTCCTCTCAACCAGGGGAAGCGGATGTATGCGATTGCGGCTTATGCACCCGAGTCACCTCAGCCAACTGAATTTTTAACAGAGCTCGAAAAACTTTTTCAATGCTTACAACTAAACTCGGAAGAGAATTACTATCTCATGGCCAGTGATCTGAATGCCAAACATGTAGATTGGGGAAATCAAATACAAAATCCGAGAGGTAGCCATCTATTTAATTGGATGAATCAATACAACGTTGAGTATATGCTCGACCTCCTGGCTACTGATAGGCCTTCGTTTCCAAGAAGCGGTTCCTATCTGGATCTATTGCTTAAGGACTCAAGACTGACAGTTACTGACACTGTGGGTCAACGACCAAGAAACGGTTTACGAACGATCGAGTACGACAGTGACCACTGCGGACTTGCTGCCGTAATTCAACTTCCAAACGAGCTCGTGGAGTTGGAGGAGTATGTGCCAGTGAATTCTTACAATTACAGTAAGACTCGCTGGCCACGCTTCATCAGCGCTTTATCGAGTGAACTACGTACGAACAATATATCCCCACCAAATGACAGGAATTTAACAAATACTGAAATTGACGAATACTTAGAAAAAATGGCCTATACGATCCAACGAACAATGCAAAAAACAATACCAAAATACAAAGAACGCGAAGCCACAGACATGTACCGTAACGCGACCATCGACGCACTACACAGACAAAAAAGTGGACTTCTGACAAGACTGAAACTTTTGTACAGACGGCTTACTGACATACACGATCTGAAGATAAGGACACTGAAGTCGTCAATTAAAAACATCAACCAACTGATCAAGGAAAATTACCGGTTGTCTATTAATTTGTATTGGGACAACAAAATTCGGGCCGTTAATTCTAGCGACCCGAGTATGTTTCCTCAAATTAATAAAATATTTAGATGGAATGATCAAAACGAACTTCCGTGTCTTAAACTTCAGAGAACGACAGAGAACAGAGACGTACTTCTGATAGCAGGCATAGATCCAGAGGAAGCCGTCTTGGACGATGACCTCTTTATAATCGAAGACCCTCGTGAGAAAGTGGAGGTTGTGGGGGCTGCTTTCCAGCAAGTGTACAAGGTGAATGCTAGCATTCGCCCGAACCATGACCTGGAAAACAGAGCCTTGCTTTACCACTTCTACCTTCGAAATGAAATGACGCAATGGCAATCAGAGAACCTCGGTTTCACCGGGTTCAATGAAGAACACTTGGCAAACGCCACCATCGCCGAGCTCCAGCTCATCTTCGCTTCATTAAAGAAAAAGAAGTCAGCAGGAATCGATGGTATATCCAACGTTGTACTGCGACATCTGCCTCATGAAGCAGTTGACATTTATGCCACACTGTTTAACAACGCTCTGAATAATGCATATTATCCAGGGCGGTGGAAGACAGCTGTGGTTCATCCTCTCCCGAAAAAGGGAAAGGACAACTCCAATCCGGCGAATCTCCGGTCGATAAGTCTTCTTCCGAATATCAGTAAGGTATTTGAAAAAGTTATAAATAGAGCTCTATCCAAGTGGGCGGAGGACAACAATATCATACCGGACAATCAGTTCGGCTTTAAGGCGGGACATGACACCATTCATGCCGCGTCTAAGCTCGTTTCTGATGTCCAATGGAACAAATCTAAAAGACAGTGTACGGGTGCTTGTCTGGTTGTCTTGGAGAAAGTTTCTATCTAAAGCTAGTCAGACTTGGCATAAGTAAACCCCTTTTATATATGCTTTATGATATGCTCAATGGTAGAAAGTTTGTTGTCAAAAGTGGCAATGTAACTTCTACCGCAACCTTCGAAAGTAAAAATGGTCTTTAGCAGGGAGCGGTGAACTCACCGATTCTTTTCAGTATTTACACCAGCGATCTGATAGGTAGTCTAGCCCATGCCATAGCGTATGCCGACGATCTAATTGCGTACAGAACGGCTCCAACAGTTGAGGTCATCAGAATTCTTTTGCAGCGTGACTTCGACAAGATTCAGCGATATTGTGATGACTGGAAGTTGAAAATCAACGTCCAGAAATCCGAAACTATTCTGTTCAGGACTCTATTGCATGGAGCCCCTAGTGATACAAGAAAGAACTGGCGCAAGCTGGTGATCGTAGGGCCACATGGACATCCACTGGCGAGTAAAAGTGTAGTAAAGTACCTTGGCATCTGGATGGATCAGTATTTGTATTTCGACCGACATATAAGTGCTGCTCTGACCAGGGCCAGGGGAGCTTTTGCCCTGACAAAACGGTTGTTTTGTAGCAGCCGTCTTGATAGCAGGGTTAAGGTGATTTGCTACATGGCCCTCATCCGGCCAATGATTGCCTATGGATGCCCGGTGTGGTTCAACGTTGCCCCATCTCAAATGGAAAAGATTCGGGTGTTTGAGAGGCAGTGTCTTCGACGCTGCCTTGGATTACACAGAACACCAGAGTCGGAGTACAAACATTATTATTCCAACGAGGTTCTATACAATGGAGCCAACATTAACAGAATCGATAATTTTATACTCAAGCTGATTCGGGGTCACATTTCACGAGCGATGTCCTCGGCTAATAGCTTAATCTTTGGGGCTTACTACCCCAACAACGAATACTTTGAGAGTGTGCGTGTGAGCGGTTATATTCCACCTAACGCATTCTTCTATTTAGACAGTCGGGGGCTGATACAGGATAGAGAGGCGGTTCCGCTAATCTACCACGTCTGCCGTAGAACTGTGGATAGGCGACTTCTTTATTTATTTATTTCTTTATTCGTCTATAAGTACAAACTACTTTCTTAGACATATTTCCCTAATGATAAAAATAATAATAAAAAAAAGAGTAACTATAATATTGATAATTAATTAAAGAATACATAATATCTACTACTAATATTTACAAAATGAATTTAATTAATTATAATATAATTCATAACTTTTTGTTTGAATACATGTTTTGGAACTTCAAGTTCGATTATATCGCCATATTTGTTAAAAAGTAGACAAGCTTTTGTAATAGGCTCATTAAGTCCGTAATGAGTCGAGTGTTGGGCTGTAAAGAAATAATGATTAACCCTCAAACAACGAACTGGCGTATGTTTGATAAATAGTTCACGTAATTCAGTACAATCAATATGACCAGTTAAAACGTCTCTTGCAAGTGAAATCAAGAAATAGGTTCTCCTAATCTCAAGAGGTTTTATATCTATCAACGCGCACCGAGATGTATATGCTGGTAAGGGCAGGGTGCAATGAAGTTTCATAAGAGAATACTTCGTAAACCTTTTTTGAATCCTTTCTATTCTATTGGAAGCGTTTTTGTAGTAGGGAGACACAACAATATTCCAGAAAAGGTCGAACAAAACTGATAAAAAGAGACTTAATTGTATAAGGACATTTAAATTCGCTAGAATTTCTAAACAGAAATAGTCGAGACGTCATCGCACAAGGCGGAGCTGAGCGACTTTGGTTCAGTAGGACTGTGTCTGATAGGGACCGAAGAGAAAGGGTGAAGCAGGAGAGCCAGTTTTGGTGGCTTAACGCTGAAAATAATGATTTCTAAAGTTGACTTAGCTTTTTGGTCTTGGCCGACTTACATAGTTTTAGGTTTATTAGTTTTAAGTAGGGACAGTCGGGGTGGCACAAAAAAAAAAAAAAAAAAAATAAAAAAAAAAAAAAATCAAACAAAAAAATTATAAAACAACAAAATCAACCAAAAAAAATTAAAAAATTAAAAAAGCCTGCTGTTCTAGTTTTAAGGTAGTTGTAAGTAGTTTTATAGTAGCTTTAGGTAGACTTAAGTAGTTTTAATTAGTTTTAAGTTATTTTTTAGGTAGTGTGTAAGTTTTATATAAAAAATAAAAAAAATAATATAGATACCTAGGTTTTTTTCAATCTTTCTTGGTGAAAAATAAAACCAGTTAAATTTTAGTGAATTATTAGTTCTTAGGCCGAAAGGCATTAGTAATAAGATATTGTTTAACTTAGAGCGCCCGCCTAGGGCCAGTAAGTTAGTTGTAAGATATTGATAAGTAGGCTAGTTTTTATGAATTTTTGTCTAGCATTAAGATAGTTTTAAGTTGAATATAAAAATAAAAATGAATTTAAAAAAAAATAAAAAAAAAAAAAAAAAGCGGGCTGGACAAGTAGTACAAGGCATCCCGAGTTCGATCCCTAGGCTTATCTACATGACTTTTTTTTTTATTTTTCTTCACACTCTATACCTTACTGCTTTAGCACTTCCTTCGAACTCTCTAAGAATGTTCTTCAAAGCAACTAAATTTCCTCCATTAACGTGCTATAGAAGTTGAAAAGTTCTCCATTTTAACGCTATGGAGTACTATAGGGTGATTAAGAGTGCAATAAACGATTATAAATAGCTTCTATGGATGAGTATAGGAGTAAAATTGTTAGTTGGGTATCCTAAGATGTAGGGGTATCCTTAGGAAAATTTCGAGATCGGGTCGTTTTTCCGTAATTTCAGACAAGATCCAGAATCTTATGTAACGAAAATAAGACCAGGGGATCCGCATATGCTGACACGTTGCGTTAAGACCCCAACAATCAATGTTGCATCTAATTCGGTGCATTTTTTTAAGGAAATTCGTTACGAATTCGGGTCAGGCATTTCATTTTCGACGGTTTTTCGCACTGTAAGAAGCAGTGGTGTGATTTTTCGGGGCAAAACGGAGCCAGCTCCAAATCTGACAACAGCCCACAATTAGAAAAGCGTAAGTAACATTTTATTATTTAATGCTTTAACACTTCTTATTTTAAAAATTTATTAATACCACAATCTAGTGCATTTTTTTTACAAAGACTTTTTTCAGTGACATTAAAAAGTTAAGCCTTACATTTTTCCTAGTATCGTATATTGGAAATTTATTTTAGGCTCCATACGCAAATTAATTCCTCAGGTATATCATTTTGTTTTGGAGTCTGTTATATTTTACTGCACGATTAAGAAAAAGTTCAAGGCGCGCTTCGTGAAGTGATCCTACCTGATCGACTCTCTCCTGCGACTCATTTTCTGCTAATTCCCCGCATAGCGAAAGTGTTCATCGAACCCAAAATTAGAATCCAATGGCTCTTCCAATTCCAATCCAACTATGGCGATGGTTCTGGTGACAACGGTCGTCTGTCAGTCGCAATTCCCGACAACGCCGAAACTCGACGTAAATCACCATTTTTTTCCCAGCATGCCACATGGATTTCTAACTAACATTTCGTAGCATTTCCTCATGCAGTTTCAGCCTGGCTGATATAAGAGTTTGTATGTCTTTTTTATCATTAGCAATCTTGTCAAATTCTAACAGCAAATGAAACAATGGTTCATTTTTGTAACTGTTCGCTGTTCACTTATGTTAACTTTCACTGAATCGCGCCTTGAAATTTTTCTTAATTTTGCAGTTAACAGACTCCAAAACGAAATGATATACCTGAGACAAAATTGTTTGAAATTTTAAGCCCAACAAAGTTGTCGTAGAAAGTTTTTCAAAATTTTTGATTGAAAATGACCTAAATTTAGGAATATACTAAATTTTGTTTTTTGTTGGCCTGTAACTTTTTGAATATAAGCAACTAGCTGATCCGGCGAACTTCGTACCGCCTTACAGTCAATAAGTGTTGTATTAACTTTTAGTGCACAATTTATTTATGATTTTATTAAGGTAATAAAAAAATACAAACAATTTATTAAGTTAAATATTTTTTTTTAGGATAAAATACAAATTCAGTAAAAGTAAAATGATTAATTATTTTATTGATGTGTCAGCGTCGACGTTTGGACTTTGGTTGATTCTTTTCACTGAAGCACTCTGTGATACACGATATTTTTCGATATTTTTTGTTTAGTTATCAGGCGCAAGAACAAATAAAGCGGATAGTTTGCCGACACGTGAACATGTCACGTACAATTGACCATGAGAAAAACATGCATTTTCTCCAGATTCAGACCAAAAACACTGAAGGACTGAATTCTTTTAAACTCAAAGGGCATATCGGTTGGGATCATCGGAATCATCGGAATCCTCGGAATTAGAACTTTGTCACCTTTAAATTGTCCTTTAAGTATCGTCGCGTGAGTTACATTAATCATCAGTTTCCTAATTACCAAACGCTTGGTTCAGAACGGTTGGTTCAGATTTCGTAGCATGATGACTACCGAGCCAACCTTCAATTGCAAATTATGCGCTGGTAAGCCATCAGGCACATCCAAAGAGTTCAACAATTCAGTTGGATAGTTTGTGGCTTCGTCTTCGTAGGTTACAGTGTCAAAAGACTTATATGATTGCAGAGTACCAACGATTCGATCCTGAATTATGAAATTCAAGTAATCCACGTTTAAGTTTTTAGCCGCCAAAATTGCACGCTAACTCAACCATTTGTTAATTTTATGGTTAGCAATGATGTTTGGGAAAACTTTATTAATAAGATCGTCTTTCGATGAGACGAAATTACAAAACTTCGAAGGGAATGAAATAAATGCGCTCGATTCGTCGACAGGAACACGGCCATTACCGATAGTCAGCAATTGCTTGGAGAATTCTTCAGCAGACGGATCATTCATCAATGCAACTCTCATATTTGATTTGATGATTTGAGGCAAGTGTTTCATCGGTAGCAGTCGATTTTGGAACGACAGGCAGTGTTGGCGGAAATCGCCAGCCAGCAAAATCATTGCACCTCCAAAACATCTCGAGTCAGTGCGCAGATCTTTTAAAGTTCGGTCAAGTGCTTCATAACCGCGTTTATGCGTCATTGTGCATTCGTCCCAGATGATGATTTAAGATGCTACTAAAACTTTGGCCAACTATTAAAATATTGGCTATCAAAAATTGCAGTTGGGTATAAGTTGAACTTGCTCTATTAATTTATCTTCCAAGGTCCGCAAAGTGCACGCATCACGTGGATATTAAAGTTGTAATATCGGTTGTAGTAACGGTTGCAGTTGCATTTGAAAACAAAATAAACTGTATTTTTATAAAGAATATCTTTTAAAGAATTTCTCAAAAGGTGAATAAAGATTCGCAGTACGCACGCAATTGCAGTTGTATTTTCTCTCAAAATAAATAAAAATTAAAAATATTTGTATATCCTCCTAAAAATTTTCTGACCATTTGTACCATTATTCCAATGCATTGCAATTGCATTTATATTTTTTCAAGGTTAAGAGGGTTCCCACAGTTATGCGGGTAACGGCGGAAAACAATCGAACATACTGATATTTTAGAAAACATCTTTGAAAAAAAGAAAAAAATTCAGTTGAGCACCAATAAATAATATTTTTTTTTTTAATTTTATTATTCGTTTCATTGTTTTGGCCCACAGTTTAACAAAGCGAAGAAAGGCACGACAATGGCTCAACATTTATTTTTAAGAGTAGGTAAATCCTAGAACCTCACGTCTAATTTTGTGTTTTTAAATGTTATACTTGGAGGAAATGGTCTTATAAATGCTCTAAGGGCTATATGTAAATATGTGAAAAGAATGGGCGACGCGTTTATGTTGGCAATGTTTGAAATCGCACTACTTACTGTAAAAGGGCAGAGCATCGTTTGCCGGGCAGCTAGTTTTCAATAACAATTATAGCACTCGCACTAAATATACGAACCGACCGTTAACCTTTTGGTAGGTATGGTAAACTGGGGCACATTCGTTACTTTTTTGTCTTACGCCTAAATTACCGTTTTTTTATACTGTGAACATAATTTTTTTGGCTTAACAGGTAGTTTCAATATCTATGAAGAGTTTTTGGAAAAAAATATGTTTGATTTTATTTACAAGATTGTAATTTTAACCTTTTATAAAATTCACATTTGTTTAATGAAAGTGCCCCGGGCACTTTCGTCATTCGATGGGGATCATTCAGCATTGGGAAAACTTTAAAAAAATACGTGAAGAGTTCGTTCATGGTATTTTATATTTTTCTTTTGAAATACAATGTAAACAAAACAAAAACAAAAATTACTTCAGGTCAACATAAAAAAAATATAAGATAAAAACATCATGCTTGCATAGAGCTATGCACGCTTTAAACTGCCTCTGAACGCAAAAACGTGATTTATAAAGCTTTTGAAACGTTATTTAGAGGCAATATAAGCTAAACGCGTTTGGAGGTTGTTTAGAGCCTACATAAAGGCTGTTTAGTATCGAAATGTCACTTTGACTTACACACAACATAAATAATGTAGACATATATTAGGGGGGTGCTTATTTGTGCAATATTTGTGTTGAAATCTCACTCATAATTTTAATATAAATTAATACAAACAATAGATAAATATGTTTTTGCATACAGTTATTGTTAATTTTGTTGGAATATTATTTTAAAAGACAAGGAATATTTTTTGTACACTCATTAAATCTGCATAATATACGTGCAAAATTTGAAGAACTTCTATCAACATTTTACAACTCTTCAACTGCTATGGCTTATATGTTAACGTTAACCAGTTTCAATAAAATTTTACACAAAACCACGTTGATCAGTTTAAGGAGAAATACAAATAAGAGCCACCCTTATATATTTCTCAACAAAAATATCACGCTGTGAGTGAATGGAATAATTCATTAAAAAAATACCCATTCTTTTCTTTTGATTACATTTTATTATATTTGAAACACAGAAAAAAAAAGAAACAAAACAACTCGATAACTATAACAACAAAAGAAATTAAGAAAACATCAAAAAAAACCCTATCGGCCACAAAATTATTTTTTTGATTTTTCACAAACAACTGAGTCTCGTTGTCAGTTTTGGAAGCAAAACGTAATAGATTCCTACTTTTTGCTACTTTAATTGACACAAAGCCTGTATAACTTTAATGGGTGGGGAAATGTTTTATAAATCACTATTTTATGCAACGTTGTATAGATGCTACATAAATCCTTAAACACTGCATAACTATTCAGCCGTTTAGAGCTGTTTAGCGAATTCTATTAAATACGGCTGTGCATGTTTAGGAACTCAAATAAATTGATTTTTTTTAATACAATTTAAAAAAAATTCATGTTTAGTTATGAAAATTTTTATAATTTCGAACCATATCTGTAAACATTAAAATAAAGAAAAATTTTGAACATCCCGGGGTACATTTGGCACCTGCTGAATGTGCCTCAATCAAAATGCTGAATCTATCCCGACCTCTCAAAATAGTTTTTTTTTCACATATTTTTATCACAACTAAAAACAGGCTTTTTCTTAATTTTATTTCACATCCTAACAAATTGAACTAGGAAAAGAGTGAAACCTTCATTTCCTAGAGTTCATTTTTCGCTTTGAAAATCACTTACTTACCTATAAGCCAAAATTATACCGTAGATCAAAAAAAAACACAAAACAACACACAACTTTTTTGTGCGCGAAACTACAAACGTCAAACTAAGAGTGTGTTCATGAATTCAGTAATGGATGTATTCAGCGCTATTTTCATTTCTTAACTCAGAGTGCATTCAATCGAAAATAGCTTTGATGAATGTGCCCCGATGATGAATGTGCCCCAGTTTACCATATTCACTTTTTTCAAAACGAACTTTAAATAATATCGATTTGACATATTTTTTTATTTGTTGTATGTACATATGTACATTGTACATATATTTTTTTTTAATTTCGATTAAAGTATTTTCTATATATAAGATTTCATAATGCTATTTTACCACTATTTCCGTTTGCTTTTTTCGGTATTTTAATATTTTTTCTGTTATTCGGGGCGAAGGCGAATCCAACAAAAAAGAAATCATTAAAATCTGTCTAGCAGTTCTTGAGTAGTGTTGTAACTTAGACGACTTTGTTTTATATATATACTAGATAACGAAAAAATGTTTAACACATAAAATAGGAAATTAGTAAAAGTTTAGTAAAAGTAAAATCCAACATGGCGGCAAAACGGTAAATGCTACGAATGCGAAAACCGAGATTTGTCATATTCGATCAACTCTCTATGGAATAAAAAAAAAAATTGGCGTTGGTACAAACTGCTGGGTCCACCATATAAAATTTTATAATAGCACTGGACTATCTGTCCAAACACCAAATTTGTAGCTCTAACGTTTTTTTAATATTTAAGTTTCCGCTGATCAAAGTTAGCTCAAAATGACCCTTCTATAATCTACAAAAATTAATAACTTTAAGCTTTTGTTTGACAAAAATTTAAAACATCTCTGAACTAGATGAACTGCGCAAACCATGATTTTGTATCTCGCTTGGATTTTTTTTTAAAAAGGTCCGTTAAAACAAGATTGTAACGGTCAAAATTTTTAAACATTTAAATTTTTTTAGTTTTTTTTTACCAGCCACCATTGAAGCATTTAAAATATGAATTTGTTACGCAAACATATATGAAGTAGCTTTTACGTTTCAGTTTTATTTAAATTTCAAGCTTAAATTTTTTTGTGCGGAAAATATTATCAAAGTAAAATCAATTTTAATTTTATTTTGTTAACTTTTTCACATTTTTCTCGTTCCCTAAGAACTAAGAACCCACAAAGGTTTCGTTTATCTGAAATTGTATCTTATTGATGTTAACAAAGAAATGATATGCTGATGGTGGTTGTGTAACCAGCAAATTCTTCGTCATCGTTTAAGTCGACACAACTTCTTTATTTATGTATACCTTACCTACACCTACATGTGTGGGATGATACAGGCTACACAGCCACACAAAAACAAAGGGATTAACTGTATTCTGAAAGACCACCTCCAATCAAAATATACATTTTACTTCAAGAATCGACAAGTTTAGGCATTAACGCCCATAAAAACTATCTTGTAGATCGTAAACATTTTTATTGAACTCTGTGTCTGTGAACGATTTGGAAAGACTTGGCGCTAAACCGTTATCGCAAAACAAAATCTATCAAGCTATTATCGTCATCTTCGATGCGAGTGTCAAACAACAACAAAACTAAACTTTACAAATTGCTTTTTTTATTCCTCTTATAGTATAGTATAAGATAAAATTCAATTTCCTCCATAGAGAGAGAGGATGGATATAATTGAGTGTTAAGAATGTTGAATAAGATACATTATACAAAAAGTATCTTAAAATAATAAAATACCAAAAAATAAAAAAAAAATAACACATCATCATAAGATGAGTGAATTATGAAATACTTTTCACCACAAAACTTCTTCGGTGTGAATGTGTGTGTGTATGACCCTGGCAAAGCAATTTCCATATAATTAGTAGTCAAAAATTCAGCTCCAGGATGTGAGCCATTAATGCATACTTAATTCACTAAGCCTTGGCTGATGTAGCATGGAGATAGTGTCAAGGGGGGGCGTAGTGGAGGTTTGTGCAGTCGTTCTATTATGTGCAACGACAAACAAGTTGTGGTAGAAAACCTCTCGGGAATACCCCTGCCCTGCCATCGGCCGCACAGCGCCGGAGATAAGTTCTCACTTTTCTTGCAGTTTTCTTCTTCAACAAGATAAACTTAATGCAACACTTGCTGCATCTGCCGCAGCAAGGACAACTTCTCACACTAATTTCCCACAGGAGTTTTAGGCACCAACGTAGGTAGGTACATATATACAACAACAATATTCTGAATAAAAAACCTTCTACATGTTGCTACTGGTGCTGTTGCAGAATCTTTATTGTGCTACCTTTATTTTGACAGGAGGACGAGAGGTGACGTTAACAAGGCCAATAAGTTGCACAGTGCAATTTTGCTGCAATCTGTGCTAAAGGTCTTATTTTTGGTCTCCGAGGACATCGTCTTCTTGGCACAAATTCTTGTCCCTTTTGTGGTTTTGAGAAAGAAAGAAGAAGAAAGATTTGTGAAAATTTGCTTTTGTTGTCTTGCCTCAGTGGGCGGAGGTGGGGGTGACTGTGAAGACTTTGTTATTATCTTTTAAGGTCATGTCGTTTGCCCTGAAGAACTTGTATCCTTTCAATTCCTACTCCAGTCTTCTTTTTTTTTTCTATTGCATTTGGTGAACCACTTTCAATAAAGACACACAAATTGTATTCTAATTTTTATGTTCAGTCACCCTGAGGACCTCTTGTGTTGCAGCAACTTCAAAGAAAACACCCTCAACATTTAAGCATATTTATGAGACTGCGATATGAGGGGCGCCACTCATCTTCACCGAGAAGATTGACAAAGGATTTTTATTATCTCATCATCAATGAACACACAAAGCCAAATTTCTTGTAATGAGCAAGTCCTTAGGCCATTCAGTATATATTTTCGAGTTCCGACAGTCAGGGTTGGTTGGGGCTCTATGACCGAAAATGTTCTCCTGCTGCGAGCTCTTATTTCCAAACTGACTTCCCACTTATACGAAGGAAGGTATTATGTACATATTATGGTTGTATAGGGTCGCAAAGGTTTGCAACCGAATTGCAAATATAAAGGTAGAAATGAAAGTAAGACAGAGCATCGAAATGGTATCGCGGATGCCTAAAACTGCCTGCTGCTGATGCAGTAAACCAGCAGCAAAATACCTTAATCCTTTGTCCCGACCGACGACGACAATATAAACGATAAACTGTCTTTGGCAGAGATCCAAGGATGCTGCAGCATTAAACAGGCACTCTATAATGCCGTTGAATAAAATCAGCAGTGGGAAGAAGTGCCTTGGGGGCAGTTGCGACTTAAAGCCTTATACAAAAGCCATATACAGCACTAGATTTTGGTTAGCAAAATGGCGAAGACCGACAACGACGAGGACGCCGACGACGATGAAGCTGACGAAAGCAATTCACACAGTGCAGGCCGAAAGCATACAAACGAATACCTTTATTACCAACCGAAATTTGCTGCTGCATAATTGAGCACATGACTCATTAATCAGGCATTTACCCTGGATTGTGGACATGTGTTTGGGAACCACAGGTGGATTACGGATTGTGTAGATATGTGGAGCTAACCAACTTGTTAGCTAACGGTTACATGAGTGTAACATGGCTTTCGGATGGCCTGGATCCTGGATTATTGGATCATGAAGAAGGTTGAGAAAAAAAAAAAATAATAATGTGTTCCTAAATATTTAAAGGAGGTAATTTATTTAAGTATAACGAAGGCTCTTATGTTTTCTTTGTTTGACTAAAATTCGATTGATTTTTATATAGGAACCCACCTAAAAGTCGATTTGTTTAATAAAAGAGCTGCTAGGAAGAAGGAATTTGATATTGGGTTTGGACGACTTGGGAACACCTGAACTTGTAAGATTACACAGAGAACATCAGCTGAGTGGAAAGCTCGCCACTTAGCATTCACTCATCACATCATCGTAGGCTACATGTCATTCAAGATCAAGAGGAAGAATCCGTACTTACTTGCAAATTTTGTTTAACTAGATCACATGGTCTTTGAAGCAGTCAAGATAACCTAGTAGCCGAAGCAAAGTCCATAGGTAATCATGTCGATTACAGAATGCGAAAAACTCGATCAATAGTTATTCACAGTGTGATCTTCTCTTTCCTTTTTATGATAGCGAAAGCTTAATGAGTAGATAGGAATGAAAGCACTGCAGTGCGGATCGAGTTTTGTGGATTCTGTAATCGACATAAATATATTCGACCCGTATTTCAGCTGCAGGGCGAGTGCGATAGGGCGAAATGAGAACTTACTTCCAGTGAATGAAAACTCAGATGTGCTACCCAGTAGAGGAAGATTAAGCTTTAATAAAAATTTTGAACAACAAGTTGGACTAGCAGTGGAGTTCTTAAAATACGAAGTACGGAGCGGATTTGTTTATAGAACGTATGAATCATAATACATATCATCAATCATGAATGATTTTCAGGAAGGAGCTGCGCTATCATTTGACTTCTACAATCTTGTTCTGGATGATATAGTGCGCAGGGCAGGTGGCAACATTGACCGGAAAGAAACTAACTTCAACAGATCTCTTAAAACGTATGTTAAATTATGGAGAATTGAACTCAAGATTTTGATATGCCAGCGTGCCTATAGCCTTAACGATGGATTTTGTTCAAACTTCGTGCCTAAATAGTGGTTTTAATTAATATGCTCACTTAAAAAAAAAAAAAACAATTAGTTTCTAAAAAGGAAACGATTTTTTATTTTCAAAATCAACGAAATTTTATTATTTTAATTTTTGACAAAAAAAAAAAAACAAACACGTGCCGGTCTCGCAAGAAAACTGTGTATTGATTGATCACTGTGTCACGCGATTTTTGGAAAACGCCCGTCAGGTCATTTCGTGTCGCTCTATAAATATGCGTTATTCGATTGATTAATATTGTTTACGAAAACTCGTGCTGTGCTGTGTAGTTTCACTCGTGTCGAACGCGTCTCAATATGCGCCTAGCCATATAAGGGATATTTTTAATGAATTTTTTAAGTTTTTTTTTTCAAGGTCACAGTATATGACTTTTAGCACCTCATTTATGGAATTAAAAAACAAATAAGTATGCTTTCTAAAACGTTAATTAGTTCTCATAAAAGGTCAGCTGGTTTCAGTAATTGGTAAGTCGTAGGTTTTCCTGTCTGCGTTTTTAATTTTTGTTTGTTTAAGTCTTATACGATTTTGAAACAAAACTTTAAAAATTCTTTAAAAAAAAAACTACGGCTGACCAATTACTGAAATTGGTTTGCTATCTCAAAAATGAGGTGCTAAAGTCTTATACCATCATTATTTTTTTTTTTAATTAATTAAAAACAATCTATAGCCAACCAATTACTGAAAATAGCTGACCTCTTATGAAAATTGTGTGGTCTTTCAGATGGTATACTTTTTTGCTAATATCCCATAAATAAGGTGCTAAGAATCGCGCTTGATCTTGAAAACTTTAACCATTTACTAAGTTTTCCTATGGCTGACCAATTTCTGAAACTACTTGACCTTTTTGACCAATTACTGTCCTTTAAGATGTATTTGAAGGGCTATGATCCCGAAGCGCTTGTTTTGGTATTAAAAATCACATTTGCGATTCTTTTTACCAAAAAAAGTGCTAAGTATTCAAGTTTTTGGCATTTGTGATTTTAAGATTTGATAATACATTCGAGATTTTGTTTTCAACCCCCGAAAACTACCATAATAACCTAACTGGAAATCTAAAAAGGACACATCCATACAAATTTTCATCGAAATCGGATGTAAGGTACCGGTAATCCATTATTTTCCCGAAGTTCGAATTTGCTTACATATCCAAAGCCCCCCGTAGTACCAACATTCTTTAGAATTGTTTTTGTCAGATTTGCGAGGCTTCCATTTCTGAATTGAATTATTTAGTTTTTGCTGGACCGACGATATATATTTGTATACTTATGCACTCATATTGTGATATTTATTATGTATATTGCTGTTATTGAAGAGCTTATCACAACCTCAAATTATATTATCCCTTTTGAATTCGAAGTCTTCAATGGATGGATATGTCAATTTCAAATAAATCGAATAAAAGGTATATCTTTACCTCTTTCATTCCAAATTTGTCAACAATCTTTTAATGTCACATAATTTTTCCAACTTTTCCCAATTCAATGAACCAAACCAAATCAAGTTCATTTTTCCACTTATTGCTCAAGTCCACTAAAAAAAAATGTGCAGCGCACCACCACCAAAAACCACATCAGGCGACAACAGAGTCCTTGCACTTGCACTTCATAAAAATTGACGTTATCTAGCTAGTAGGTATGTGTGTTGCTAAAGTGGTTCCCAAATGGGCGCTGAGTAAAGTGCTTCAACCGACACCATATTAAATTGCAGCCAACTGTACAGATCAACAGCGCATTCAATAAAATGTTGGCATTTTTGAAAGACTGCCAAAAAATTCTTTTTCACATCCAATTTATTGGACAGTATTCCTATGTCTGATGATGGAACAAGAAGATGCCAAAGCCAAAGCACAAGTAGTCGAACTTCTATGGTCCCTACTTCTGATGGAGGAGTTGACTTTTGTATGTATAGAATGTGGTCGAACTTTTTCAACGTCCCGTTTCTGTCGCTTTTCGTCGGCATCATCATCGTCGTCGTCGGAGGTGGAATCGAATTACAGAAAATCACTTTTTCATTGCAGGACAACCACATTACGTATTCAATTCATCGTCTAGTCATTTTGGCCAGGCAACTATCCGTTGGCGCCTATTAATTCGAGCCACACATTACCTTGGTCCATTTGCAAGCAAAGTACATACATATGTACATAGTAGGTATATATTTTTGAGAGCGCACACACTCGACATGTAAAAGGGAATTCTTAAAAGCAATGCCCAAGCCCATAATATACTTCCATGGAACATTGATTTTATGTTCATAAATACCAAATGGGAATTTTGTATTAAAAGGCTACATGCCGAAGCTATAAAAATTCTACTCCCCTTCTCCATAATATCTGTAGAGCTATTGGAGTGGCATGCAAGGATTTCGATTTTGTTTTCGATTTCATACCCCCTCAACCTCAGCTCTAGCTCCAGCCCTAGCCCCATTCCAATGCATAGAAATTCATAAAGAAGCTAGAAATGTCGCCCTTGTTTACAAGTTGTTCATTCACAATATAGCAGCTAGCACCAGCAGGATGGAGCGTTGCGATGCGAAGCGAAACGATGGTGATGGCGAAGATGTCCTGAAAAGTTTCTCTTATAGCGAATCCATTATTATGCATACTTTAAGAACACCCAGTTGAATAGAATTTCTTTTTTGGAATTCCATTCAACTTTGCAAGTTCAATATTTCCGGCGTACATGTTGTACATGATTTTTTAAGAATAAGTTTAAGATGATGGAGGAGGGGGTGGTGGTATTGGTGATGGTGAAAGCAGCAACCCCCCTCGTGCTGCTTATACTGGCTCCATCAATCGCCACCCCCACCGCACCGTGCCGCATCGACCTTAATAATAGTCATGTGATGCGAATCACCATGGAACATTTACGCTCCATCAGTTTTCACTATTTCATAACATTGAGGGCTCGGTTAAAGGAAATTTACAAGTCCGTAGCAATAGCGGGTGTCGAAAGTTCTCATTATCATGAACATTATGTACATCTTCTAATTTAGTCAAACGAAAAATTATAAAAGTTCATTTTAAAAATTAATTTGTTGACAAATTTGATTTAGTGTTGAGTAAGAAACATGGATGCTTCGATCAGAAACAAAGTTCTGGGGTGGAATCGGTTTAGGTGATAGCTGATTATCAATTGTGTTTATCGTCATTTTGACGATTGATGTCTCTATCTTTTACTTTAGATGTGATAGAGACAGCTATCTTCAAAACGATGATCAACGCAATTTATAATCAACTATCACCTAAGCCAATCACACCCCTGGATTTTAAACAGGAGTATGCAGAAAGATAAATTATTTAATTATTTGCAAAATCGTTTGTCTAAAATAAGTTGTTAATTAAATATGGACGATGATGGAAGGATGACATTCGTTTTTCTTATAAGTGAAATACCACTTAGTCTGTGATCATTAATGACCTTGAAAGGTTTTTGCATCTCTAGTTGTCTTGACTTTATTTGCTGCTAATCTTTCTAGCTGTTCAATAACAACTGTGTGTTCTTCACCACTTGATCTACTCTCCTCACGCTGATAATCCGGGTTGGGGAGGATTGTGTTTTTGATATTTTTGTATATTGATTTGAAATTTAGTTCGATGTGCAGTTGTTAACTTGGGTTTGCTATTGTAAGTTATTTAATTTGCTACAACCGGGCTTACCATTCGGATTGGATTGTTTTTTTTTTGGGTTTGTTTCTGTTGATCTAAGGATAGTTGTTTTTGGTCTATTCTTAGAAAGAAGTGCAGCGTAGTGTCAGACTTGACAAAAGGAGGCGCATAAATGTCCTCGCAGAACAGGAAGAGGAAGCAGCATCTAGGTGCGACAGTGGTACCGTCTTCAAGATAACCAAGGAATTGGTTGGAAACAACAACTCCCGAAAACAACACCTCGTCAAGGATGTAGACGGCACCCTGCTAGTTACGGATGAGGATCAGCTCAGGAGATGGAAGGAACATTTTGCTAGCGTGCTCAACCACATAGGCGATAGCGGAGGTGTTCCAGCCCCTAACCCAAATGTGCTATTCGTAGAAACTAGTTCCCGCATTCGCACCTGCCCTCCCAGTTTAGCCGAGATAACATCAGCAATCAAATCTGAGCTCTACCAAGCAGATCCACAAACATCAGCGAAGTTGCTACACTCCTTAATAGCACAGGCATGGGAGAACGAAAGTTTCCCCATTGAATGAAAAAAAGGGATGATCGTCAAACTACCAAAAAAGGGAAATCTTACGGATTGCGGAAACTGGAGAGGGATCTGTGTCCTCCCCGCGGTGGCAAAGATAATGGCGAAAATAATCTTGGAACGAATCAAAGAACACCTCGATTCTACTCTCGACAAAGAGCAAGCGGGAAATCGTGCAGGCTCATCCTGCATTGATCACATCAACACCTTGAGGATCATAATAGAACAATGCGTGGAGTTCCGCTCCCCTCTTCATTTGCTCTTCATCGACTTCGAAAAGGTTTTCGATAGTTTGAATCGAGATTTCATTTGGTCAGCTTTACGTAGGAGAGGAGTACCCGAGAAGATTATCGCCATTATAAAGGCTATCTACGAGGGTGCATCGTGTCAAGTCTTACACAACGGAAAGGTATCAGAGGACTTCGATATCCATAGTGGAGTTCGTCAAGGATGTTTGCTATCTCCACTACTTTTCCTGGTGGTTGTAGGGGATGTCCTTCATGCAGCTCTAGCCGAGCAAGCGCGTGGAATTCGATGGACGATGTTTTCGTTCCTGCAACATCTTGATTACGCTGACGATATTTGTTTGCTCTCGCACAACATTATGGATCTTCATCATATGATGACTAATCTGGAATGCGAGGCAAACAAAGTCGGTTTGAGGATCAACGCCGGGAAAACAAAAATCCTCAACATTTCTGAATCTTCTTCTCAAGTTGTCGTTGCGGGACAGCAGGTTGAAGCGGTGGACAACTTCCTGTACCTCGGTAGTGTTGTCTCAAAAGACGGCGGTGGTACGGATGAAGATGTTAACTGCCGAATCGGCAAAGCTTAAGCTGCTTTCGGCATGCTGTCTAAGGTTTGGAGGAGCAACGTCTACAGTACGAAGACTAAGCTGGGACTGTTCCGGTCGTACTACTATATGGGTGTAGTACATGGAAAGTGACCGCCTCTGTCACAAGCAAGCTACAAACTTTCGAAAATAGATGTCTGCGAAACATCCTAAGGATTTTTTGGCCGAACACCATCTCCAACCAAGAACTCCTTCGGAGAACGGGCCAAAGTCCTATTGACATCGTTATTAGGAAAAGAAAGTGGCAGTGTATTGGTTACACCCTACGTCGTGGTGCAGACTCTATTGCAAGACATGCAATGGAGTGGGATCCACTCATCCAAGATGGCAGAAGACCTGGAGGCCAGAGAAAATCTTGGCGCAGAACAGTCGACAAGTAATCACAGAAGCTCGGTAAAAGTTGGGGAGAGATAAAATACATTTCCAGAAACCGAACGAGATGGCGTGTAGCGGTAGTTGACGCCCTGTGCTCCTCAGAGGGGTCAAGGATCTAAGTAAGTAAGTAAGTATTCTTGGTGTTACTTTTAATTTTAGCTTGTTGCGATGGTGAGTTTTCTGTCGAACGGTTTCTTTTCCTAGGGTTTTCTCGGTGTCTTCATTTTCCTTCCAAGCTTTTCCTTCAACTACAAGTTCATCGAGTTTAAAAAATGCTTTATTACATCGTTTTTTGAATTCTAAAAGTTTTGGGTCAAACCACTCGTCCCAAGCTTCAACAATAGATTTTGGTAGATCTTTTGAAATTCTTAAGTTCGTCTCAGATTTTGTTGATAAGAGCATCGATCGTTTGTTTTTTCTCAAAGCTTTTTAAGGTTAATTTTTCTTTTACACATCTTTCCTGAAGCAGACGGTAGCAGCTATCAAGATCATTTGCTGTCAGTTGAAACTTTTCGTCGCTATTATTTAAAATATTGATAAGCATATTTAACAGTTCATCAGAAGGTGATTTAGTTTCCGTTATTTTGAAATTGATAATACTATATTGTGTCTCAATCGTTATTCAAGTTGAGAAATTCGTTTTTCTTGGCTGACACACGTTGCTGTTTTTCGGAAAGAATCTCTACTCTCTCACCTGTTGTCCTTTTGGTTGCATCTTTAGTATTTTTAAAAATGTCTACTTTTTGTTCCATAAATCGGGTGGCACAACGGCTCATGCAGAACCAGGGCCTAGTGACTAACAACTCGCAACCATTCCTGTGTGCGCCTTTCGACAGGAATGGAAGGGACCTACAATTTTATGCCGAATCCAAACGGCTAGACGAGAAGCACTTATTCGTGACAAGTGATACTCTTGGAAGATTTGTCAATTCCTCGCAAGAGGCAGTAGCCCTAAAAAAAAACTTTTTAGTTTTTGTTCCTTCAGAAGGGACTTTAAAACATCCAAAGTATTACCATCACTCGGTACTTTTAATGTATATGTGGATTTTTACGGATTGATATTTTGTGGTTGGCAGCTGACATATGTTTGTTTTGACAGTTTGTTCGAGGATCTTCGAGTCGTGATCGACTGCTTTTCTAATTATTTATTTTGGTTTCTTTTAAATTAAATAATCGTGTTTTTTCTCTCTTGGGTGTATTTCATCTCACGTTTTTATTTACCAGTTTCACAGCACTTAAGTTTAGTTTAGTATATTGGTACGTTTTAGTAATTTTTGCAATGTGAGTTAGTGACACTTAAGTGCCCAATACGGGATACATACTTAAGTGTAAGTGTTTGTGTCCTATATTTCGCACTTAAGTGCTACTACTGTTACTGTAAAACTGGTCCATAGAGTTTTCTTTTTTGTAAAATTTTAATATTTTAAAATGAAAAATACCTTAATATTTACCAAAGTTTCAATTGATTCATTAAATCCATTTTTATATCCACGGTATTCACGCAGCTTCGCTTATTTTTTTACAACGATTCCCTCGTAATACACCATTAAAATTTGGTACTTGAAAACTTCCTGTGTCACTTAGGATACTGGCTGGTTCTCTCATTTACGCCACGTAAACTTATTTCTACAGGCGAACTTTTGATTTTTTTTTTCAAATGTTTCGCATTACCAAAGATACTTTATGTCATTTAACCTTTCGATGAAATTTGATTTAAAGTAGCAGATTTTCGAAAATCCCCACTATCGGCAGCGGGTTTTACTTCACTTTCTAAGCCCAGTCAACATTGTGACATGCTTTTTCCTAGGCTTACTGAAATCGGCAGAAAATTGTTGATTGGCATTTGTGTCGAAGGACAACACACTTCCTAGTCTAGTCATAAGACTCTGGATCTTCAAGAGTTGTCATTCTATGGAGCTTGATTACTGGTAATGGGACGAAATCAACACACATTTTATAATAATTTATACCATGATATCCGGCTCCGAGAAGTTAGGCCCCACGAAATGAGGCCCCAAAAGAAAAAATAAACTAAGGACCCAAATTGGAGTATTTTTTCATAGTGAAATTACGCCCCAATGAAATAATGCCCCACTGAAACGAAAAAAATGGCCCAAAAATAAATGAAATAAGAATTGGGAAAAATTAAATAAAACCCCAATTTTTCTTTTTGATATTAAACTTCATTTTAGAAAATGAAATAACACCCCAAACTGTTAAACAAATACTTGAATTGTATCGCGCGATTTTTTGCAGCTATTCTGTAAATCCCTGATGGTTAACAGCACGATCTTTAGATTGAAAAGCATTAGTAAGTAACAGAATAGCTGAAAAAACTTTCGCGATACAATACAAGTATTTGTTTAAAAGTTTGAGGTACTTTACCAGCTCTGGGTCGGGGTCCCCGATTAGCGAATTTCACTAATTTTTTTGTGAAACACAATGTTATTTAGCATTTTCATGTAAATTATGATAAATGAAATAAGACCCCAAATAGTTTTTAAAATGAAATGAATTTAAGCCCCGAAGTTGAGGTCTTATTTATTTCCTGTGGCCTAATTTCGCAGAGCCTGATATCCTTCTTACACCCAAAATCTGCTGGATTCCAGTCTCAGAAATTTTAATCTAAAAACGAGAAAGAAGTTTCTGACGGTGCCGTGACATAAGAACAAGTGTCATAAGTCCAAATTTCGGAGTTTGGCCGTATGACTTTTTACATAAGGCCAAAATTCAAGCGTTGGCCTTATGTCAAGCCAATTTGGTTTTATGTCACTTAACCAAGTACATGTATTTCGGTTTTAAAAGTTGAAGTACCAAAAACTGTCTTAAGAGGCGGTTAGCTTCCTTAAATTTGTGCAGTGAAGTTAGAAAATTAGGAATTTTTGAGGCTCTTTTTCTTACAGCTTGACAAAAACGAAACCAACATGTTGTAAACTTTGCTGTTGGAAAAACAGTTTTCAAGCTGTTTCTAAGTGCTTTTGTTACAAATGATGTGGGGTTGAACTGAAACAAATTTACTTCAATATATTGGAAGGCATGAATATAAGCGGCCATCGACTTTCGACTCATAAGAACATAGATATAAGGATAAACCTATAATAGAAATACCGTATTTGTAATAACCAAAGCCCTATTATTGAAATACAAAAGCAAACATTTAAATAATGCTTATGTTCGAAAATCATTGTTAAACTTGGCTCGCACCTACCTTACCTATACATAGTTGCGTGAAATATACATAGGTAAAGGGTTTTCAACAAGGACGCTACAAGAGTAGAGCAACAGGGACAGCAAACGACTTCATATTTCTTATCGCTCTTTTGACATTTCTCTTCAGTAAGGTTTGCCATTTTATGATAGAAAGACATACGAGCCAACAACGAGTCGAAATTATTAAAATTTACTACTGAAATTCGGAGTCAGTGGCCTCAACGTTAAGAGCGCTACGTCCAATTTATGGTCGTCATAATCGTCCTAGCAGATCAACAATTGAGCGTCTAGTGGAAAAATGTTCCCGTGCCAGTGAGATAAAGAAGTGCCCGTAGTGTCGAGAATATTGCTGGCCGCTGAGGCATCAGTTGCAGAAAGCCCAACAGCGTCTCTCACACGTCGCGTCGTTCTCAAGCGTTGGGCATCTCTGTGACGTCGTTGTGGCGAATTTTGCCAAAAGATCTTGGCCTACATCCTTAAAATATTAAATTGACGCAAGAAGCCAATTGTCCACCAGAAGCGTCGTATGTTAGTGAATTGGGCTGAGCAACAACTTGAAAATGATTCGGATTTCCATCGAAAATCATCTTCAGCGATGAGGCTCATATCTGGCTGAATGGCTTCGTCAATAAATAAAATATGCGGTATTGGTCAGGCAGCAATCCACACGTACTCCATGAGTCATCATTGCATCCCGAAAAAATTACGGTTTGGTGTGGTTTATGGGTCGGCGGCGTCATTGGGCCGTACCTCTTCCGTGATGATCAAGACCGGCACGTTACTGTGAATGGGGATCGCTACCGTTCAATGATAACCGAATATTTTTGGCCCCAATTGGATGATATGGACTTGGAGGACATGTGGTTCCAACAGGACGACGCCACAAGCCACACAGCGATTGTCACAATCAATTTATTGGAAACCAAGTTTGGAGATCGTGTTATCTCACGAAATGGTTTAGTCGCTTGGCCACCTCGGTCGTGCGATTTGACGCCGTTAAACTATTTCCTGTGAGGCTACGTCAAGTATATGGTCTATGCCAGCGACGATTGATGAACTTCGTACGAATATCGAACGTGAAATTGCAGCAGTATCGGCCGATTTATGCTTGAAAACCGTCGAAAATTGGGTTCAGCGTCTGGACTTCTGCAAGCGTGCTCGTGGTGGCCATGCAAAAGAAATCAAGTTCCATACATAATGGCATCAAACGTTATTTCACAGGAATCAAAGATTTTATTGATATCCAAAACCGTAAAAACTTTTGTAGCTCTCTTACTGAAAAACACAATATAAGTAATTTTAGTTTTATAAAAGAAAGAAAAAAAAAAAACATAAAATATCTAACTGCAATAACATTTTTTAAATTTAAGGACATACATTGCAACTTTTACTTGGTTCAATCTTAGGATACAGATAAGATACATACAAGAAATTCAATTTTAAATACAAATTTTTTTCTTCCAGTACTTGTTTTTATTTAAATTCATCTCGACATAAACTTTAAATTCACTAGATCGTTCAATTTTAGAATTTAGAAAAATAATACCCAAAATTCGCGCGAAATTTATACATCTTTGCCGAGATATTTTAAATGTGGAATATGCAGTTGCCTGGTTCTTACTTTTTCTTGCACTTTTAAATACTTTTGGTATAACTCGAAAACCAAGGTGAATTTAAGAACAAACCTTAAAAGACTTTTGGATAGGTGGGTAGGTAGAAATGGCAGCCATGGGCAGCTCAGCCCAGCCCGTAGCCCAAATTGCACTGAATTCCGCCGTTTTGATACCATAACTCGTTAGTGGATGGAGTTGAAATTGGAGATTTGGACTGTGGTATGCTCAGGATACTGACTAGGTTTGAATTAAGACTAGGATTGAATAGAATTTAATGTTTGTGGTATGCTGAATTGCTGTAAGCACAATCATCAGGAAGTGGATCATTCATTTAACCTGACCAGGACTCGCATCCACATTTGCTACACTAGGCAGCTTGGTGACTGGCACTTAAGCGGCCACTGATTTAATTGAATGATCATCCAGCCAATGTAGTAGTAGCCCGTAGCGTAATGGTTAGTGCGTTCGACTGTCACGCTGGAGGTCTGGGATCGCTTCCCAGCCTCGTTTACCTAAAAACTAAAAAGTTTTTTTCAGGGCTACTGCCTCTTGCGAGGAATTGACAAATCATCCAAGAGTATCACTTGTCACGAATAAGTGCTTCTCGTCTAGCCGTTCGGATTCGGCATAAAATTATAGGTCCCTTCCATTCCTGTCGAAAGGCGCACACAGGAATGGTTGCGAGTTGTTAGTCACTAGGCCCTGGTTCTTTATGAGCCGTTGTGCCACCCGATTTATTTATTTTTTTTTTTTTTATCCAGCCACTGTGCACCTTGAAACCCCACCAACACCCTAGTCCGCTAGCTTGCGATCATAGGAATCGAACGTAAGTTGTGGTGCAGAAGTGACGAAGTTTGTCCTAGAGCCATTCTTCGCGATGAGAAAAACTATTAAGTCTTTGATCTTCATTTCCGAAAGTTCGTCAGTGTCGTCAAAAAATTAAATTACAGTAATTGACATTTTAACAATCGAGATTTCATTAGTCGAGTTTTGATTATTCGACATTAATATACTGCGTGCTTGCAACATCATTCCTTAAACCATAATCTGATAAAATGTCGTCTATTAAAGTCTGTTCTCGTTGGCTCGTTTCGAATCGTCTTCAATCACCATTCATGCGCCTATTATGCGATTGTTTTAAACAGTCGACAATTTTGTTTGTCGAGATTATAGGGTCGATATTTTAAAAGTCAACAAATCATATCTATGGACATGTAATTCTAAATTTGATTAGCAAAAAATATCAATATGTCCTCGTTACTCAGAGTAAGCCTATCATATTCTGAAAAAAATCCCTTTCTATTCATCCACCTCCCGCGATAAGTTTTCACAACGGGCCTGTGCAAATATGCGATGGTTAGAAAAAAATATAAGCAAAAAGTAGAGTATATTCTCCCTTCCACATCAATTCCAAAGCAAACCATCATTGAATGTTCAATCTATCAAAATCTTACTGCTGCACAAAATGAAGTGCTTGTTCAAAGAGTAGCCATTCTGTTCTGTAGCTGATCAGTAGGAGGTACATATGTATGGATGTTTGTATGTTGCGAGCGCTTTCTATGTTCCTTGAAGAAGGAAATATTACGCTCCAAGATGATATCGTCACTCGACCATGAAGTAATCTAATATAACAATTTTCATTCCTTTGCGTCCATTTTGTGTTTCGCAATGTTCTAAGGTTATTACATTTTGCTTCGATCCAAACGGATGTAGGTATGCATTGTATAGTGTTGTAACTCTTCTTAAACATAAAGCGTTGTAAAGTTGGCTGCAGAAATACCATCAAGGACAGAAGAACAAGAAGACGACGCCGACGGACGAAGAGATTCCTGCTGATGCTGCTGTTGAAGCATTATTGTGTGCATTGACTTCAAATGTCCTTTGCAAGAGGAGTCTTTGTGGCATATCGATGCATTCTCTTGCGGTATACACAGCGCAGCGAGGGGAAGTATTCCCACTGGTTTGGTCAACACTCCTTCCTTCTATCCAAACACTGACCAGAAGGAGCAACTCTATATCTCTATCCCCTCTCATCGAACGTATGTATATACACAGGTATATAAATGTTTTGAACTTGTATCTGCATTTTAAAAATTCATAGAAATTCCTCATAGAAATTCTTTCTGGGCATCGTGCTATCCTCCTCTGGGATTGAATTTAATAACAGGAAGATGTTGTGTGTATAAGGATGTTCTAAGGGATTATACTTATTTTTTATTGAACAAATCTTTAGTGGGCTCTTTAACCAAAACAGAAGTACCTACCAACTCCTCGTGTCGTAGGTAGGTACGAGCAGTAGCGGATCTAGGATTTGGCTGCGGGGGCGGCCTTGGAGTTTGGAGATCCAGATTGTACATATGAAGATATATAACAGAAAACGAATTTTGACGTTGTCACCTTCCTGTGTCGTGTTTTTGTGCTTTTATATCCGCTCCTATCGCGCCTTAAAATGTTTTCAATATAAAGTACCTACAATAACAAGAATTTGGAATTGATATGTGTTAAACATGGGAATTATTTTTAAGCAGAGCTAGAAGCCAATATAAAGGCTAAGCAAAACAAGGCAGTATAACTAATTTTATAACTTAAATTTTTAGCCACGTTATAAATTCGTTTATTTATATTGCTTAGTAATAATTGATTAGGTAGTAGGTACCTTCCTTCATTATGAAAGTGTTCGTTTAAATAAGCTGAAGGTATGCTTTGAACTTCACATTTTTGCTAAAATTTAAAAACTGTTTGTAATTGGCTAGTTCACAAAAATTATATTTAAGTGGTCTTACTGGCAAAAGCTCATAATGTGCTTTGACAGTGTCAGTCCATTGAGATTTCATATTCCTGAACTAGCCAAAGAACGAGCAGGGTACCTACTTGTTTGGTTTAATAAATGTGTCGATAAATTTGCACGTCACTCTAGAGTCTATAGGGATGGTAAATATGCATGTCCACCTGCATGATTTTTCTGAGTTTCTCACGCATTTTGAATTTAGCTCCTTGACTACAGAATTTGTATTTAATTGCATAGTCTAAAATTATTTTGTATGTACAATTGCCTTAGACCTTTGAAATTAAAAAAAAAATTAAGCCCCAAAATTCTCTAACCCCAGCCAAGGCCGTATGAAACAATTCCTGTCGTATTAAACATTCACACTAAGCCTTACACACCGTTGTTCTCCAATTGTTTTAGCCTCAATTGCGTTTCTTTTGTCAAATTGGCTAAGTTTTTAGTGTAAAAAGCTGTTGAATTTGACATGTTAATGTTAAGTCCCAACCACGTTTTTTGTAATTATATTTTCTAGGTTTAGTCCCAACTTCGTACTGACAGTCCCTAGACTTAAGCCCTCTGGAATAAGGTTTTTTTTTAGAAAGTTATTTGTTTAACCCTGACAACGTTTTTTGTCTAATATTCTCAGTTTTTTCTTTTCAGTTTTCTGGGTTTTGTTTTTAGGGAAAATTGTCGTTGCATGAAGCATGTCCATTTTCCATAGCCCCCCACTTGTTTTTTGTCGAATTCGCTTCAGGCTTTAGCTTAGGGCTTAGAAACAAATTGCAACATGTAAATTGTTCAGCCCCAACCACGGTATTTTGTCCATCAAATTTCACACCTTAACAATATTTTAGACGAAAATAAAACTCTACACGTTGTAAAGTTTTGCTTTCTATATTTCAAATTATTTTAGTACTTGGCTGTGGGAGGGGCCTTAGCCCCTATATCCACCCCCCCTGGATCCGATACTGGGTACGAGAGTGCTATGAAAAATTCATAAAGATCAATAAAAATTGTGAAACATGGCATTTTCTTGAATTCAATGTAAATGGATTATAGACGATTAGGTTTTTTTAAAAATTGTTATTGGAACGTTAATGTGGGTAAATATTTGTGAAGTAACTTTAAAAGACTTTTTTTTAAGGTGCTGTGATTTTATTTTTAATACTTAATTGACTAGTTGTCCTACCCTGGCTTTGGACAGGTTCAATTCAATTCATTTCAATTGCTTAATAAATTAACAACAAAAAAATCAAATATCAATAATTAAGAAATTTCCCTGCAACTTTTACTTATAGGTGTTATGTGATGCTTTAAGGAATTTGCAGTTTTCTAGAGTCAATTATTATATAGTGACAAAATTGAACCATATGAAAAATGGGCTCCCGGTCGTAGGTGGGTTTCCAAAAAAAAAATAATCTACGTCAAACTTCAAGCTGTGTCCAGATAAACAACTAGATAACCACCCACTACTAATTTTTTTTTTTTTTTTTAATCGCTTATAATTTTTTTTTGTCACCCAAATCAAAAAAATACTGAATTAAAAGTTATAGAGCTTTTAATTATCTATATGTTTTGCTTCTACAGTTTCTTAAATGGAACAACGGTTCTCGCTCTGGAGCGAATATACGCTCGAGCAATCCGCACGGAATAAGTTCTTTTTTTTATTTTATTATTTTTTAATTGGAATGCAATTAGTACAGTAACTATCTACATTCACGTATGCGTCAAATTAAGTATTCCTGAATTTTTGCTGAGTTGTATTCAGGATATAACCTAAGTTTTCGACCTCGAGCAGCGACCGCTTCAGGGTCCGCGATTTTTTCGCGCTTTTTTCAGTTATTGTCGATTTAAGTCCTTAAGAAGTAATTTTAAATAAAAACATTGTTCTACGTCTTCAAAGTAACCTACATTGCTCCAATTTGAGCCCAAAACCATCTCTGAAGACCGAATGGTTTCCAAATACAGCATTTCAAAATAGTATAGTGGAAAATAAAGAATAGTTGGCATAAATGCATCAAAGCACTGGAGCGTGTAGGTTGAGCCAAAATAACAGGATAGTCATACCGAAAGGGGGGTCTATACACCCCCGTTAGATGGGAGGGGCAATTATATTAAAAAAGGACTTAAGGTAGAAACAACACTATTGAAAATCAATGGTAACACCCACAGTATTCTCCTATAGCTTATCTTGAACCCAGAAACCCATTCTTGATTTTCTTTTTAAATTAAGTTGTTTTAATCGATACTTTTTGAGAAATAAATTTCCAAAATTCAACATTTTGAAAGCCTTCAAAGACAAAATAATCGATGCCATCGGTCAAATAGACCTTTCGAATCCGCGCCACCCAGCGAAGCCGCGGCGGCCATTTGAACGATGTTCTATTTCAAACATAATGGGGCATATTCATAGTCGCAGATAGACCCAGGTTTAACTAACTTACAGTTTAAGCGAATTTTGGCTCAATGAATTCAGACCGATTTTAATTTGAAATTGTTGGTTTTATATTTTTATAAGATAAATAACTTGGTATACTACACAAATAGCTTCAAATATTTTGATATGATAAACTTAAAAAAATAGAATCAATGTCCGAAAATTCACCCAAAGCTATGTTTTACTTAGACCCAGGTCTAAAATAACTATGAATACGCCCCAATGTAATTGATAAGGCTCTCAAATAATGATAAAACCTTATAAGTTAGGGCGTTAAAGCCATATTTTAGGTCAAACCTTGCACTTCATTCTGACGAGATGAACTTTGGTACACTAATAGTGCACATTCTAGGTTTACTTTAAAGAAGTGTTTCCACGGTGACAACACTGGCAGACCGGAGATGTAAGGGTTGCCTTCTTACCATGTTTTAACACGAAATTTCACATAAACCAGTCTATAAATCGGGAACCAGACATCTATTGATGACTTGAAATATCTTATTGGATTAAGAATACTTGAAGCCATAGGAGTATAATAATTTTTTGACACCTCCGCCACCCTTGTACGCTGGGGGAGCAAAATACCTTCGGCGGATAAGGATTTTTATTTGTCAGAAAATAATGGTAATAAAATTAACAATCAAAAAATTTTAAGATGAGTGTCAACGTAGAATTTCATACTCTACAGCAAGTCCGAAACCCATTTTTATCAATGTATTAGTTTTTTGTATAAACGCTTTCAAAATGGGGGGAGGGCAAGGTGGAAGTATATGAAACCACTATATATTTGTCTTGGTATAATCTAAGCATGTGGCACATGACCTTAGGGTAATTTTTAATGCCCAATCTTATGCAATCAAAATAATTTCAATAAAATTTCCCTAGAAAATGTTATAACCTTTTTATAAAATGATGACTAAATTTTCAGTGAAACGAGTATAACATTACCAAATTTCAATGGTATGGTGATGAAACTTGGCACATATGTCTCATTTGTCGTAAGAAATAAGAATCAAAAGAGTCCATAAAAATATCTGGGGAGAAAGGCTGTTTTTTTGAGTGAAAGGGAAAAGTGAATTACTATTACTATTAAAATTACCTTAAGGTCATGTGCCATATGCTAAGATTATACCAAGCTAAATATATAGTGGTTTGATATACTTCCAAATTTCCCCTATTTTGAAAGTAATTATATAAAAAACTAATACATGGATAAAAATGGCCGAAGTCCATATGCTGTAGATGTAGAGTAGGAAATTCTACGTCGACACTCTTCTTAAAATTTTATGAATATTCATTTTATAACCATTATTTTCTGACAAATAAAAATCCTTATCCGCCGAGGGTATTTTGCTACCCCAGCGTACATATTCCTATGGATTCAAGTATTATTAATCCACCAAGACATTCCGCGAAATCAATGATGTCTGGTTCCCAAATTATAGGCTAATTTATGTGAAATTGAAAATGCCAGTGTTGCCACCGTGGCAACACTTCTTAAAAGTAAACTTAGGATGGGGAATATTAGTGTACCAAAGCTCATCCCGTCAGAATCAAGTGCAAGGTTGGCTCCCCTAACGCCCTAACTATATTGATATTTCATATACAACTTGTTTTATTAAATTTTAAAATCGACCCGCCCTTAATGGAAAACCCTTTTTATTTGTTTTCTCTTTTGTTACAGCATGGCTTTCTATGCTTGTTTCTGCTTTGTGTTTGTTTTGTTTTTTTTTTTTGTATGTAATTGGTTTTACTTTCAAATATAATTTTTTCGCTGTGGTTTCCGTAAGCATTTCGCTGTCGTGTTGGAGACCAAAGAAAAATTTCGTTTCGCATCAGCAGCGTACTACGACTAGGCTTTAGCTTCAAATGAATCTGGCTAAAACCTGAATGGAATTGAGACGAAAAACAAAAACAGCTCGGCACTTAGGCCTGACAAGAATTATTGGACAAATAACGTGGTAGAGGTTTAGCAACCAGTTCCTTAAAAACTTACGTTATTTCAGATAGTTTTTGGGGCTTAACTCTAGGGACTGTCAAGGTCCAAAGTTGGGAATAAAGCATGAAGATATAATTGAAGGCAATTATACCTACATACACACACAAAACGTTTTTGGGCAAAGCAATTAACATACAAATTCTCTAGTCAAAGAGAAAAATTCCACAAGCATGAGTTTTCTGTGCACTTAATCATTCATGTGCACATGAATATTTGCAATCCCTCAGACTCTAGAGTCTGGATGTTGTAGGACGCGGGTAGTCACTGAGTGGCGTCAACACGGCGATGTCCAGTGATGTAACGAATACTACACATCAATTGTGCTTATTTTACCTCCAAGTGGTAACCATCGGGTACTGGTCTCGTCCATCCGGACTTGACTTCCCAAACAAATAAGCGCGAGTGTTGAAGAAGAGACAAAAAAAGCAACACTATAAACACTCTGTCGGAAATGACTGGCTGTATAAGTCGGGTGAAGTCTTTGACGAGCCCATCAGAAAGAAGGTGTACGGTGGATGAATGGACGACAGAGACCTTACGTGAGCTACTCTGAAATATTTAGAGCTGAGGTCAGTAAGGATTTTCAGTACTAGCCAGGGTGCTGAAAAAGAGATGGTGGCGGATGAACCCTTCAAGGGTCAACGGCAGCACTCATATCCCCGTAGTGGGCTACTGGTATCGGATTATCCGGCCTGCTGTCCTAAGGCTACACAAGGATCCGGGTCTGGGGGTCGTGTGACGGGTTGGCAACCTACCACGTGTAAAGAAATCAACCGCTTCGAATCGGCAACTACAGCCTCGGATAAGAAATGATCTAACGATGACGACTTTTGGCTATCGAACAAGGACAAAGATTGGATTCTGGAATGTTAAAACTCTTCTCGATAACCGCGAAGAAGGCCCTAACAACGCCAGATTCCTCCAACTTGAGAAAGAATTCCTGCGGTTCAACCTAGACATCTTGGGTCTGAGTGAAGTGAGATGGTTGAGCACAGGGCAGGTGGATTCACCTTCGAAAAGCACTTTCTTTATTTACTCTGGAAAACCAGTTGGAAGCTCCCGATGTTCCGGCGTAGGTTTAATGTTGACTCCAAAGGCGCGGCAAATTCTTATAACCTGGAAACCCATCAACGACAGGATATTGACAGCCAGGTTCCAGAGTAAATTAAGAAAAATCACCATCATCCAGTGCTATGCCCCAACTGAGGAAGCGTCAGACGCCGAGAAGGACGAATTTTACAGCCAACTTAGCGCGGTTTTCAGAAGCTCTCCGAATGGAGAGTAATGGGAGATCTTAATGCTAAGGTTGGTCAGGACAACCCAGCGTTGAAGCACGTTCTGGGTAACCACGGTATCGGGGAACGAAACGACAATGGAGAGCGGTTTGTTGACTTCTGTAACGCAAATCAGCTAGTCACTGATTACTCTGTTCGAGCATAGGATCTCGCACAAGATAAGTTGGTTATCCACAGATCATCAATGTACAGCGAACTTAATCGATCACTTTGCTATTAGCAAACGCTTTAAAAATTGTCTTTTCGACGTCCGAAACAGACGCGGTGCTGATGTAGGGTTATCTCGCGATCACCATGTTATGCTTGCCTACGTTCGACTTCGAATTGCTTCAGTACATGGAAATCGGCAAAACTTCCTGCGTACACCCAGGTACAATACCGACAGATTACGGGATCCTACAGTGCGCCAAAGATATAAGGACCGCCTCGCCGCAGAAGCAGAAGTAATCAGCATTGCCACGCCAGAAAATGCAGACCAACACTGGAGCAATGTGAAAAAAGGCCTTTGCAACTGCCGCAACTTAGTCTGTGGGTATAAGGCAGAGAAGCCAAAGCACATGGCTTTCTGCAGATACATGGAGTAAGATTGAAGAAAGGAACGCGATAAGATCCCAACTTGCGGTTGCCCCAGTAGGTGAGAGATTTAACATCGAGTCTCAGTACCGTAGGAAAAGGAAAGAAGTGCAGCGTAGTGTCAGACGTGACAAAAGGAGGCACATAAATGTCCTCGCAGAACAGGCAGAGGAAGCAGCATCTAGGTGCGACAGTGGTTCCGTCTACAAGATAACCAAGGAATTGGTTGGAAACAACAACTCCCGAAAACAACACCTCGTCAAGGATGTAGACGGCACCCTGCTAGTTACGGATGAGGATCCGCTCAGGAGATGGAAGGAACATTTTGCTAGCGTGCTCAACCACATAGGTGATAGCGGAGGTGTTCCAGCCCCTAACCCAAATGCGCTATTCGTAGAAACTAGTTCCCGTATTCGCACCTGCTCTCCCAGTTTAGCCGAGATAACATCAGCCATCAAATCTGAGCTCTACCAAGCAGATCCACAAACATCAGCAAAGTTGCTGCAGCCCTTAATAGCACAGGCATGGGAGAACGAAAGTTTCCACATTGAATGGAAAAAAGGGATGATCGTCAAACTACCAAAAAAGGGAAATCTTACGGATTGCGGAAACTGGAGAGGGATCTGTGTCCTCCCCGCGGTGGCAAAGATAATGGCGAAAATAATCTTGGAACGAATCAAAGAACACCTCGGTTCTACTCTCGACAAAGAGCAAGCGGGAAATCGTGCAGGCTCATCCTGCATTGATCACATCAACACCTTGAGGATCATAATAGAACAATGCGTGGAGTTCCGCTCCCCTCTTCATTTGCTCTTCATCGACTTCAAAAAGGCGTTCGATAGTTTGAATCGAGATTTCATTTGGTCAGCTTTACGTAGGAGAGGAGTACCCGAGAAGATTATCGCCATTATAAAGGCTACCTACGAGGGTGCATCGTGTCAAGTCTTACACAACGGAAAGGTATCAGAGGACTTCGATATCCATAGCGGAGTTCGTCAAGGATGTTTGCTATCTCCACTACTTTTCCTGGTGGTTGTAGGGGATGTCCTTCATGCAGCTCTAGCCGAGCAAGCGCGTGGAATTCGATGGACGATGTTTTCGTTCCTGCAACATCTTGATTACGCTGACGATATTTGTTTGCTCTCGCACAACATTATGGATCTTCATCATATGGTAACTAATCTGGACTGCGAGGCAAACAAAGTCGGTTTGAGGATCAACGCCGGGAAATCAAAAATTCTCAACATTTCTGAATCTTCTTCTCAAGTTGTCGTTGCGGGACAGCAGGTTGAAGCGGTGGACAACTTCTTGTACCTCGGTAGTGTTGTCTCAAAAGACGGCGGTGGTACGGATGAAGATGTTAACTGCCGAATCGCGCAAAGCTAAAGCTGCTTTCGGCATGCTGTCTAAAGTTTGGAGGAGCAACGTCTACAGTACGAAGACTAAGCTGGGACTGTTCCGGTCGTACTACTATATGGGTGTAGTACATGGAAAAAGACCGCCTCTGTCACAAGGAAGCTTCAAACTTTCGATAATAGATGTCTTCGAAACATCCTAAGGATTTTTTGGCCGAACACCATCTCCAACCAAGAACTTCTTCGGAGAACGGACCAAAGTCCTATTGACATCGTTATTAGGAAAAGAAAGTGGCAGTGGATTGGTCACACCCTACGTCTTGGTGCAGACTCTATTGCAAGACATGCAATGGAGTGGGATCCACTCATCCAAGATGGCAGAAGACCTGGAGGCCAGAGAAAATCTTGGCGCAGAACAGTCGACAAGGAATCACAAAAGCTCGGTAAAAGTTGGGGAGAGCTAAAATACATTTCCAGAAACCGAACGAGATGGCGTGTAGCGGTAGTTGACGCCCTGTGCCCCTTAGAGGGGTCAAGGATCTAAGTAAGTAAGTAAGACTCTATAGTGACGTGCAAATTTACGCCAACATTTTTGAACAGGAATAGAAAATTTATGCAGCGTATAATAAATTCCATTTACGCTTGCAGAATTATACCGCAGGTTATTTTTCAGAGCTGCTTTGTCTTATGTCCGACTAAAAGCTTTGAGGTTTTGACATTTTAGTTTTCAATCGGCAAACAATTATTTTCTGTGCTTTCTAGTGACAGTTTTAAACAAAACCGGTCAGTACTCTACTAAGTTGATCTGTCTAGTTCATGAAAATTAGATTTCAGAAGTTCCATACTGTCAAAACGCACATATACAATAGGTAAAATATGAAAGCCTCTTTAAATAAATGTTAATATTCAATTCCAAGCTTTTAATCAAAAAAAAAAAAAAACACATTTCCGCTAAAAAACATATTAAATTCAACATTTGTTTACGTTTTCCCTCTTAAAATTTGCTAGTATACATATTTCACCTACTAAAACTGATTGGAACTTTCCCTCTAAACATAAAAATCATTGCAGGAAAACACTTTAATCTTCTTTTAAGGAGTCATGCTGTTCATGTGATGTGTCTGACTTTGCTTTTCGTTTTCGCTTTAGCAAAAAAAAAAAAACAAAACTCTCCTTGCTTCACACCATACCACGCCACAAATCGGCTTTGCTTAGTGAAAATCCTTTTTCGAAAGTGATTTCGAAACAATTGTTCCATCAAAGCGACAGAATCACCTTCCTTATCATGGCATCAAGATAAAATTCAGTCGTACACTCATGAAAAATTCAAAAAAAAAAAAAAAAATGAAAAAGAGAAAACAATATCCTTAAAACAGTCTCGTATATTTGTTAAAAAGTGTTTTTTTTTTTTTAAATCAATTTCATGCAACAATGTGTGAGTAAGATAGACTTATCGTTAAAATTGACATGGAATTTGTGTTTCCTTCAGAATCACTGAACTGCATAATCAGCAAAAATCTGACACACAAATCCTATTGTTATAAATTATATGTGTATAAATTATACATATACCTATAGTACCAGTCAAATTGTAAAAAAAAAATGGGCACGACTGGATCGCACAAACTTGCTCTCGTAGCTAACACCTTGAACGCAGCTTCAAATTGACAATGTGCATATGTAGTGGTTCTATAACATTATGATATCATTCAAAAAGTTTTAAAAACAATTTAAAATACAAATTATTACTGAAAATTACTATAAATTTGTAAAACAGATAGAGCTCTTTTGAAAAATTGTATATGCAAAATTGTTGAAATTTCATGGAACCTCTTTCATAAAAAATTTGGTTGAAATCGATGTAGCCGTTGACGAGAAATTTGAAAACCAAAAAATCGGTTCTATGACAGGTACCGGTAATAACCGTTATAAATTTTTATTTTCTTACCAAAATATAAACCGTAGTAATAATAGTAGCTCGTAATTTTTTTTTTAAATCGTTAGAGCCGTTTTTGAAATAAATCAATTTTTGTATATTGGTTGTATGGCAGGTACCGTTATTTTTTGAGCTAAACAAAAATTAAATTTCCCCTCTAGGGAATCACCTAAGAACCTTAAGTCCAAAGTTTGAACCAAATCGCTTTAGCTGTTTAGGCTGCAGGTTGAGGTACAGACAGACAGACGGACAGACGGACAGACAGACATAATTGCGAGACCCACTTTTTTCGCGTTCTCTATCATCGTAATGTTAGGGAAAATTATTATCTCGAATTTTTTTTTCGCACGAATCCTTAACTCACCCTATACTCCGTATATCGCAAGTAAAAATGTCGATATAAGCATTAGAAAAATTTGTAACATGCAGAGCTTTGGATTTTATTGTTTGTAAGGCCTCTTCACAAATAGATAGAGGGCCAGCAAAATACCTACAAATTGTTCAGGGAGTTTCAAAGAATGGCAATGAAATAAAGTCCAATGCATTTAAGTGAAAAACTAAATTTTGGACTTTATTGCACTTTAAAGAGTGCAACAAAGTCAACCCCGAATTTTTGGATAATATTGCACTCCCAAGAATACAAAAAGGCCTTTTGACTTTGTTGCACTTGCACTCATTAATTTTTGAAAATAAAATTAACAAAAGGGTGTTTATTTAATCTAGCTACAAAATCATGTACATTTTTAAGAGTTTATCTATCGTTTCGATAGGTTCACTTTCCATTCTCGTTCACCTAAAAATTGCCTCTTGCGAGGAATTGACGAATCTTCCAAGAGTATTACTTGTCATGAAAAAGTGCTTCTCGTCTAGCCGTTCGGATTCGGCATAAAATTGTAGGTCCCTTCCACTCCTGTCGACACACGCACACAGGAATGGTTACGAGTTGGTAGTCACTAGGCCCTGCTTTTTTAAAAAAATGTTGGTACATGGTTTTTTAGCTAGATTAAAAACTTTTTATGTTAAAAAAGGACTAACTTTCTTCTTTGAAAAACCACAGATACATTTAAAGTTAATAAGAAAGCATACGATTGAGTCAGTAGCGTACGCAGGATTTTGTTTGGGGGGGGGGGGCTTAGTCTCAATTTTGGTGAAATTTTTTTAAGGTATCACAAATAGCAAACAAAATTAAAGCCTTCCGTATTATCAACCACCAGAAGTTTAATTTCAATAGAAAAAACAAAAGGAAAAACACACAAAATACTCCCTAGTTATGAAATGACAAAAATCCACTTTATGAACTCGACTTAAATAACGTTAACGGTAATAGGTGTAGTTGAGAAGTGTATTCCCATTTAAATAAATAAAATTTCCGTTTTTTCTTTAAATAATTTCACATCTATTGTTATATATCGTTTTTAATAGCAACTCAGCAAAATGTTTACACGCAAAACAATAACAAAACAAATTATTATAGAGAATTTTGTTTGTGTTTTCCGTGTAAAACTTTTACTGAGTTGCTATTCACTCTCTAATAACATTTTGTAGCATGTCCTTTGAGGATATTTTGGAGTTAAAGTATTAATAAAGCACATTAAGTTTGTTTCAAAGCTTAAAAGTACTAATTCACAGATTTGTTTTTAAATTTAACTGATAGGAAAGAGTCAGAAAACGGATATGTGTACACTTAAATTTTTTGCTCATAACAACACCGGAACCAATTTAATATAATTACGAATCCGTTCGAACTTCCAATTTGTTCAGAGCGAAATGCGAATTTTTCCATCTTCACATTCTTCGTTTGGTCTTATTCTAAGCTGGTTGAGCCATCAGGTCGATGTAAGTGAAAATTTATTGTAATCCCTTATCTAAAAAATTTAAGTTGGTGAAAATAAAACTCTTAATTTTAAATAAATAGTTTAACAATTCGGATTTCCATAAATTGTTTTTAATACTCGTTCGATCGTGGAAATCGGATGGGTTGAGTTTAGACCGATAGAACGAGATTATTTCAAAGTACACGTGATACGAATTTAATAAAGGTAAACCAAAAAAATACAAATTTTATCAAACCCCTATTCAATAAAATTAAACCATTCCTCCCTATTAAATAGCTGCCTTAGTGCAAAACCTAATGTGGATGACCCCTGGGAAAAAATAGTCGTCTCGAGACCCATTCGTTCTGCCGTACTGGTCATACATTCCAGTCGGGCTTGAGAAAGTTCCACACGCCGGACTTTTTTCCATTAGACATCCACTCCTACAGATTTAAGACACCCACGAGGTAATATAACCTCATATCCAACCTCACCCACAGCTTTTCTACAAATTTTACCAATCACGAAACCTTCGGCGACAGATCAGAAACGTGCACGTGCTATTACATCTGTGAAGAAAAAAAAAAAAATTCAAGCACAACGCATACTAAGAACTTATACAAGAAAACACGCATATTAGAAACCATAGAAAAATTTATGAACTAAGAAAAAAAAAATAAATAAAAAAAAAATAGTTTAAAGGAAAATTTGTAAAAAACGGGTACCTAGTGTTGTGTGAAAGAAAATTATAAAAAAAAAAAAAAATTACGTATATTATATTAGAAGTAGTAATTCAAATAATTTTTTTGAGATTAGTTACAAGAAAAAAAGTGGCCAAAAGTAAAAATATATATAAAGTTACACCATACAAATTAGAGATAAAATCATGAAAGAACATAGAGGATCCAACAAGGCGGAGATTTGTGCACAAATTTCAGCATTCCGGATAAAATATTGAAAACAAATACAACAACATAATCTGGTAAAACGTGAGTAACCTTATTAAACTTTCTTTCTATATAATTTTTATTACGGCCTTGCTTTCATTTTTTTTTTGTACATAAATAAGCAATAAAAAAAAATTTTAAATATTCTATTAAAATTTGAAAAAAACATATTTTCATGCAACCACAGATTTACCTTTCAAACCATAAAGAATTCATACACAAATTGATTCGAAGCTAAATCTTTATATAAAAATAAAAAGTATGTATGTTTTTTTTTTTTTGGTTTAATCTTAATGAAGTGTGTATTAAATAAAAATGAAATTCAACTAAAACAATCAAATAATCGTTGAGATGAATCTCTAATTGAGTAAGGTGTGTGAGAAGTCAAGATTGGGACTCCCCCAACAGACATTGAGGAAGGGGTACTCATGGAGCCATGACCGTGTGTCATTTGCTAGTGGAGGGTATTCTCTAGAGGTAAAACATCAAATCTCATAACAGGGTTATACAAAGGTTCATCCAAGTCTTTTCCTTTAAAAATTAAAATATTTCTTTTCCTTTAATTTCTTCTATTGATTCTATTCTATTTTTTTTTTGTAATATTTTTTTTTGCCTTTGGTATGTAAGGTATCTATTCAAATCATTTAGTATATTTTCCTTTTTTTTTGCACGAACAATTTGTAAGCGCAGGGTAAAACGCAGCAAGATCTCACCCCCTCTGACGAGCTAATGTTGAGCACTGCAAGCGTGCCGTATGCTGCTATCATGATTGGGAATTAAGGTGCTTCAGCCTAAAAACATTTCATAACCCCCCTGTATGCTACAATTTATAAGGTCTGTTCCTTTACTTTGAGTTTCTGTGATTTTCTGTGATTTTTAGTCCAAAGTCCTGTAAAGTTCATAGAAATTAAATTGACAGAACTTGGGAACAAAATGCACAGAAAATCACAGAAATTCAAACTAAAGGAACAGTAGCTATACAATGAAAAAAAATGGTAACATTTTTCAAGGGAATTCTCACAATACAAATTATTGTTGGGGCACCCTAAGCCCCCCTGCGTACACCACGGGATTGAGTCAAAAATCCTTTCTTGTTAATACTTTGTTTTGAATCTTTTTTCGAATCAGCCCGTAATTAATTTAGTACCATTTTCTTCAATAATAAATGATGAATACGCAAACAATATTTCTAATCCCCTATAATATTACATGAGCGTGGTTTTGAGGGTTGTTCTGTTAAACGTTTTACGAATTTCAATTTAAAAACTTTTAAAAAACCCATTTTTATTTTTATAATTGAAAGAATTTTTTTTTAATTTAATGGAAAGTGGAAAAAAAGGCCTAAGTGGTTTTAGGAACCAAAGAATCAAATTCTCATAGAGCACCTAAAACAAACAAAAAAAAAAAGTATTCCAGGTCCACCCTAATGTATACGAGAAAGAGAATGATCTTTAAAATGCTATTTGATTTTTCGATTAAGTATGAATTTAAGCAAAACAAATAATTACAAAAATTAGAGCGGTTCTTAAGCAACTTAATTTGGTGCGTATAAAATTTTGAAAACATTTTTTGAGAACCAAAATCGGAACGCAACTAGAAGTTAGTTATAGGATTTTCCAATATAAGAGGTTTCATTTTGATATTTAAAAAAGACGAGTATTTCTTATGTGAAACCAATAGATGTTTATTTCATTGTAAAGAGGAAGGTTTGCCATTAACAATGGAAAACGATATCAGCCAAATGGCCCCACGATTACGATTGCAACACCATATCCTATTCATGAAATTTTCCATGACTAATTCGCACATTTGCGGCTGTATGTCCTCGATAACTTCACGAATTCCATATTTAAAGTCTTGAGTCGATTGTGGAGCATTGGCATAGATCTTGTCTTTCACGTGGGCCTTATGAAAAAAGTCCAAAGGTGTTAAATCACAAGATCTCGGTAGCCAAGTGACACGCTGAGGATCAGCCTTTTCAACGATCATTCTTGGATTTTCGGAGCCTCAAATGCGACAATTCTGCTTATTAACGTAGCTTCCGAGGTGAAAATGGGCCTCCTCACTAAACATGATTTTTCTATGAAAATCCGGATCATTTTGATCCCAATCAGCGAAGATACGACGCGACGTTGCTGGTGATCAAGCGGCTTGAGTTCTTGTGTTAACTGAACTTTAAAAGCCTTAAGACCTACATAAGTCTTTATGCAAAATACGGTGTAATGTCGTTTGTGGAATGCGTAGTTCTAAAGATCGACGAGGAATTGATAAACTTGGGTTTTCGTCAACAGCAATATTCTCAGTTGTTATACAGCGATGCACAGGGTTTCGATTCTTCATATCGATAAGATTAGATTAGATTAGAATAGACTTTATTATTATAATAATTCAGGTTTATAATTATTTTTTTACAAGTCTTTTAAGACCTGGTTTTAAAACCGTCGGTCAGATTGACAGATAATCGAATACAAATTTAATTTAATTTAATTTGCAAATTCTTTTCATAACTCGTATTAAAAAAAAATAAAAAGTGCATTTAAGACATTATAAAGTAGATGATGAATTTACGACAGTCAAAAGCATTCTGTTCTGATTCTATTTCTATAAGTCATCGCAGTTCGAATAAATTTATAAAGCTTGTTCCAGCCCTGCATGCCATTTAAAATGTCTATTAGTTCTTCAACATCCAATCGTTTTCTGCCAAAAACATCACGTCGAATTTCCATTAAAATTGAACATGATCCTAGAAAATGCGCAATGTTTTCTCTTTTGTGGGTGTTGCACAGATCACATTCAAGAGGTAAGTCAGTCCTATGCGGAATAAAATTCAGAGTCAGGATTTCCCCTCTGGCTCGTAAAATCGTAGATATCATATCCGTGGAGTGCTTGTCGTGAAAATAATTTGATTCACCTAGGACGAAGTTGAGTCTGCTGTAGTATTCTCTATAATGTGAATCCTTGGCCTGGTTAATGAAGTCCTCCCAAAATTTTGTGTCGAGTTTCGACAAAAGAGAGTAAAACTGTTGTTTTAAACGCGTTACATCTTGCAGATCAAAATCAAATGCTTCCCCCACAGAATCAGATAAGCTTATCCACGATTGTACAAAATTCATCTTATTGGAAACTAAATGTCTTAAAACTTTATTTACTAGTCTTGACGCATCCATTTGAAGTATTTTTACAACATAATCAAAATGGGTCTTAAGTGTGTCGATAAACATCGGACGAATTCCAGTTTCAATATGTAGCATGTAGTTGAAGGAAGAGCTAAAACTCGTTTAAAAAAGAACGACATCCTCATACCGTTTATGGCCCCACACTTGCGCGCAGTACAACAAAACAGACTTTCATACGACTTGAAATAAGTCATATTTGTCGGAATGGTGAATAGTTTTATTTGAAATACATTTTTTCCACGATACGCATATGGCAGCCTTTGACTCCTGGAGTTTTATTTTCACTTGCTTTTTTATACACAGGTTACTCGATATTATCATCACCAGATACGTGAATTCTTTCACGACACTGACTTCTTCTCCTTTGTAACTCCACTTCTCGTTACTAGAATATCTCCCGCTTCCTTTTCTAAAAATCATAATTTTTGATTTGCTAAGATTGACTGCTAGGTTCCAAGTATTGCAGTATTCTTCCAATCTAGAGATCATTTTTTTCAGTTGATCAGGAGAATCTAATCGCACGCCTGTTCCCAGGATCCCAACAATATCGTCTATAAAAAGTGTGAATAAAAGAGTACTCAACGCACATCCTTGCCTTAGACCCATTGAAGACCTGAATTCTTCAGATAGGGTTTCACCGTCCCACACACAAATAGCATATTTTCCATACAGCGCCTTCAAAATAAAAATAATTTTGGAAGAGATACCACAATTGGTAAGTTTTACAAACAAAGCTTCTCTGTCGATGCTGTCGAAGGCTGCTCTAAAGTCCACGAAGAAGGCATATAGTTTTATCCCACAATGAAGGTATGTTTCAGCAATATTTAAAAGAAGAAAAACTTGGTCCGTTGTTGAGTAGCCAGAACGAAATCCAGCTTCAAATTCACTGAGCTTTGAATTATCGTGTACCCAGGTGGTCAGTCTTCGGAATATCATACTGGCAAATAATTTCATGGACGCGTTTAAGAACGATATTCCACGTTAGTTCTCTGCAATGGATGGGTCACCCTTTTTAAAAAGCGGACAAATTATTGAGGACAGGAAATTAGCTGGAATTGAACAAGTCCTAAAAATTCCATTGTAATATCTTAAGAGCTCGGATAAAAAAATGGGAGAGGCACACTTATAAAATTTTTATGGAATTCTGTCCGTCCCGGCCGCCTTGTTTTCTTTGGCATTATCCAATGCTGACAGAAGTTCCTCTTCTGAAAAAGCTGAGTCTAGAACGTCGTCTTCAATATTTGACATCGCGGAATGAAACTTGCACGCCAAACATTCCGTATTCAGCAAAGTAGTTTTTTAAATTGGCAGCTTTAAGATTGTTTCCAATTGAAGACTTAACTCCATTTACAAAACTCTGTGGAAGATCTAGCTTTGGATAATAAATTTACCAGACTTTTATTATAATCAGCCTTTTTTGTTAAGCACAGTGCTTTATATTTTTTATTTTCTTCAACGTACCATCTTTTAAAACCAATATTGTTGTGAGCTCGAAATAAAATGAGAAACGAAAAAGAACGGTTTCTAGCAATTTCACATTCCTCGTCAAACCATTTTTCACTGTAGTTTTGGGCCTTTCCGAAGTGTGGTTGATGTGGGTAAGCTTTTTTCACAATTGTCTGCAATTCTTCCATACATGGAACTGGGGAAACTTCTTTCAGATGAATTAGTCCAGCATTCAGGTTTTGTTGGTGCTTTTGAAGCAAATTATCCCTCGATTTCAGCCTTGGCGGTAATTTTAGTTCGGCATTGGTACACTGAGCTGCTATTTTATTACTTAAAGTAATTATAAGTAGCATATGTTTGGAAAATGTTTTGGCTTCGACTTTAAAAGTCAACGATAAGTTTCAAAAAAGCCACCGCAGCTATATTATAGTCTATAACCGATTGCCCTGATGATCTTACAAACGTGTACTCTCCTTCGACATCTCCGTCTCTTCTTCCATTTAAAATTAAAAAGTTGTAGGACTCACAAAGCTCCAAAAATTTGCTCCCTCTGCAATCCTTTCGGCTGTCTTTCGCCTTCCACTGATCTTAAATGCTCACGAGCAGATGGCGCTGGTACATCAAAGGAGATATTGTTGACAGCTGCTGATCTATTGACACCCACTGACATTGTTGTTTCATTAATATGAGTTGTGTTTTTATTTTGTTCAAATTGTGCCCTTAAACCTATTAAAATTGGATATTTTCCACTCAAAATTGAAAATCCATCGCTGTTTCCACATCTCAGGCCGAGGTTGTTGTCCCAGGTGAAGAATGAACCATCAATTTACATACGATCGTCTCTGAGGTATGATTTAATGTTTGGCATTTGCAACTTTATCGCCGCCTGTATTTGGCTTAGGAATCTTCTTTTTTGGCGAACGTTGAATGACAAATCTTTGTGAACAGACATTCTCGTACCTTTCAGCTTACTGCAATTCTTTAGCACACTATTTGCCGCAGACCGATGAGCCATTTGCACCACAACATTAGACATTCCAAATTTGTTGCATTTTACTGGGTAAGCGTCTTTGACAGCACCTGCAAATTCTGCCTCAAGAAGACCACTACACACGTCTTAGGCCTTGGAAATAAGCCTTTTTGATTCTTCGCTGGGCATGTGGACTAAAAGATTGTTTTCAGTTTCCCTTTTTTAAGAGTCTTTCTTCTTCGGACTCCAAGCGTGCATTTTGAGCTTCCAAGTGAGTAATTTTAGCCGCACATTCTTCTTGATAGGCTCTTAGTACTGAAACTTCATAGCCTAATGCAACCATATCATCTTATGTAGCCAGATGACTAACATTTTCCTTCAAAAGGATGATGAGGTCAGCAAACAGTCATATTACTTACGGTTGCCATAGTTGTGCTCATTTGATGTCGCTTTTCTGCTCTTAAAAGCTCAGGGGATGTTGCTGCAATTCCTCTTTTATGCATTTGGCAGTCAACAACGTTAATATGTAATTGCTTTTAGGTTATGCAGCGCGCAAAATCTTTTAGTATCCTAGGATAACCTAATCGCTATAACTTACTAAGATGACAGTTTCTTGATGAAGTAAATTCATAAAATTGACGATTTAATATTTTTATTTATTTAATTTTTACATGTTAATATACTTTTTAATCACTTATTTGGGAGCCTTATAAATCTTAAACTCAACGGTTTGATAACCAATCTGTCAATTCATCGATAACTTGTCCCAACAGCTCAAATTTTTCTACCAGTTTCACTATTGCCGACCGAGAAGGTGCTTAACCAGGACCCAAAGGTTCTCTAGTTTTGCGAACTGTGACTGCAAAATATTCACCATTTTTGTGGGGAATTTTAACAATTTCAATCCGTTGTTGAAGACGGTGTATCGTTTCATTTTTAGTAATGGCGTAGTTTTTACATTTCAAATGTCAAAATATGACAGCTTCGACAAATGACAGCTTCCCTTGAAAGACCTTGTCTTTCACGTAGCGGGCGGTTCAAAATGTAACCTCTTGTTTTAAAATCCTTTAAAAAAAATCTGTATAGGTGGATCCGTTTTCGTGAAAGCTTAATTAGTTCTTAACGATTTAAATACAAGTTTGTGCGTAAAGCAGCATTATTTTAATTCCTTAAAAATAAAAAACTTTACCACCTTAGATCACCCATTAACTTTTTTGTACCACAAACGTTTTGCGAAAAAATCGATCTTGAAAAATCGAGGGTTAATATACCCCTGTCCTCAAAAATCGACTTCGATTATGGTCTCTTTTTGACATTACATTCTGTGAACATTTTTGAATTAGAGCTAGAGCATGTTCAGATCATGCTCTGAACGTAAAAAGAAACACAAATTCTAAGGTCTAAATGCTCTGAGTTAAAAGGGAAACACATTGGGCCCAACCAATAATCAAATTTAGAAACGACTTAAATATATAAGAAAAATGGACCATAATGGTATGGTCTATAAAAAATTAAATATACATGTTATGTTTCATATTTTAGAGTCCATACCATGTTATATTCATTATGTAGGGTCCAACTTAATATTTAAGTCATTCCATGGTTGGTTTATTATTTAGAGCCCATACAATTATGGTCCATTTTACTTAAATATTTAAGCCGTTACTAAATTTGATTATTGGTAGGGCCATTTTGTTTTGACAACTCAGGCTCTGCTCCTTCTAATCCGATTTTTCTAGAAAAAATTATAACTTCAGTTCTATTGTTTGGGTCTTCAAGGTTAAGATGTCTAAAAAAAAGATGGGCTACATTGGTGTTTAAAAAATATTTGTGAGGGGCAAAGAAATTGTTTTTCCACAATTATTGATGAAACCCTTCCCAATAAGTATGTATCCGCTTTTATAACCGTTAGTCTAACGGGAAAAGCTCAAGGGGCTTCAATAACATTTTCGAAATAAAATAATTTTTTATTAAAAAAAAAAAGAAATTGTATTAAGAAAATAAAAAATGTGTCTAAAGGTCGATTAAATCACATAATGAAGCTTATAACTTTAGAGGTTTGGTTTTTTTTTAGCACTGGTTTGGTTATTCGTGATAATTTGAGTAAAAAAACACAAACTTAAATTTCAAAGAACCTTTAAAATGACAAATCCTCATTGACCGAGAGCTGACAGCAAATTTTTGGTTTGGAGGTATCACCAAAATTTGCGAACATATATTTTGAGGTCCTAGGTCCACGATATCAAATTCAACCGTCTGGCAGGATAATTTTGTCGCCAGGGCTCCAAGCGGGAGATTGAAAACTGCGATTCTTCAGATTTTGGTTTAGAGTTTTAATCGTCTGGCATCCAGATATTTGTAACGAGGAGATTTTTCCCGATCTTTTGATACAACATTTATATTGTTGTTATACCTTCAAACCAAAATCTGTAAATCTGTTTTTTTGTCCATTTTGGGGGGCGGCACCGGCGTCTGTTTGGGTCTGGCGACATTTAAATCGTCTGGGACCCCGAAATTCTTAATAAGAGCGTAATTTTCTTCTTTAATTTCCATATAAATTCAAGTGGTTATATACTCTAAACCAGTGTTTCCCAACCATTTCTCGGCTATGTCCCACCAGAACCTTTCCAAAATCCACATGTCCCCCTGGCCCTAGGTTAAGGTTATGGTTAGGTTAATGAGCTGACAGTCTATCTTATTACCGTCACTATTAGAATGGCCATAACATATGTAGAAACATGAACAGTTTTAGCATCAACAATTTGAAATCCATATAAAGTAAGTGAACATAGTAAGTTGATTTTCAAAACGTACCTACATGTAGTTAATGAAACTCAAATAAGAAATTTTTTCATGTTAAACAGGAAATATGGATTTCTCTTTTCCAAAATTTGTCTTTAATAAACTTTGGAAAAATGTACACAGTTAAAATCTAAATTGGTATGGGAATGAGATTTAGATATCGCTTTCAAATCTACATAAAATACAAGAAGGGAACGTTCATCGTGGACAGCAGAAAATTTTAAGTATTCCTGCGAACATTGTTGTTCACGCATACGCACCTATGGTGACAACAAGGTTGATAAACCAACGTTAAAGAAAACAACTAATTCATATTTTTCGTCAAGTGTCATTGAGTGAAGTGAAGTTTGTAACAAACAATTGATACGAACCTGGGTATGTTATATATCTTTATGGGTGTAAATATAAAAGCGTAGACATTTCAGAAAGAAGCGTAATGAAGCCTAATTTTAAACTGTCCCTCTCTATAACCTCAAATTGCCCCCCCCCCGTGGGGCGAGGGCCCCACGTTGGGAAACACTGCTCTAAACAAAAATCTGAAAAATCGCACCTGTAGCCCCGTCGACATAAAATAATCCTGTCAGTCGGTTGATTTTGAAATCACGGCCCTAGTACCTCAACATACATGTTCGAAAATTTTGGTTATAGGAACCTCCAAACCAAAAATTTACTATGCGCTCTAGGACTATCATATTCAATAACTTTCAGTCAACAAAAAAATTAGTTCTAATATGCAATGTCTATTTTTCTAAATATGTATTCGATTTTTATTTTGATACCAACATTCAAAGCAACTTTACAAACGCATAAAACATTGTTAAAAATAAAACTAAATTTAGATTTTTTTTGGAATTGAATTTTGTTGTGTATAAATTAAAAACCATCAGTTCTATTTATATGTATTTAAATATGTTTGGGTATTGCTGACCCATATCCATATTACAATTTCATTGAAAGCCAACAAAGCCAATTTACATAATATCACCTCTATTATCCAAAAATAAAATAAATCAAGACCATCATGTGATGTGAGTTGAAATCATCAACCTTTTTTCCTAATTTATTTTTATTTTTATTTTCAATTTTGATGAATACCTCTTCATTTATTTGACAGCTTTGGGCAGTCACATTGAATTCATTTTTTATCATCTTTTGTTTAAAAATCAAAAACAACAAAAAAAAAAAAACAACTCCATTCCTAATGGGCTTTTCATCCTTTGACATATGTTTGGATTTATTTTGTGGGACTATTTTCATGATTTAAATATCACCCTCTCGCCAGATACAAGAAAAAAAAAATAAATAAATAAATAACCTTCTCTTTCAAATTCAAACAACTGATGTTACTGAATATCCAATTGGACATGTATCTTGTATGTGTCTATATAATTTAAAATTCTCAAGAAATAACATTACCTTTTGGGTGTCCTTTTTGTGTAGCAGATGTGTCGTGTCTCAAGAAATCTCTACAAAACCCATAAGAAACTATGTAGGTACCGAATTAAAGGACTTTCGTGATAAATGTCGAAGACATTCATCAAGCACTATACCCCATACTCGATACATTAATTTGAATAAAAGGATAATGGCTATCGATGAACCATCTTCTCCTCCTGCCCCTCCCTCTTTCACCTCCTCCACCAACCCCCAAAATCTCCATTAGCCGTCTGAAGCGAAATGGATAGTACCGGATGTGTTGCCGATGCCTTGCTTTTGTGTGTATTTAAATATAAATTACAATTTGATTGTAATTCATGACATGGAATTTATAACGCAAACCTATCATTTCCGTCAGTTAGGTTTGGCCTTCTTATATTTCTTACCAACAATAACAATACAATCAAGGCGCCACCAGCCACATCCAATCATGATGAGACGATCCAATTGACATTAACAAATGTTGTGAATAAAAAAAAATGTTTTTATGTTCGCCGTAGGCAGTTTCTGACACTCGTGTATCTTATTTGTATTCAAAGTACGAAATTCAGCCTTGGGGCTACCTACTGTATAACTTAAATGGGCAAGACATGAGAAAGTATTTTGTGAATATGGCAAACAACATTATAACATCCTAAACGAAAGATCCAGGTGAATTTATTTGACATTAAAGTCTTATGAAAAATTATTATTTAAATTCAAACATTTACCCTTAAGAATAAGTTGATTTAATATGCTAAGCCCTGATACCTCGTAATTACGATTGTGAAATATCGTCCATGTGAGTTTGACAATGTTGTTAAGAGAAAAAAAACGAACAAGGGATAAAGACTAAATATCATTACATTACATTATCAAGCAATCAAAGTTCTAAATATCAAAATTATATGGCATGGCTGTAAGTGCTGCACTTCGGCCGCTATTTTGAATAACGCATTTTAACAAATATCTTGAGAACGTGTTCTGTAGCACAAAATTATGTTAACCAACTTTTTTCAATTAATTTTCAATTGAACCAAAACACTCAGGTGTCTTTTAAATAGTAACGTAAGACACAAAGTAATTTTACAAAAAAGTGTTATGTTAATTTTGCAATCACGGGTCACGGCCACAAATATTGCCTTTTTTATAGGAAATTTGACTAGTTTTCTAGATGAAAAGGGAAGAGCTTTTTTATATTTCCAAATTTAAAAGGTGAATTTTGAAATTTTTGAAATATTACCTCATTGCGACCTCACTGAATTTTTTCAAAGACTTTGAAATCATATTTGCATAAGTAATTTTGGAATTTTGGCGTGGGATTGAGGCTGAAATTCTGTCTGGGTCAAAATTCATCTTTCAAAAATCTGCTTTCAAAATTCTGAGGTTTGTAAAATTCTAGTTTTCCAAAATTCTGCAATTAATAAAATTTTATTATTTTCAGAATCAGCAAAATATGTACAGGGTGTCCCTTAATTCGTCAATAGTATTTTAGGGAATATGATTCTTTGGTGTATTCTAAGAAAAAAATTGTTCTACAGTAAGGGCCTATCTCCAATTTTGATATCATTTATCGGGGTTTAAGAAGTCTTATTTTGGTGTACCCTGACTAATGTTAACGGTAATTGCGCTGTAAGTAATAATGATAGAAACTTTGTCTAGGCCTTTATTATTAGAAGAAATACCAGCCTTTGTAACTCCCTTTAAATAAATTTTATATCTTTTCTCAGTCTTAAGATATTCAGTTTTTAGCAGGTTCCATTTTTCCTGCCCACGCTAATTTTTTGACTTTGGGGTCAATGTTCTCCAAAAAATGCGTTATCAACATGATGTTTTAATAATTTTTTTGAATGTATGTGACAATACTAAAAATAAAAGTCATGAACAAGTTTGCCGAAAAACCCATATATTTTATGATAATTTGGAAAAACAGCGGCAGGTAAAATTAAAAAATAATGATTTTTTTAGCTTTAAGCTCGAAAAGCTATGTATGTATAAAAGTTATTTGTGCGGTTTTAGATATTTTTTTAAGTATGTTTTTACTAAATCAGTTATTACAGGTGCACTCTGACATTCTGTTTTTCCATATTAAAAAATCTATGGGTTTTTCGGCAAACTTGTTTGTGACTTTGATTTTTAGTATTGTTTATTTAAACATCAAATTGATTAAGCATTTTTTGGAGAAAACTGACCCCAAAGTCAAGAAATTAGCATGGGCAGGACATATGGAACCGGCTATATATCTTAAGACTAAAAAAAGATATAAAATTTATTTAAACGCAGTTACAAAGGCCTAAACAAAGTTTCTATCATTATTACTAACAGCGCAATAACCGTTAACATGGGTCAGGGTACACAAAAATAAGACTTCTTAAATCCCCGATAAATGATATCAAAATTTGAGATAGGCCCTTGCTGTAAAACAATTTTTTTCTTAGAATACACCCAAGAATCATGCCCTAAAATACTATTGACGAATTAAGGGACACCCTGTATATTTTTATTCCCATTTATGCGAGAAATATTAATTTTTAAAACGGTTCCGCAAAGGATTTATCTGTCCTTGATTTTCGTCGCAAACGCCAAACAAAAATTAACAAAACAAAAGGCAAATAATTATTATTAATCCACAAAAGGCTTCCATTTACTGATTCTGCCATCTTGAGCTTAAGAAAGGCAATTTATGGTCTCCAAATTATATCGATCTGTATGAAATTCAAAGAAACTCGCCAAAAAATCGAAATTGGGTGCCGAAAAAAATTTAAGTGAGAGATTTGTATCGGTTGGCGTGGAGATGATGTTTGGTATACTAGATTTGAATAAGAAGTGGCATTGTAAAAGTTGAGATTTTTTTGAGAAGTCGGAAGTTCTGGAGATGGATCTGCAGTTTGGGGAATATCTTTTATAATTATTATCATTGTTTGGGACACAGAAATTCTATTCTGGACATCTTTTTGAAAATATCTGCAATAAATCTGAATCGGTTAAAAAAAAAAAATATTTTGCTTTATTTTTTTGCGGCCAAAACAAAACTTTTTTTTAAAGTGGCATTCAAGGAAATGTGCAAGGCTTTTGTGTAGAGAATGGGGTCGACCTCTTAACTAGGGCTTTCGATTAAATTATTTAAGAAATTTGTTGTGGCCACCCTTGGGGCATCATAACTGAATATTCATTGTAGGGCCTCCACACGAGCTGTAGGGGCCTCCAACATATCTTTAGAGGCCAGAGCTCTAGGGACCATCAAGGAAAGTGTAGGGCTTGCCAACTGAGTTCTAGGGTTTATAACCAGAGCTGAAGATGTCTCCAACAGAGCTTTAGGGCCTCTAACAGAGCTTTAGAAGTGTAGAGGCCTCTAGGTCCTTTAAGAAAGAAGTAAGCGCCACCAACTCAGATCTAGGGCCTTTGAAGAGATGTTTAAGGGCCTCAAAATTCCAACAGAGCTGCAGAGGCCCTCCAAGATCCTTTTGGGCCCACGAAAACTCTATATTTAATGTGGGAACCCTCAAAGGACTAATTTTATAAACAATTTTTTCTGTAAAGAATAAACAATTGTGCAGATGCTTTTATACCTACTTTTTGCTCACCCAGGTAGGGCTGGCCACGAGACGAAAAAAGTCGAGACCGAGACGGGGCGAGATGAGACTGCATTTAAAGCATCCGAGACAATACCGAAACGAGACTGTATGTTTAGACCGAAATTTTTAAATAATGAGGGTCTTATAAAGAAGAGACCGGAACGAGATTAAATAATACGAGACCTACATGAGACCGAAACGAGACTGATATTTTTTGATTTTAACGAGACCGAGACGAGACTTACAAAAATCTCGCCGAGTCTCATCTCGTGGCCAGTCCTACCGGGCAAAATCCCGGTTGTCCTCTCTGCTCTCGAAGGATATCGGAACAATATTAGCTCAAAAAACGCATTTCACCACATCCCAACAGTTATTTCCGCGGGCTGCGTAAAATAGTGTCTGAAAAATGGAATACCTCGAAGTGAACATTTCCAATTTCGACGGATAGGTAGGTACCTCGCTTGGGGCGATTTATTATATTTCGTGTATAAACTTCCAAGTCTCGTGCACCTTAAATCTAAAAAGTTTTTGTCAGGCAACTGCCTCTTGCGAGGAATTGACAAATCCTCCAAGAGTATCACTTGTCATGAATAAGTGCTTCTCGTCTAGCCGTTCGGATTCGGAATACAATTGTAGGTCCCTTCCATTCCTGTCGACACGCGCGCACACATAAATGTTTGCGAGTTGTTAGTCACTAGGCCCTGGTTCTTCATGAGCCGTTGCGCCCCCAATTATTTTTTTTTTATGTTTACTCGTATAGACTGTGGAAGTCAAGGCAGGTGGTTATCGTTATGAATTTGTTATTTTAAATGGATGCATTTCGGCCATTGGCCGAGAACTGGGTTAACCATAATTATCTGAAGGAATTTTAAGTCTTTTGCCAACTTTCTATAATTACTCTATTCTACGTTAAAGCATAACACCCCATTGTAAAAATAATGTCAATCATTGTCTTTAATCACAAAAAAAACTTAGAAGACACTTTGTAGGTACACAACGTTTTACCCACTTTCTCGAAGGTATAATGTTCAACAAAATTCTATTCTTTTTTGTTCCTTTTTTTTGTTGAATGACAGCTTTAATCTTCGCATCGTATTTCAAAGCTACCAATGAATTTATATCTTTGCAGCTTGAGCTTTAATTTAAAAAGTTGTACTTAAAGGGTTGTTCCACTTATGTCTTCTATTTATCTTCACAGAGTACTTGTCTTTCTGTCTGTTTGATTACATGCGTTTGTTCCGGGTTAACTCAAACACTACCCACCTACATAAGTAGAAAAAGAAATCCTGAAAGACGCTTTGTGCCGGTATTTTTCAACACCTTTGTGTCCCGGTGAATCTTTTGTCGTTATATAGGTACATAGGTAGGTGTAGGTGATGGTTGGTGTTGGTGGTATCATCAGGGAGAAAGAAAGACGAGAACAAAATAATTATAAAAATGAGCTTTGTCGTTCTGTGTGTCTTAGGGCCAGGAGGTCGATTTACCTTAAAGCGTTTGATTAGATTAAAGACCAAATTACACATACCTACTCATTAATTTATATACATTTAAACTGCCTCAATATAAACGGCTCCCTCAAGGCTATCTTCAAAGTCCTGCTCGTGATAAGGAATTTATTTACGTGCATCATTTCAAGAATAATTAAATGTCAACGCCTTTTCCAATTAGCTTTGGGGGTTTTCGTTGGTACAAATGTACCTTCTTTAAGACATCATTCTGCATCAACACCCAAGTCACGCGCTCCACCAGAGCCAACACGAGCAGAGCAGACTCAAAATCAGCATTATCCAAGCCAACATCCAGCAGTAGCAATAGAGCAACCCTCCTTCAAATAAAAAAATATAGACCGACAAAAAAAGAAGTAAAAAAAAAAACTTTTTTTTCCATTCAAGAAACTCATCATTCGCTCTGTGTAATTCGCCGACTATAACCGAATGATTTCAATAAAGATACATTCGCCGCTGAATGAATAACAAAGAAGGACCATATCAACTTGAATTTTGTGCTTACAATTTCATCATCATCATCAACATCATCATATACTGAGCAGTACTTAACACGACGAAGACGAGGGATGCGACGATGGTGATGGCGGCGGCGGGTAACGGAACGAAATAGGAAAATACGAATGAGGACTATAGAACTGATGGGACTTGGGCGTTGGGCGAAGCGCCTTCTCATCTTCTTTTGGAACTTTTTCTTGCCGCCGCCGCCAATGCCAAGTGAATTTGTTCGCAATCTTCTCGACAAAATCATATTTGCATAGGAATGGAATCCGTTCATTTCCCTTGGGTGTTATTTTCTATTCGTTTTGTTGTGTGTTAGTGGGAAGGAAGCGTATACTACGTTACATAGGTATAAAGTAAAAGAAGACGACCCAGAATGTAAATCAAGAAGGGACTGTTAATGCAAACGCCTCCGTCACCATCATCGGGAGTCGTCTCGCCTTAGCATCGCGTTTGTAAAACACGCACAGGATCTACCTACCTAAAGGTTGCCCTACTACCCCAACTTATTTTTTTCCAAATTGGTGGCAAAAGAAAAATATATTTTCCCACCAAAAACACACAAAAATAAAAAAAAGACTGTTCTTTATTCTGAACCTTATGGTTAAACTATTGCCAAGTGCGGGTTTCAAAGAAGGCTGGAACTCGGCAAGTTTGCTGTGCGTAAGTTAGAACCGCCAATTTCGATTTTCTAAAAATTTAGTATACTGTGCTGCCCTCTGCCTTAAATTTAACTTTTGCTGATTTGTAACTTTTGTGGACTTTCGGTTTGTATTCTTTTCGATTTTCCTAAAAAACTACTGTATTGTGTTCAACTTCTGCTACCAAGTTGTAGCAGTCCGTAGCATAATGGTTAGTACGTTGGACTGTCACGCTGGAGGTCTGGGTTTAATTCTCAGCCTCGTCTACCTAAAAAACTCAGAGCTACTTCCTCTTGCTAGGAATTTACGAATCCTCAAAGAGTATCACTTGTCATGAAGAAGTGCTTCTCGGTATACAACAAATTGTAGGTCCCCTCCATTCCTGTCGAATCACGCACACATTAATGGTTGAGAGTTGTAAGTAACTAGGCCCTGGTTCTTCACGAGCTGTTGCGCCAAGACATTTATTCTGCCACCCAAGAGAGAAATTCACATTCACAATTGCTACGGTAATCTTTCCGAAGCATAAAGTTAGGACCGCCATTTTAGATTTTCTGAACCAAATCAAACGTGCCAAGCTTGTACTGCCTTGGGGTCTTAAATTTTATGACGTACCTACCAATTTTGTATGATCTTAAAGGTAAAGATAAGTACAAATCTATAAATGAAATGTTAGCGGGGATTTGGTGAATAGTTAGGTAACAATGGCTATTTCGGTTTAGCGAAGCGTACCTACTCGTAACTCAAAAAACTTCGCCACATAATTTAGACTTGGTTGGCAATTATATTTTAGTCAATGATAGTGATAGGGTGGCTAAAGAAATAAACGAACTAAAAAGTCGACACGGCAACGGCATGCAATGCGGTGGTGGCGCTGGCGATGGTGTCTCGTCGAGACGTGGCGGCGCGGCGGCAGGTGAAGTCGACCCGCAAACGAATTCCTTTGAATTATACAATTTCGTGACACAGAACGATTGTGTCACTGTTAACTACCACCGGCAGACACGCCCGGCTTTATAGAGGGAGGACAAAAACACTCAAATTTACGCAATTTTTTTTGTGTTGTTATTGTTGCTCTTGTCGTTCGTTTACCATCTTAGGTTCTTCTCCCTAGACCTCCACTCACGGTCTTGATTTTGCTGTTGTTGTTTTTTTCTTTTTGTATGAAAAGATGAAAACTTTTGTGCGAATGCTTATGTTTATTTGTGTAAGCGTATAGAATAACTTACCCTTCTTGCCCCTGATATTTGCATTGAAAATGTGTTTATTTTCTCAGGATTTTCTTCAAATATCCTGTTTGAGACGACTATACATACAACGATACACAGGATCTACGGGAAGTGTTGCCAGAGTTATAGTCAGAAGTTAAACTTTATATTAAGACGCGTTTCAGTTGAATTTTAATCTACTAAGTACATAACTTACCTAAAACATTATGCTGCAAGATTTAAGTATCATTTTTATAAAGTTAAAAAGTAACATTTTAATGGCGATGCAAAGGATTTAATAGAACAATATAAAATATTTTATGTACCTGTGTAGTCCCAGTCAGTGGGAATTAAAATTGGAAAAGGTATTGTGCAATGTTTTTGTAAATGTTTGCTTGGGTAAATTAACCCTTACCCTCACTGAACGCAATTTTGAATTTTACTTTCAAAAAACTAATTTTCGCTAAGAAACAAAGATATATGTAGCACCATCTCCCTTTTCCCGTTCAACAACTCTTGTTTCAACTTCCTGTTGTGCAATGCAAGTTTGTGTTCCACCTTTGTTTAAATTTGGGGAGGTGGGAGGTTAAAGCAAAAAAGTCTGAATGGCGGGTGCGGGACTCATTCAAAGGAATACTAACTTTAATTTACTTTTGATGGCGCTCAAAGCCCAGAATGGGCTTCGGCCTCAACTAACAAGCCCCTCCAGCCAGCTTTGTCCCTAGCTAGCCGCTTCCAGTTGCGCACACCGAGTGCTTTGATATCGTCATTCACTTGATTGCGCCACCTGTTACGGGTTCTTCCTCTGATGCGTACCCCATCGGGGTTGGATTCGAAGACTCGTCGGGCAGGTGCGTTGCTGTCCATACGCTTCACGTGCCCCAGCCATCTCAGCCGCTGTATTTTCATCTTTTTGACCAGGTCAACGTCGCTGTATAGCCCGTATAGCTCGTCGTTGAATCTTCTCCCCCATACTCCTTCGATACACACCGGACCGAAAACTAAACGAAGAATCTTCCTCTCAAAGCACCCTAGCAGATTTGTGTCCGAATCTTTCAGTGTCCATGCTTCTGACCCATAAATCAGGACCGGGATGATTAGGGTCTTGTGTAAAGTCTCCTTGGAGAGAGGGCTTTACTACTTAAATGCCTTCTTAGACCGAAGAAACAGTGGTTGGCAAGAGTAATTCTTCGCTTGATTTCTGCACTGATGTCATTCTGCGATGTAATATTGGAGCCCAGGTAGACAAAGTCCTTGACAACTTCGAAGTTATATCTGTCCATCCTCTCTCGATGACAGCATATACTTCGTCTTGTCCTCATTAACCGCCAATCCCATTCTAGCCGCCTTCGATTCAATGCTCGCAAATGCCCCTGCTACAGCTCGCTTCGTTCTGCCGACAATGTCTATGTCATCCGCATTTGCAAGCAATTGAACGGGCTTTTGATAGATTGTACCGCTGGTGTTGACATGTGCGTTGCGTACAATGGCTTCAAGAACGATGTTGAATAGGTTGCATGATAACGCGTCGCCTTGCCTCAATCCTTTCTCAACATCAAAGAAATCGGTGGTGTTCTTACCAATTTTGACGGAGCAGCGAGATTTCTCCATCGTCATCCTGCACAGGCGGACGAGTTTGGCAGGGATGCCGAGACTCGACATGGCTCTGTATAGTTCGTCCCTTTTCACGCTATCATACGCGACTTTAAAATCGATAAAAAGGTGGTGTGCATCGATCTGGAATTCCCGGGTTTTTCTAAAATCTGTCGGAGTGTGAATATTTGATCGACGGTTGACTTGCCTGGCCTAAAACCGCACTGATAGGGGCCGATCAGATCGTTGACAAAAGGTTTTTAAGCGGTCACACAGGATGGCCGGCAAGATTTTATAAGCGACGTTTAGGAGACTTATTCCTCTGTAGTTGGTACATTTCAGAACATCTCCCTTTTTATGGATGGGGCACACTATACCGAGGTTCCATACATCGGGCATACTTTCCTCCGACCAAACTTTGCAGATGAGCTGGTGTATGCTTCTGGCCAATTCATCTCCCGCTGATTTAAATAGTTCGGCTTGTAATCCATCCGCACCAACAGCCTTGTACGACTTAAGTTTGGATATCGCCACCGCACTTCGGTTAGGTCGGATGGACGGAACTCTTGGCCATCATCGTCCAAGTTGAATGGAGCGTTCTGCCTATTAGCGGCATCTTGGCTGTCTTCGCCATTAAGCCGTCTAGAGAAGTTTTCTTTCCAGATCCTTATCACTGACTGTGTGTCTCCTACCATATTCCTACTATCATCTCGGCAGGCTTCCGTTCTAGCCTTGAATCCTTGGGTGGATCGTTTCAGCCTCTGATAAAATTTTCGAACATCTCCCCTACCGCTACAACCCTCAATAGACTATACCTCCCGCTTCTCAGAGGAATATGCAGTTCTATTAAAATCTTCCAGATTCGTTGTCATTTGTTTTGCATTGCTCTCTTGAGCTTTTTTAGGGTCTCATAGAATCGTGCTGTATTAATAATATCCCCTTACTGCAGAAAATCGATCAAAATGGTTCCAAGGAGATGAAACAAGTTTTCCGAAATCGGAAGATGGCAGACAATTTCTGTGAGGAAAGTATAAAAAAGCTTGGAAACGACTTCACACCCTGCATAGAAAGTGAGGTTTAATACGTGGAGAAATAACTTTATATTTATACAAAAACAACTAGTAGGTAATTTTTAAAAAAATACAACTTCAAAAATTATGCACCCAAATCGAGTATACCTATATTCTTACTTCGAGGGCGTACTTATGTGCCTCGTAAGTTCACGTATAAATTGATCAAAGTGGGACGTATTATTGCGTTCCAATATTATTGAAAGTAAGCAACAGGGACAGAAACGACGCCATATTTCTTGCCGATCTTTTGACATTTCTCTTCAAGAAGGTTGGCCATTTCATGATAGAAAGACATACGAGCCAACAACGAGTCGAATTGTAAAAATTAACTACCGAAATTCGGAGTCAGTGGCCTCAACGTTAAGAGCACTACATCCAATTTATGGTCGTCATAATCGTCCTAGCAGATCAACAATTGAGCGTCTAGTGGAAAAATTTTAATGCACAGGCACAGTACAAAATGCTCCCGTGCCAGTGAGATAAAGAAGTGCCCGTAGTGTTGAGAATATTGCTGCCGCTGAGGCTTCAGTGGCAGAAAGCCCAAATGTGTCTCTCACACGTTGGGCATCTCTGTGACGTCGTTGTAGCGAATTTTGCGAAAAGATCTTGGGCTACATCCTTACAAGATTAAATTGACGCAAGAACTGAAGCCACTTGACCACCAGAAGCGTCGGATGTTCGTGAATTGGGCTGAGCAACAACTTGAAAATGATTCAGATTTTCATCGAAAAATCATCTTCAGCGATGAGGCTCATTTCTGGCTGAATGGCTTCGTCAGTAAACAAAATATGCGGTATTGGTCAGGCAGAAATCCACACGTACTCATGAGTCATCATAGCATCCCGAAAAAATTACGGTTTGGTGTGGTTTATGGGCCGGCGGCGTCATTGGGCCGTACTTCTTCCGTGATGATCAAGACCGGCACGTTACTGGGAATGGGGATCGCTACCGTTCAATGATAACCGAATATTTTTGGCCCCAATTGGATGATATGGACTTGGAGGACATGTGATTCCAACAAGACGGTGCCATCAGCCACACAGCGAATGTCACAATCAATTTATTGGAAACCAAGTTTAGAGAACGTGTTATCTCACGAAATGGTCCAGTCGCTTGGCCACCTCGGTCGTGTGATTTGACGCCGTTAGACTATTTCCTGTGGGGTTACGTCAAGTCTTTGGTCTATGCCAACAAGCCAGCGACTATTGATGAACTTCATACGAGTATCGAACGTGAATTTGCAGCAGTATCGGCCGATTTATGCGTGAAAACTGTCGAAAATTGGGTTTAGCGTCTGGACTTCTGCAAGCGTGTAAGAAAGAAAAGAAAAGTGCAAAAGAAAAGTTTCCTGTATAATGGCATTAAACGTTCTTTCACAGGAATAAAGAATTCATTGATATCCAAAACCGTTTTTGTTTTATTAAAAAAAACTTTTGTAGCGCTCTCATTGAAAACCCCGATAGTTAAACTCGTAGAACCATGTGGTTTTCAGTGTTTGACTAATAATTGATAAGAGCATTGAATTATTGAAACAAATATAGTTCTAAATTAGGTATAATTTAAACAAAAATCAGTTTAAAATTTGTATTCAGGTAGGTACATTTTTTTTTTTTAATTTTGAGTTTGAAAATTGAAAATTGACAACTTTATTTTAAAATTAAATAAAAGAAGGGATTCCTGGATTTACAAAAGGTTAATAGGGCATTGCGAATTTTGGCATTGTTAAGTATATGTTAAGTATTTTTTTTTTTTAGAAAATTGCACATTTAAAAAAACGATTTCTTAATATAAAATAACAAGTTATTTAATTGTGTTCATAAGCTTCGGTAATCTCGTGTACTTAAGGTATTTGTGACATTTTTGCTTAGGAGACACAGGATGTTACAGAAATTGCTTGACTTTAAAATATGACTTCAAAGTTTCACATACAAAAAAGAAACACTGTTTGAAATTGGCTTTAGATTAATTTTTAAATTTTGATGTTTTTGTGCAGTTTCAGCTGGACGACACCCGTGTTTTTCATGATATAATTCATACTTTATTTTCAATCCACTGTGCCAAAATTTTACTTTTAACTATAGTGCCGTGCATTTTAAGTGCATTTAAAATACCTTATGTCTGACAGGCATTTAGTCAAATTATTAAAACAAAAATGCAGAGAAGTCACGACAAATTCGAATTTTTGGAATTTTGAACTTCATCCCGTTAACAAAAAAAAAAATAAATCGGGTGGCACAACGGCTCATGAAGAACCAGGGCCTAGTGACTAACAACTCGCAACCATTCCTGTGTGCACCTATCGACAGGAATGGAAGTGACCTACAATTTTATGCCGAATCCGAACGGCTAGACGAGAAGCACTTATTCGTGACAAGTGATACTCTTGGGGACTTTGTCAATTTCTCGCAAGAGGCAGTAGCCCTGAAAAAAAAACTTTTTAGTTTTTTTAGGTGGACGAGGCTGGGAAGCGAACCCAGACCTCCAGCGTGACAGTTGAACGCACTAACCATTACGCTGCGGGCTACTACTCATCCCGTTAACATTCACCCCAATAACGAAATTTGTACCACTTAGTCGTATTTAGTCGTATAGGGCTTGTCGTTTCCTTAAATAACTTATAACTTTGCTTAAATAACTGTAAAGGTAATTTCTGCTGGTGGAACAATTTAACATGCTGCATTATTTGTATAATAAATCCTGTTAATAAAGGAGAACAAAAATTGAAGCTTACCATTCCTTTATTAATTTGGGATTTTGGGTTTTTAGATTCTGTACGACTCTTTAAAATTTTCTATAAAAATAATTGAAATATTAAACACGCTGTTTTTGTTTCAAAATCATGTCTGAAACAAACCTTTTCCCAACGACCAAGGCCATTCCAACTTTCAGTTTCAATCATAAAATATGATCGTTATATTTTTGCATTGAAAAATATTTTTCTTTGTCGGAAAGCATTAGTTACATTTTGATGAAAATTATTGCATAAAGTACAACAAAAAAAATTCAAAATACGCAAAAAAATTATATATTTGGGTGGGGAAAAAGATAAAGTATGTAAAAGATTATTATATTATAGAGTTTTAACTTACAGAATTGAGATGATAAATGCTTAGGTTTTTGCAACAGACACAATACATGATGTGTTCTACGCACGCACTAATTATAAACTACGCTATATTAAAAAGGCCGTGTAACAACGCGGGTAATTTCTATCGATATAATTTCCAACAATTCCTGAAAGTATCCTGAAATAATCTTCTTGATTAAAATGATAAAAATTAAAATTACTTCTCCTTGTTACTTCATAGCCTGGAAAATATCTAAACAACAATGTCACGAAGACCTGACAAAATAAATAAGCTCAGATTCGGGTTCTAAGAACCTTGGAAAAAGTATAGTCTGGTTTCTGTTGAAAAAAAATTAAATTTTGACTAGCGTTTTTTATTTATAAAATTAATTATATTTTCAAAAACTAAACTTTAATGTAATTTGTGTGTATAAAAACTGTTTCTACTGATTTTTTTCTGAGGATCAAAAATTGTTAGAGCGGTTATCTTAAAAATTAATTTTGTTGGTTATATTTTTGGCACATTTTTAGTATTTAATAAAACAGTATTAAATGAAATAGATTTAAAAAATTATTCATTAACCCATTTTCAAGATATTGAATTTTCAAAAACAAAATTTCAATATTTTTTTTTTTTTAATCCAAAAATAGTTTTTTTTTGAAAATTTGTATATGCAAAATTGTTTAAATTGTGGAGGACATCTTGTATAAAAATTTTGTTTGAAATCGGTGAAGCCGTTAACGAGAAATTTGAAAACAACAATATCAATCCCATGATAGGTACCGTAAATAACCGTTATTTGTAACCTTTTTTTTCTCAAAATATTGACCATACTTTCAACAGTAACTCATAATTTTTTTTTTATCAAAATCGTTAGATCCGTTTTTGATATAAATTACTTTTTTTGAAAAAAGTTGTATGGCAGGTACCGGTACATACCGTTATATTTTGTAGTAAAAATAAATTTCAATTTCCCTTCAATGGAATAACCTAAGAACCTTAAGTTTAAAGTTTGAAAATCGCTTCAGTGACCTAGGCTGCGCCTTCTCTGTCATCGTTATGTTAGGGAAAAATATTATCTCGAGTTCTGTTTTTTTACGAATCCAAAACTTGCCCTATAGTACCTATATCGCAAGTAAAAATGGCAATATCAAATTGCATTCCGTTGACCATCAGTACAATGTTAGAAGAACCAGTGAAAATGGCAATGATGCCTATCACTACCCATCATCAGAATTATACTTGATGTCTTCCTCATTTACAAATATCTACAACTTGCAGAAAACTTGTTTGCCATCCTGACACTCTGTTGACATCGTTTTCTGTACGAGTATAGGATGACGACGACGGCGACGCTGGCTGTTATTGCGACGAAAACCCAACATTATTAGTCCATCACCTCAAGATGTTGCGCTGCTCCAACTCCATCAGACCCTTTGTCCCGAATGCTAAGAAATACACACATATGCCCTTTGCCGTGCTTATGGCTTATACTGATGCCTTTGCTTCGACTGAATGTCTGGGTTGAAAATGGTTAAATTTGAATTTGAATCTGAATTAATCAAATCTACCATTTTGGTTGTGTAGCATAAGTGTTTTCAACTTCTCGAGGATGGAAAATCTGCAGGCGCAATGCAACAAGCCGACCAACCAACAAAACACCGCACCACTGACTAGCACTCGGCAGCTTGTCTGCGAAAAGTCTACAGTCACTGCGGCATATGTCGCAAGTGATTGATGACGCATCCTGATGAGGAATATGGTATGTTTCCAAATTACATATACACACTTGAAACACTTTCTTGCCTTCAATTCATCTTTCTTAAACTAAAATTATGATGAATGATGGAAATCCCTGACTTAAGGATGAGAAACAATTAAATTTTAATGAAACATATGAAGCATGCATATTATAGAGTAAAAGGAGCAATTTGCCAACAAAAAAGTCCAAAATATAAGGAGGAAACGAAAGGTCTTTGAAATACAAAACTCAAAACGACGATGAGGTCGAGGGACGACTGTAGGGCGAAGGTATTAGCTGTAGATGGTTGGTATAGCATCTTGACGCGCATTATGTCTTGCATTCGTAATTTTAAGTCCTTACAACGGCGTATACAGGGGGGGTTACGGGGTCATGTCCCCCCCCCCGAGAACTCAAGATAATTTTCTTAACCTGAAATAATTATTTAGTAACCACATACAAAAAAGCAAGTTGGTTACCTAGAGAGCTTATAGGATTTTCGATTGGTAAATTCAGAATTCAAAAGAGAATTTGAATGTTGGTAACTTAGAAGTCAATAAGAAATTTAATTTGTATGGCAATGGAATACCTACGATATTTTGTATTCAATGGATGATACTTAGATTTTCTTCGTCGTACGTCAAATTTAACATAACAACAAACTTCTCATATGATAATACATTCAAATCTTAAAAGTTTTTTATTAATTGTATCCATTTTTAAAGATCATCAAAGCCCAAGATCAAATAACATAATTAAATAATGTTGTTGATTGGGATGTGGATTACTTTTACAAAGTAACCTTTGAATCCCATAATGCAAAAGCCAATAGCTATCGAAAAGGCAATTTTTTGGAACTACTTGCGATGAACCGTTTGACCAGTCGGATGGAATCCTTGACGAAAAGGCGACTAGGTTCACATAATTTAACAACTTTGTCCATTATTTTTATCAGAAAGGCTTATTGGTAAGAAAGATAAAAAGATAAGGTATATTTAATGTAAATATTTATTTTGGAAGGTGCCTTTCACTTCGCCTTTGTGGCAGTCTTAGAGGTATACATTTTTTTTCAAATCAGAAGTATACAGGGTGTCCCGTAAGTAATGGATAACCCTGAAATGCCGCATAGTAGACTTTATGACCGTCCTGAAAACTGATAAAAAAAGTTCTATCCCAACCACAAGAAAAGTTATATGCATTTTTTTGTTCAGTGCATTATTTTTTTTCTTACTTTACATTTTTGAATACCACGACTACAAGTGAATGAGTTCCATCATTTTTTTTTTGCAGGAATATTTTACATTACTTGTGCCAACACATAAGTAGAAGAAAATTATTATAACTGTTGGACTTCTTAGAGAAAAAAATTATTTAACATTGAATTTCAATGCAAAATGTGAAAACAAATAATTTTTGAAAAAGTTAAATCATAGCTGGTATAAAAAAAATGCATGAATACCTGAGTGGCCAACTATTTTAAAAATATGCGCGTTAAATGCAGATTTCAAAATGGTATTACTTATTATTATATCTAGAGTCAATAGCAAGTTATTGGTAAAAATCTGCAATACTAGAGTAAATTTAACAAAAACAAAAGTTTTCAAAATTAGCACAGTAAACGTGAAAATAATACCAAGCGTTGAACATAGCAGATTTTTGGTTTATTGGCTGTTTCTACGATGTTGTCCTAATGATAAATCCAAGCTTTCAACTTCTAGGGCCGAATGCATTATTGATAAAAATGACAAAAAAGTGCAAAAAACGGTTACATTTTCGAGCTTGTTTTGAATTTTACCTGTTCTATTGGGCTTTAACAAACCCATCAAATATTTTGTTGGTTGCTATTAGCTTATTTGTTATTTTCTCTAAACAAAAAGTTTTTGAGTCAGCTTTTAATCACATGATCACTTAGTTAGAAAACAAAAACAAAAATAGATAATTTTTTAATGTTTTTTTTATTTAAAGCAAATGCTCAAACTGTTTTCCACCCACTCTTATACAGGTTCTGCACCTCCGAATAAATGCACGTCTTAGTGAACGTGCAAGGTTTTGCTCAGAAATTTGTAATGCAGCTGCCTCCACACGATTTCTTAGCTCCTCTAAAGACCTGATCGGCTTGCTGTATACGATTTCCTTAATGCATCCCCAATAAAAAAAATCAAGTGGATTTAGGTCTGGTGAACGGGGTGGCCATAAAATTGGTCCCAGACGTCCTATCCATCTGCCTGGATATCTGGCATTTAAATATGCCCGCACAGGCACAGCATAGTGTGCTGGTCAACCATCTTTTGAAGCCAATGGGATTCCTTTAGTTCTTGAGGCACTTCTTCCAGCAAGGTTGGGAGATCATTTTGGAGGAACTCCAAATAACCTTGGCTAGTTAAAATCCCCGGCAACTCAAAGGGTCCAATTATTTTCCCATTGAGAATCCCAGTTCAATAGTTTATTTTGAATTGGTACTGGGACCTGTCTTCCCTCATGATGTTTGGGTTTTGTAGTGCCCAGAAGTGGAGATTATGGAGATTAGTGTAGCCTTCTCTTTTAAATGTCGACTCATCGCTCCAAAGAATTTGGTCAAAAAACTGCGGATCTTCTTCAATTTTCATTATCATTTGTCGACAAAAACTCATTCTCGTTTCAAAATCTTGCGGCTGGAGAGTTTGCACCCGTGTTAGGTGAAAGGGATGATATTTATATTTACTTAGCACATTATGCGCAGTCGTCTTTCCGATCCCAGTGCGTCGTGCTATTGCTCGGATTGATACTGTAGGATCTCGGTCAAGTTCCGCAAGCACTAAGTCTTCGGTATCTCCTCGAGGGGGTCGTCCCACGCCAGCACCACCAACACCACTACCAGGCAGCCTTCCTTCCGAGAAACAGCTATGGACTCTTATAAACACTCGATAATCCGGGTGACGTGCGTTAGGGTACCTTTCCCTATACAGAGTCGCAGCTTCGTTTGCGTTGCCTCTGCACTCTCCATAAATGAAATGCATGTTTGCATATTCTTGTGCAGAATACAGAATACGTGGCATCGAAAAAGTTCAATCAAACGTCTTAATTATCAAAAAGCAGGTTCAGGAAAACAGCTATTTAGACCGTTAATTTTTCTGAAGAATGAACAATAAAAACGATATAAATAAGTGTTCGTCGTGGTCTTAATCTTATGAATTAAGATCAAATTACAAAAACTTTAACTCAAAATTTAAAAAACTTACGATTTTATGCGTTCTCACTTTCTCAGGATCTTACAATTTACTATTCAAAAAACGCAATTAAAATTGAATCAGAAGACTTTTTGTTTGGAGAAAATAACAAATAAAAAATAGCAACCAACAAAATGTTTGATGGGTTTGTTAAAGCCCAAAAGAACAGGTAAAATTCAAAACAAGCTCGAAAATGTAACCGTTTCTTGCACATTTTTGACATTTTTATCAATAATGCATTCGGCTCTAGAAGTTGAAAGCTTGAATTTATCATTAGGACAACATCGTAGAAACAGCCAATAAATCAAAAATCTGCTATGTTCAACGCTTGGTATTATTTTCACGTTTACTGTGCTAATTTTGAAAACTTTTATTTTTGTTAAATTTACTCTAGTATTGCAGATTTTTACCAATAACTTGCTATTGAATCTAGATATAATAATAAGTAATACCATTTTGTTTATACCAGCTATGATTTAACTTTTTCAAAAATGATTTGTTTTCACATTTTGCATTGAAATTCAATGTTAAATAATTTTTTTCTCTAAGAAGTCCAACAGTTATAATAATTTTCTTCTACTTATGTGTTGGCACAAGTAATGTAAAATATTCCTGCAAGAAAAAAATGATGGAACTCATTCACTTGTAGTCGTGGTATTCAAAAATGTAAAGTAAGAAAAAAAATAATGCACTGAACAAAAAAATCCATATACCTTTTCTTGTGGTTGGGATAGAACTTTTTTTTATCAGTTTTCAGGACGGTCATAAAGTCTAATATGCGGCATTTCAGGGTTATCCATTACTTACGGGACACCCTGTATAAAAATCACTTCTGCACTTTTTTCACACTTTTATTGAAAATCAACGAAAACGAATATTTGATATTCAATTAAAATACGAATTTGAAATGTATTTTAGTTTTGCCACTATTATATAAAAAGTGCAATCTACCCAAGTGGTCATTTTTGGAATTCAGAACCATTCTGTTCATTTTCAGTAGTGAGTATTTATATTTAACTATTTACTTAAATTTCAGAAACAGAAAACAGTGGTCAGTACCTATTTCCAGTACAATTATACAATTTTATATGGGGGACCCAGAAGTTTGTACCACCCCCAAATTTTTTTTTTATTCGATAGAGAGTTGATCGAATATGATAAATCGCAGTTTTCGCATTCTCAAAATTTACCGTATTGTCGCCATCTTGGATTTTACTTTTTACTAAATAGCTCGGTTCATATTAGTCCTACAAAAAAAAATTTCAGACATAAAATGCGCAGAATAAAATTTCCTATTTTATGTTTTAAACATTTTTTCGTTATTTATAATATTTAAAGAGAAACAGGACAACAAAAAACAAAATTTAGTATTTTCCTAAATTTAGGCTATTTTTAATCAAAAATTTGAAAAAAAACTTTCTGCGACAAGTTGTTGGGCTCAACTTTTCAAACAATTATGTCTTACAACTTTTGTCTGTTTTTCAATAAATAAAAAAGTTATGTATATTTTCTATTAAAAAAAAATGTTATACGTTAGGTTAGGTTAGGTTGAAGTGGCTGCCAGCAAGCAACTGACACACTTAGACCATAAGTTGGTCCGTTGTGATACCACGTGAATCTAGAGAGATTTTCTCCCCACTCGTTAAAACCAGTTGGAGCTTCTAATGAAGCGTGCGAGACTACTTATGTTTATGTTTGTTAGATCACTAGGATCATTGAAGAAGAAGTCTCCGAGATGGAGCCTACGACCTTGGGATAGGACAGGGCATGTGCAGAGAAGATGGGGAACAGATTCTTCCTCCTCTTCGTCCATACAGCTCTTGCAAAAGTCGTTTGCGAAAACTCCAAGCCGATTTGCGTGCTTGCCTATTAGACAATGCCCGGTTATGACACCAATTGCGGAGCTGATATGCAGTCTGTTCAAAGATATCAAACACTTAGAGCGCCTTCCATCTAGCGTAGGCCAGATCTGTTTTGCTGCAAGGCAAGTGGTTACGTTGTTTCACCTAAGGTTTGTTCTCCTTAAAGCATCTTGCTTCAGCAAAAATTTGCATGTAGCTATAGGCATACAGATATTTACCTTTTCAGGTAAAATAGGTAGTCTTGTTCCAACTTTGGCGAGTTCATCAGCTTTACAATTACCCGGAATGTCCCTATGGCCCGGCACCCAACAAAGGAGAATATTGAACTGCTGTGCCATCTCTATAAGAGATGATCGACAGTTTAGGGCTGTTATAGAGTTTGTAGAGACACAGTCGAGAGATTTTATGGCAGCTTGGCTGTCTGAGAAGATGCGGATATCAGAAGTCGATATCACGTTTTCCTTTAGCCAAGATAAAACTTCCTTTATCGCCAAAAGTTCCGCTACAATGGTCTGGAAGACGAAATGAGAGACTTAAATTTAATCTTTCTGAGTACACGCCTCCAGCAACCCCATCATCGGTTTTTGAACCGTCCGTATAGAAATGAATAGATTCGTCTTCCAAAAATGTCACGTCCTCCCATGTGGATCTGGAAGGTATGGCAACTTTAAAATTTTTATCGAAACGGAATTGTGGGATGGTGTAGTCAATGAAACTTGGAAGTGAACCGTATGAGTTCAGAATAGCTGAGTGGCTTATTTCATAATTGATCCACTGTGAAGAGGCTTTAAGACGGATTGCCGCACTTGCTGCCGTTTGTTTACTAAATATATCGAGGGGTGTCAGATGAAGAAGAGTGTCCAGTGCCGCGGAGGGAGTAGAACGAAGTGCTCCACTTATACACATGCAGGCTGATCTTTGGACTCTACTAAGTTTATCGCGGTTGACCGCTTTATCTAGAGCTGTCCACCATACTGCCACCCCGTATGTTAAAATCGGTCTAATTATCGAGATGTATAGCCAGTGAGTAATACGAGGTTGGAATCCCCATTTACTTTTTGGAATGGCTTTTTTGCAAGAGAAGATTGCTACTGTGGTCGTCTTGACTCTTTCTTCTGTTATACTTTATACCAGAACAAATTTTTTTAAATCTGAGATCATGACTGAAAATCTTGATTTTGACTCGCAAGAGAAGATTGCTACTGTGGTCTTCTTGACTCTTTCATCTGTTATACTTTATACCAGAACAAATTTTTTTAAATCTGAGATCATGACTGAAAATCTTGATTTTGACTCGCTATAGTTGGAGTTTCTCTTTGCTAAAACCGTTTTCAAGATTTAATTTTTAGTTTGTCGTGTTTTGTATTTTGACAGCTGAACCGAGATTTTCTGTTCAGGCAACTGGAGAATGCTGTAAGCTGTTGATAAGGCCCTCCAAAACAAAAAATAAAACTTTATTTTACCTTTCTATTAAAATATAACATTCAGGAAAAGAGAAACGAAGAGCTCGTTCACTGGTTTGGCTAATAAAGGTTCGTTCGACTCAGTTGTTTATTTTACTTTTCTTTGGAACAAAAAATTTGTTAATTTTTTGGTATAGCTCATTTCATGAATTGACTTTGGCAGTTAAATTCTTGTTTTCTCTTTTTTATTCATACTAAAGATTTTCAAAGCTTTTAGAATGGATTCCAATCGAGTGCGTTTGTAAAATCTTCACCTAATTTCATGCAAATTTGTTTGAAATTATCTTATTTCGAAATATATATTTTCAACGAAATTGCCTAACTTGGTGTAGTGAAAATGTAGTAGGTAATTCATAAACAGTCTGCATCAACTTTTGATGATGCTTGACTGTTTTTGAAATTAAATAGAGTTCAGGTCACTTGTACTTTTTAATTGAATTATATTCATTCACTCCACTTATAAAACCGAAGTAATTTTAATATTTTAATATTCAAATTTCTTCATCATCATTATTAAATGAGTTAAGTTAAGATATCTTTTTCCAGGGTATGAACGATTTTAATTTATTTAAACTTATTTTTAACTTATTTCATACATAGGCAATGTATTATAGTATAGTTAATTAAGGTGCCAGTTATAGCTATCATTGAAAACCATCATTGAAAAAGTTGTCTGTTGACTTTGAGACCCTTCGAAAGTTTAATCATTGAATATTTGAAAGCAGAAATATAGCTTACGACTTTTAAATTATTTCACCTTCAAAAAAAATTCATTTTGACCCATATCTTCCCCATAACGTAACTTTTAATTTTTCAATGATGAACTACCTTACCAATGATCATTGAAAAAATTAAAAGTTACGTTATGGGGAAGATATGGGTCAAAATGAATGTTTTTTTGAAGGTGAAATAATTTAAAAGTAGTAAGCTTTATTTCTGCATTAAAATATTCAATGATTAAACATTCGAAAGGTCTCAAAATCAACAGTTAATTTTTTCAATGATGGGTTTCAATGATAGCTATAACTGGCCCCTAAGACTTTTTCATTTTTCTTTTATATGCCCACAGTAAAATATGAAACAAAAAAAATATAAGGCACTTGACTTTTTATAAATATTGGTTGGATATTTTTTTTTGCCTGACCCCCTCAAGAAGTAAAGCTGTATACGCCCCTGAGTCCTTAGAAGTAAAGTTTTTAAGGATTCCCCCAAGACGAACGAACAACTGGTGGTATAGAATTGCATAAACTCGTATTTTCTCCGACTTGCTGTGTTATTCTTTTCTTCTCACTTTTTGAAGGGCGAATGTAAATTTGTTCAAATGATTTACATAAGTTCTATATTCTGCATGCCAAATGTAAATTTAACAATTCGCTCTTCATTTTCTCTGTACCTACCTCTTTCTCTCGTCCTTTTGATGTGTTTTTTTTTTCATTTAAATAGACAACCTGTTGCTTGTAAAGAAGCTTGGAAATTTATTTACTTACTCAAAAATAAAAAAAATAGGAAAAAAAATCCTTGAGCGGCTAAATTTATTTAACTGGGACAAATTGCACAATGATTGAGACCTTATTCGTGGTTCAAGAGGATGTAATTTTGGTCGTGTCTGGAAATTTACATCGTGGACAAGGGTGCTTTGTCTATATTGAAGTCCTCCAAGCTGTTTAGCCATTGCCAGTGGTGCATAGTTTACAATGACTTTTGGCTCAATAAAAATAAATATAAAACAAGAGTAAACGAGTTTCCGTGATGTTGTGGCTATAAAAACATTGCGGGCGGCAAAAAGGACATAATTCTTCCCTGAATAATGGGAATTGAAGTCATGGTTACTCCCTGTCCCTATATTTATAGTTGAGGATTTATACCTTGGTTTGTAGGTGTTTTTTTTTTGTTGTTGTGCTGTGCCAGCTATTTTTGACGAGGGCGATGACAATATACGACCACCGACCATATGTTCCATTCCAGAGTGAATCTAAGCCAAAAACATTGCTGTGTAAAAAGGTGAACTTACCTCCAGGAAGATGAAGAACCATATAAGTTTTCATTACCATGATATATTCCAAGAGGTAGGTAGGTATGCTGAGGATCCACATTGTAAAAACTGTTGAAGGAAAAGGCTGTTTATTCGATATCGGAATGATTAATGGATGTAAATGTTTAATTTGGCAAGGCTTCCAAGTTTTTTTTTTTGTTCAGCTATCTGATTCGTAAATTGAAAAATGTTTTTATTGGTATTAACCTACTTGGTAGTTGGAAATTGATAAGACAGGATTTGATCTTAAGGCTAATTTACTACAAAATTCATTAAATGTCTTGTCTTATATTTGTTAGCGCAGCATAACTTAGCTATATACAATTTATATTAATCTACTTTCTATGAACATAAATCAATCGTTAAAAGTACCAACTACGCCAGGAATGGAAAACTGGTTACACGAAAATGGAAAATACAAAATGGTTGTAAAGATGCAAGAACTAGCTGGTGGTGCGTGATAATGAATTAAAAGCTACTTTTTTTTAACCATCGAAATTAAAGTTGAATGTAGGTTGATATTTCAAGTTTAACAAAGCTACCAGACAAATCGTCATCAAAGGTATTTTCTTAAATTTGCAACAGAAAAAGTTTCTTAGGGCCAGATCAAATTTTTGGTGACTTTACAGAAGTGACTTTGCTCAATAAAGATTGGCATTAGAAAAAGTTAATTTTTTCTGGAGACTTTTCCAAACTTTTTCCAAAATTATTCTGTGCTTACCTTTGATATAAAAACAAATCGTCTACAGCCCCCAAAACATCATGACTTAGGAGGATCAGACTAAGTGCGTTCGTTTGTCCATCGGATGTTTATGACCATTTACCAAAAATAATAGTTTTTCCACCCCTCAGTTCAAAAGTTATTCAACATTTCTTTTCTCCCAAAAGTTTGCTCACCGTTTGTCCATATTAGTGCAGAAAAAAAAATAAAATGACGCCCGGGCGTCAAAAAAAAATGACGCCCGGGCGTCAAAAATGAATTGACGCCCAGGCGTCAAAAATAAAATGACGCCCGGGCGTCAAAAATGAAATGACGCTCGGGCGTCAAAAATAAAATGACGCCCGGGCGTCAAAAAAAAATTACGCCCGGGCGTCAAAAATGAATTGCCGCCCGGGCGTCAAAAAAAATGACGCCCGGGCGTCAAAAAAATAAAATGATGCCCGGGCGTCAAAAATAAATTGACGCCCGGGCGTCAAAAATAAAATGACGCCCGGGCGTCAAAAAAAAATGACGCCCGGGCGTCAAAAATGAATTGACGCCCGGGCGGCAAAAAAAAATTACGCCCGGGCGTCAAAAAAAAATGACGCCCGGGCGTCAAAAATAAATTGACGCCCGGGCGTCAAAAAAAAAATTGACGCCCGGGCGTCAAAAAAAAAATGACGCCCGGGCGTCAAAAATAAAATGACGCCCGGGCGTCAAAAATAAATTGACGCCCGGGCGTCAAAAAAAAAAATGACGCCCGGGCGTCAAAAAAAAATGACGCCCGGGCGTCAAAAAAAATGACGCCCGGGCGTCAAAAATAAATTGACGCCCGGGCGTCAAAAAAAAAATTGACGCCCGGGCGTCAAAAATAAAATGACGCCCGGGCGTCAAAAATAAAATGACGCCCGGGCGTCAAAAATAAAATGACGCCCGGGCGTCAAAAATAAAATGACGCCCGGGCGTGAAAAAAAAATTGACGCCCGGGCGTCAAAAAAAAATGACGCCCGGGCGTCAAAAATAAAATGACGCCCGGGCGTCAAAAATAAATTGACGCCCGGGCGTCAAAAATAAAATGACGCCCGGGCGTCAAAAAAAATTGACGCCCGGGCGTAAAAAAAAAATGACGCCCGGGCGTCAAAAATAAAATGACGCCCGGGCGTCAAAAATAAATTGACGCCCGGGCGTCAAAAATAAATTGACGCCCGGGCGTCAAAAAAAAATGACGCCCGTCATGACGGGCGTCAAAAAGTCATGACGGGCGTCAAAAATGAAATGACGCTCGGGCGTCAAAAATAAAATGACGCCCGGGCGTCAAAAAAAAAATGACGCCCGGGCGTCAAAAATAAATTGACGCCCGGGCGTCAAAAATAAAATAACGCCCGGGCGTCAAAAATGAATTGACGCCCGGGCGTCAAAAATAAATTGACGCCCGGGCGTCAAAAATGAAATGACGCCCGGGCGTCAAAAAAAAAATGACGCCCGGGCGTCAAAAATAAATTGACGCCCGGGCGTCATTTTATTTTTGACGCCCGGGCGTCATTTTTTTTTGACGACCGGGCGTCAAAAATAAAATAACGCCCGGGCGTCAAAAATGAATTGACGCCCGGGCGTCAAAAATGAATTGACGCCCGGGCGTCAAAAATAAAATGACGCCCGGGCGTCAAAAATAAAATGACGCCCGGGCGTCAAAAAAAATTGACGCCCGGGCGTCAAAAATAAAATGACGCCCGGGCGTCAAAAATAAATTGACGCCCGGGCGTCAAAAATGAATTGACGCCCGGGCGTCAAAAATAAAATGACGCCCGGGCGTCAAAAATAAAATGACGCCCGGGCGTCAAAAAAAATTGACGCCCGGGCGTCAAAAAAAAAATGACGCCCGGGCGTCAAAAATAAAATGACGCCCGGGCGTCAAAAATAAAATGACGCCCGGGCGTCAAAAAAAATTGACGCCCGGGCGTCAAAAAAAAATGACGCCCGGGCGTCAAAAATAAAATGACGCCCGGGCGTCAAAAATAAATTGACGCCCGGGCGTCAAAAAAAATGACGCCCGGGCGTCAAAAATAAAATGACGCCAGGGCGTCAAAAATAAATTGACGCCCGGGCGTCAAAAAAAAATGACGCCCGGGCGTCAAAAATAAAATGACGCCCGGGCGTCAAAAATAAATTGACGCCCGGGCGTCAAAAAAAAAATTGACGCCCGGGCGTCAAAAAAAAAATGACGCCCGGGCGTCAAAAATAAATTGACGCCCGGGCGTCAAAAATAAAATGACGCCCGGGCGTCAAAAAAAATTGACGCCCGGGCGTCAAAAAAAAATGACGCCCGGGCGTCAAAAATAAAATGACGCCCGTCATGACGGGCGTCAAAAAGTCATGACGGGCGTCAAAAATGAAATGACGCTCGGGCGTCAAAAATAAAATGACGCCCGGGCGTCAAAAAAAAAATGACGCCCGGGCGTCAAAAATAAATTGACGCCCGGGCGTCAAAAATAAAATAACGCCCGGGCGTCAAAAATGAATTGACGCCCGGGCGTCAAAAATAAATTGACGCCCGGGCGTCAAAAATGAAATGACGCCCGGGCGTCAAAAAAAAAATGACGCCCGGGCGTCAAAAATAAATTGACACCCGGGCGTCAAAAATAAATTGACGCCCGGGCGTCAAAAAAAAATGACGCCCGGGCGTCAAAAATAAAATAACGCCCGGGCGTCAAAAATGAATTGACGCCCGGGCGTCAAAAATAAAATGACGCCCGGGCGTCAAAAATAAAATGACGCCCGGGCGTCAAAAAAAATTGACGCCCGGGCGTCAAAAAAAAAATGACGCCCGGGCGTCAAAAATAAAATGACGCCCGGGCGTCAAAAATAAATTGACGCCCGGGCGTCAAAAATAAAATGACGCCCGGGCGTCAAAAATAAATTGACGCCCGGGCGTCAAAAATGAATTGACGCCCGGGCGTCAAAAATAAAATGACGCCCGGGCGTCAAAAATAAAATGACGCCCGGGCGTAAAAAAAAATTGACGCCCGGGCGTCAAAAAAAAAAAATGACGCCCGGGCGTCAAAAATAAAATGACGCCCGGGCGTCAAAAATAAATTGACGCCCGGGCGTCAAAAATAAAATGACGCCCGGGCGTCAAAAATAAAATGACGCCTGGGCGTCAAAAAAAATTGACGCCCGGGCGTCAAAAAAAAAATGACGCCCGGGCGTCAAAAATAAAATGACGCCCGGGCGTCAAAAATAAATTGACGCCCGGGCGTCAAAAAAAATGACGCCCGGGCGTCAAAAATAAAATGACGCCAGGGCGTCAAAAATAAATTGACGCCCGGGCGTCAAAAAAAAATGACGCCCGGGCGTCAAAAATAAAATGACGCCCGGGCGTCAAAAATAAATTGACGCCCGGGCGTCAAAAAAAAAATTGACGCCCGGGCGTCAAAAAAAAAATGACGCCCGGGCGTCAAAAATAAATTGACGCCCGGGCGTCAAAAATGAATTGACGCCCGGGCGTCAAAAATAAAATGACGCCCGGGCGTCAAAAAAAATTGACGCCTGGGCGTCAAAAAAAAATGACGCCCGGGCGTCAAAAAAAAATGACGCCCGGGCGTCAAAAATAAATTGACGCCCGGGCGTCAAAAAAAAATTACGCCCGGGCGTCAAAAATAAAATGACGCCCGGGCGTCAAAAAAAAATGACGCCCGGGCGTCAAAAATGAATTGACGCCCGGGCGTCAAAAATAAAATGACGCCCGGGCGTCAAAAATGAAATGACGCTCGGGCGTCAAAAATAAAATGACGCCCGGGCGTCAAAAAAAAAATGACGCCCGGGCGTCAAAAATGAATTGACGCCCGGGCGTCAAAAATAAAATGACGCCCGGGCGTCAAAAATAAATTGACGCCCGGGCGTCAAAAATAAAATAACGCCCGGGCGTCAAAAATAAATTGACGCCCGGGCGTCAAAAATGAAATGACGCCCGGGCGTCAAAAAAAAATGACGCCCGGGCGTCAAAAATGAATTGACGCCCGGGCGTCAAAAATAAATTGACGCCCGGGCGTCAAAAAAAAATGACGCCCGGGCGTCAAAAATGAATTGACGCCCGGGCGTCAAAAATAAATTGACGCCCGGGCGTCAAAAAAAAATGACGCCCGGGCGTCAAAAATGAATTGACGCCCGGGCGTCAAAAATAAATTGACGCCCGGGCGTCAAAAAAAATGACGCCCGGGCGTCAAAAATAAAATGACGCCCGGGCGTCAAAAATAAATTGACGCCCGGGCGTCAAAAATGAAATGACGCCCGGGCGTCAAAAATGAATTGACGCCCGGGCGTCAAAAATAAATTGACGCCCGGAAAGTCATAATGTATGCCGATGATATCGTTATCTTATCTGAATCTCCTGCCTCATTTCAACTTTGATAAATAGATTAGCGGATTATTGTAAGATGTGAAGTTTGGAAGTTAATATTCAAAAATCGAAAATAATGATTTTTCAAAATGGGAGCGGAGGAGTTTATTATGGCTTGAGATGTGTGTCCTTTTCGTTTTATTTCCAGAGTTTTCAGTGTCTCCTAGATAGTTGTTGACAATGGTCTTACTTCTGTTTGGTCTCCTAGCTATTTCTCGGCCTGAGAATCCCAGTTCCTTTAAAGCATCTATTGATCCCCTTTCTGCTACTGTCGACGTGTTTCCAGAGCCCATTTTAACTTGAAATTTAATTTTTTTCTTTAATATTTTAAATTTTTGTTTGAACAAAATCGGCGATGTTAGCTTTTGCCAACCAATTTTTGGAATGGCCTCAATGAAGTGACGTTACTTTTTATATCCATTTTTCGCAGTCTATTCACATAATTTGCGAAATTTCTATGGATTTTCCAAGTTAACTCTTTAACTTTATCCTTTTGTATTGCAAAATATATATACCTACTCACACAATTTCCAGGAAAAATATTGCTTACAGGTATTTATCGAGAAAAAACTTTAATGAAAATAGTGATATAGGCATTGTATGTATTCCCGTTTTTCTGACAGGTGACAAGCATCATCTCGTAGTGTTTTAGTTGTAATGTGTAGGTATACGTCAGCATAAAATGACTTATTTTTCAGAGTTTATTGGTTTTTGAATTCCAAAAGAAATTGTTTAAACAAAATATTAGTAGATACATAATTACGTAATTACCATTTAAAGTTATTAAAAATTTGTTTTAATGTAAATATTATTTTAAAACAAAAAGAGCGCGAGTAACTCAGTACTCGTGGCAGAAGTGGAACTTCTTTGGCTATCTAAAAATCTCGATATTTATAGGGATATTAAGCTTATATGCGTAAGACGCAGCTATGTGTTCTATATCAAAATGATCGATGTGTTTGGGTTGTAAACTTGAAAAATAAATAATAATGGTGAAAATTTAAAGTAAAAAAAGGTGAACATTTATAAGATATATATCAGTTTATTTTAGTAGGTTTTCCGACTATTTCCAAAAATTCCTGAACTCCAAATCTCTGCAAAATCAAACATTTTTATTAGACAACTTTAATTTGGTTTTATGTTTTTTTGCAACCATATAAAATTCAAATTTGTAGCGGACTCTCCTGATTTAATTCAATTTTTTGAAGTTAGCCTATTTTGAGAAAAAAAAATTTAAAATAATTTATATCTCCATACCAGTAGGAGATAGATAAAAATCTTAAAGTAGTAAGATTCTTAGAATTTCATTATCTATCCACCAAAAAAATTTCAAAACTCTAGCATTCTTATTAACGAAATTAGAAAAAAGACATTTTCCCTTTTATCTGCTACAATAATCAGGCCTATCGGTAATTCCTTGGGAAATATTTTTCCCACAGAATTTTATAGTTCCCGGGAACGCATTCCTCCTATCGGGAATTCCCCACGGAATGCTTTTCCCTGGGAACAACTTTTACCAACATGAAAATGAAAAAAAAAATATACGAATATTGTTTTCGAAGAGTTTGACATTTGATTTAGCAGTAAATAAAAGTTTATTTATTTTGTGCAGTGTTTAATTTATAAACAATATGATAGATAATGCAAAGAATATCGTTTTTATTCTTAGTTGATGAGATAGAGCAAAGAGGATGAAATGAGCATCGAATAATAAGGCGAGTTTAAGGAATCATTCAAATCCTTTAGAGCTACCAGAAACACTGTGAGTTGAAACATTTTATTGACTCATTCAATTTTGATATAGTTTTGATCTACCATCGTTGTTAAAGAGTTAACAAGCCATTGCTTAAATAGTTGATTGATACCCAGTCTGATTTCTTGCCTCAATCAAAAAACCTATCGCTATTTATCCTTTCATTAAGAAAAGTGCGTGCTTGTGTTTCTTAGCAGAAGGTGGGTGGCAGACAGGAGTGGGAAAAGACCATGAGTAGCCCAGGCAAAATGTACACAAAAATGGACAATCTGTAAAAAAAATCCAAGTGAAGGTTTTTAAATGCAATTGTCTTTATTTTGGCATAAGAAACACTGTCGCGAAAGTCCATAACCAAATCGTGTGCGCGTCAATAGTTATTCAAGGTTAAATGTCGAAAATATCAGCTTTTCACATAAAACTCGGAAACGGTTAATGCTATCGAAAAGTGTTTCATACCAAATTTGTAGATTATGTCGTTTTCAAAAATAAAGTTATAACAATTTTTTTTGTATTACAACCCACCGTTAAGAAGATATCCACATTTCAAAAAACGAAAAATGTCAAAAATGGTCGTTTTTCACGTATATAAAATCACTTAATGGTCCAAAATCAAAGTCAGGTCGTTAAAGATAAAGTTTCACGAATTTGTAAATAAATTAGTCCAAAATCAAAGCCTTGTAGTCGTAAAAGCCAGATCGTAGTCTAAAATCAGGACCAACAAAGCTACGTCTTCACAGACACAAAAATGGCGTGGGGTACTGGTAGACCAGTTAATGAGGCATTGCTTGTGGCCAGTCGGACGCCATTGTCTGTTTTCCAGTTGGACGCCATTTTCTTAGAGGTCATCATTAGCGTTGCGCGTACTGATAGTTGTCAAGTATTCAAATATTTTTCTGAGCAGTAGTAAATGTTACTTTAATTAAATAGCTCAGCGATTATTTACCAACGTTATATTCATTTGTATGAACAATTAGACACACAGAAATCTTTTTTTTTTCATTGTCGTCATGAAAAACTGTCAAATCGCTACTTGGTTTTGTAGCTTGCGCAAAAAAAATGTTATAAAAAAGCCGCAAAAAAACTTATAATCGGTAAAAAAATGACTGAGTTAAAAATCTCTTAGTATCATAAAAAGCAAAACAAAATTCTATTTTTTGTTACTATTTGTTTTGTATCTACTTAGGGATCATTCCCTTATAATTAAAAAAAAAATGTCAACCCCTAATATTATATACATTAGGGAGGTGGTCGTTATAAAGGTCATTGTCTTATTTTGAATGACGCACCCCCCTAATTTGTTCTAAATAAATAAAAAATAAAAACTTGTAAAATGTTAGCTTATTTTATTAATGTTAGCCCGGCCCCCAAGATGTCTGAAGTTTTATATGGGGAATCCCATGTATTTTTGTACATCCAAATATAAAAATTCATAACTTTAGTAATGATTAATAAAGAAAATTGAATTTTTGCATACATGTAGTACATTTTAAAATTTTGTCATATTTAAAAAAAAATAATTAAAAAAAAAAATTTCCAACATCTATTAAAATTAAAATTAAAATTAAATAAATATTAAAATTAAATAGACTATAAGTAGGGAAATAACTGTTCCAAAATTCAAGTTTTTGTTATCAATCATTATCAAAGTCAAGATTTTTCAAATTTGGATTTACAAAAATACATGGGATTTCCCATATAAAACTTTAGACGTCTTGGAGGCAGGTTAACGATAATGAGCTAAAATTTTACAGGTTTTTTTTTATGTATTTAGAACAAATAAGGGGGGGGGGGTGCGTCATTCAAAATATGACAATGAGGCCCACCCTTATATACATATAAGGGTGGTTGTGATTGTTGTTGTGGGTGGTTTTGTCTAACTTTAACGAATTGCAACTTAAAACCAATACCTATTTCTGTTCTGATAAATGAAATACAAATTGATGTTTTTTTGCTTATTTCCAGAAATGATTTTGACATCAAAAATATTATTTAAAAACCAATATTTGTATTTTTTACAAATTTAATACCCCAAAAACAGTTTCTAAAATCTGAATCTAAAAATCTGAAAAAAAAAAAAAAAAAAATTAAAAAATGCAGGGCCACCGCTCCATACATCTTTCTTCATGTTGCTATATTACTCATTCCTCTGATAGAATAACCGATGATTGCAAAACTGGATCTTAAATTCAATATTTATGGTACATTATTAAAATAAAGCATTTTATTTTAAATAGTCATTTAAAATGAATATATGTATATCTACAGTAGAATTTTACTCCAACAAATCAATGAACAATAATTTGGTCCAAAATTCACAAAAAGTGAATTTGGGCGACCTGCATCGTGCCTGATCGGGAAACTATTGATTGCTCAGAACTTGGTCTGGGCCAGTAGCGCAACAATCAGTCACGATGAAGTGCTTGTTTTACCTCCTCGTGGTGGTCCCCGGGCAACTATTTGTGTATCCCAATATACATAAATAGGCCAAAATTACAAGTGCGAAAAGGCCTAGCTTTCTAGGATAGGTTACGGAGGTTAGCATTCTCCGTAACTGAAATCAACCCGCTACAGAAACCAACACTACGCCTCGGATAATTAATGATAACTCGTTGACGACTTTTGGCTATTGTGACCGGACAAAGATTGGTTTCTGAAATGTGAAGACGCTTCTTGACAATGGAAAAGAAGGTCCTCAGAATGCCAGATTCCTGCAACTAGAGAAGGAATTCATGCGGTATAGGATGGACATCTTAGGTATAAGTGAAGTTAGATGGCTGGGCTCGGGGAAAATTAAGTCACCAACCCGTAACACTGTACTATTCTATTCCGGAAAAACACCTGGAAGCGCTCGGGAATCTGGCGTTGGATTGCTGCTTTCCAAAACAGCTCTCAAAAGCTTAATTTCCTGGGAGCCTTTAGGTGAAAGGATCCTGAAAGCCAGGTTCCGGACTAGAGTACGTCGCGTCACCATCATACAGTGTTACGCCCCAACTTTGCTCTCTTCTGACGAGGAGAAGGAGGCCTTTTATAACCGGCTGAGTGCTGCTTATGATAGCGTTCCACGAGGTGATATAATTATGGTGATGGGAGACTTAAATGCCAAGGTTGGCAATGACAACACTGGGCTAAGGCATGTCATGGGAAAACATGGTGTTGGTAACTGAAACGACAATGGCGAACGATTTGTCGATTTCTGCAACGCCAACGGCCTTGTTATTGGAGGGACCATGTTCGAGCATAAGTCGTGCCACAAAGTCAGTTGGGTGTCGACTGACAGACAAGCAACTTCCAACCAAATTGACCACTTCGCGATCAGCCGGCGTTTTAGAAGCAGTCTTCAGGACGTCCGCAACAGAAGAGGTGCTGACATGGGAATGGCCCGGGACCACCATCTGATGGTTGCTACCGTTAGATTGCGTACAGCTGCAGTTCGGAGATCCCAAGGAAACACTCGAATGCCCAAGTTTAATACAGATAGACTAAAAGATCCCGCAGTGCGCCAACAACAAGGGGACCACCTTTCACAAGGATTGAACGCAATCAGCAGCACGGAAACCACATCCATCGAAAATCATTGGTGTGCTGTGAAAAATGTGTTCATATCCGGTGCTGAAAGTATAGTCGGCTGGACGCAAGGTAGAAATAGTGCTTGGCTTTCCGACGAAACTCGGGCAAGGATCGAAGAAAGGAAACAGCTTAAAGCTCGCATCGCAGCTACCCCAGCAGCAGGGAGAAACGAGCTTGAGTCTACGTACCGCATGAAGATGAGGGAAGTTCACCGTAGTGTGCGACGTGATAAGCGTAACTACATCAACGCATTGGCTACAGAAGCAGAAGAAGCCGCTAGTAGGTGTGACAGTAGGACCGTCTACAGAATTACCAAAGAGCTCACTGGTGTCCAGAGCTCTAAACAACACCTGGTTAAAGACACAAACGGATCCCTGCTAATTTCGGATGAGGACCAGCTCATAAGGTGGAGGAAACACTTTTCTGCGGTTTTAAACCGCGTTTTCGCAAGTGAAGTGAACCCTATTCCCACTGAGCTACCCGAAGTAACAATTTCCCGAATACGCACCGTACCCCCCAGTAAAGAAGAAATTATCACCGCCATCAAAGCACTGAAGAACAACAAAGCGGTTGGACTTGATGGTATTCCTGCAGAGCTCTTAGCAGCAGCCCCAACGACATCGAGCGAGCTACTGCACCCACTTATTAAGAGAGCTTGGGAAACAGAGAGCTTTCCTGAAGAGTGGAAAAAAGGAATGATTGTCAAGCTCCCAAAGAAAGGAGATCTCACACAGTGCGAAAACTGGAGAGGAATATGCGTTCTGCCTGCAGTAGCCAAGATAATAACAACGATAGTTTTGGACCGAATTAAAGATCACCTCGAAGACACACTCGACGCCGAACAAGCAGGTTTCCGCACTGGATCTTCCTGTGTGGATCACATCAACACCTTGCGGATCATCATCGAACAGTGCGTTGAATATCGATCACCACTTCACCTGCTGTTCATCGATTTTGAAAAGGCGTTCGACAGTGTCAATAGAGAATTTATTTGGCTTGCTTTGCGCAGGAGGGGCATCCCAGATAAATTGATTGCTATTATCAAGGCTACATATGATGGATCCAAGTGTCACGTTTTGCACAAAGGTAGGCTGTCAGAGGAGTTTGAAATCCAAAGTGGTGTTAGGCAAGGCTGTATACTGTCACCAATACTGGTCCTGTTGGTGATAAGTGACGTACTGCACGCAGCTTTGTCAAGTAGAAATGGAGGAATTCAGTGGACTCTGCAATCTCACCTCAAACATCTGGACAACGCGGACGACGTATGCTTACTCTCTCATAGGATCATTGATCTCCATCAAATGGCAACAAGGGTGGAGAGAGAAGCAGAAAACGTAGGGCTTAAGATCAACTCGGCAAAAACTAAAAGGATCAGCCTTGGAACTTCCTCATCAATCCAAGTAAATATTTCTGGACAACCGGTAGAGATGGTAGAGGATTTCCAATATCTTGGGAGTAATGTCTCTACGGGTGGCGGAACTGAACTGGACGTAAACAGCCGAATCAGAAAAGCAAAGGCTGCGTTCGGAATGCTGTCCAAATATGGAGAAACAACTCTTTTAGCTTAAAGACCAAGTTACGACTGTTCCGCTCCAATGTTGAATCCGTTCTGCTTTACGGCTGCAGCACTTGGTCACTGATACTGTCACTAGAATGCTGCAAAGCTTCGTTAATAGATGTATACGAAACATCTTGAGGATTTTCTGGCCCAACCGTATCTCCAATGCCGAACTTCATGCGAGAACGGTCGGGAGCCCATAGACTCCACTATACGAAGAAGAAAGTGGCAGTGGATTGGCCATACGCTTCGAAAAGGCGATCGGTGCATTGCATCTCAACCAATGCAGTGGAACCCGCTCACATAGGAGGGAAGACAAGTGGGCCGGCCTAGAAGTACATGGCGAAGAACGGTCGAACAGGAATCGGCACGACTGGGGAAAAGTTGGAGGGAGCTGAAATATATTTCAAGAAATCGTACACGATGGCGCGTAGGTGTAGTGGAGGCCCTATGTCCCGTAAGGGAAACATCACGGACGTAATAGGTCCGAGGACCTAAGTAAGTAAGTATATCTACAGTTGAATTTTACAAATCAATGAACAATAATTTGGTCCAAAATTCACAAAAAGTTGGCGTGGCAAAAAGCTTTCTCTTGCCGTAAGAATCTAAGAATATTACCTTTATTAAAACGTTTCAAAGGAAACGAAACTATTCATTGACAGTTTTTGCGATTATTTAAATTTCAGTTAAAAATATCAGCGTATCAGTGGGTGAAAATTGTATGGTAAATAGCTATGTGAAGTGGGAACCCCGAAGTCAAAATTTTTGGGTGGGGTTTATCAGAATCGTTTGTCAATCGTTTTCCACGTTTTTCCAACCAAAAAAATCGTTTGTCCACCCCAGGAAAAAAGTTATTAAGCTTTTCTTTTTTATAGCAACTCCCCAAAATCAAAAAACTCATCTAATGCCCCCAATAGATGACTTACGAAGATGACAATAAGGCCGTGTGTCAATTGCGTAAAAAGTGCGTTAAATTTGATCCCATGGCTAAATTTTGACATTACTGAGGTGAATACAGTTGTCAAAATTTAACCTGCTCAGGAGCTCGTTTAAATTTTAACAAGTGGATAAATTTTGACGTTTGTATTAAGCTTCTTGCACATATTTACACCATCGACCTATTATACCTGGACTGTTAGGAATGAACATCGTGATGGTTCCCTTTATTAAAAAAAAATCGATACACTAGCGGCAATTTGAAAACGACTTAGGCCTAATTTTTTCACTCAAAGTTAAACATAACTTTGGGATTTTTACAGTCAACTTGAGAAATAGTTTTTTCACTCGAAGTTTACGTTTTCATCTTTAGATTTTCAACTGTAGAGTTGATCAACGAAATAGTAGAATTTAGTGAGTAAACTTAGGAGTTTTCATCATTTCTGTTTATTCATTCATGATATTTAGTTGTGTAAACTTTTCGCTTTTGACTTCGAAAGGAAAAAATCTTAAAATAAATAATAATCACATAAAAATAGAGCTCTGTTTTAATTGAAATAATATAATAAAAAATGATAAGAAGATGAAGAAATTTAAATATTAAAATATTGAAATTACTTCTGTTTTAAATGGAGTGAATGAATAAAATTCAATTAAAAAGGACAAGTGACCTCAACTCCAGAAATAATTGTGTTTCGCCCAAGGTATAACAGTTGGCTCTTCAGTCAGTCTGTTATACCCTACTAAGACACACATTTTGGTCGATGTTTACCTACTCTTATAAAAATCACACCAAAAAGATACTGTGAATTTTATTATTCTAGGGGAATTTGTTTAAATTCGTGCACCCAGAAAATAAATACCACGGGCTTCGGGGTTCACACTTCAAGATAAGGAAGATGTTCTACTCGCACCATCAAACCTTCGTCTACGATGTCTGGTTCTCGAAATATTTAATTAACTTCCCATTGGAAGTTATTGTAATTGGTGCGATTTGTCGAATTGAAAATTTTGACATATCTTCACGTTTTGAGGTCTCTAGAATCAGAATTCGTTCGAAGAACTTTTTTCGTCCACCATATCTCGAGAATGAATAAAGATATCGACCTCGGATAAATTTTATTTTACAGATAAGGTGAAAAGGTTTTCTTACAGATTCAAGAAACCGTTTTTTTTACTACAGCAATTTAAAAAGGAGCTGTAAAATGTCATTTATCTGGAATATCTCGTGAACGGAATAAGATATTCACTTCAGACTAATTTTAATTTACACATAATTACACAATACCAAATTGGTAAATATTAAAAAAAAATTCAACAGACACTTTTTTTTTTAACAAAGAAACACAGTTGAAAAATAATTTTCGTCTCAAATATTTCAAGAACAAAAAATGATTCCAAACCCAGTCAATTTTTGTTTACATACAATGACGTTGTCAACAACTGATAATTTTTTTTAAAAAAATTTAATAGAGTTTTTTTTAGAGCAAAAAAACTGGAACAAAAACTATTAAAAATTCTTAAATTTTTTTTTTCAACTCAAATATTTTGAAAAACAAACAATGATAGTGATTTAAGATTTCTACCAAAAATAAACACATATACCACCTAAATGTTGTGTAATTTTGAGATTTTTAAAACCACCCTTTAAAAAGCTAAAAATAAAAATGTTGCAAGAAAAAAATTTTCAAAAATGCTTAAATTCGAAAAATTCTTACCATCAAAATCTCCTTCAAAATCAAAATTTTGCATTATGACACTTTTATATTCTTTGAAACCATTTTTTTTTTAAGTACATTCCCCTGATTTTTGTTATTTTTTTTTTAGCCAAGTTTTGAAATAATTGGCTCAAATAATTAATACCTCTATACCGAGAAGAGTTAGGAAAAAAAGTATAAAATATAGGTTATGTCACAGTTTGCCCTGAATCTCTATATCTATACCTACCTTTATACTGATTATCCAAAAACCCAAAGTTATTACACTATATAATATATAATTATGTAATATATACTCTACCACCCACCACTAAGGTAAATATGTATATGGTCTTCAAGTGCACCAATGGGAAGTTACAAGTGTGGGTCGACCCCAGACTCATTTTTTCATAATGAAATTCTATGAAACTTACAGATCCGAAAAATGTTTGGGTGTTGATATAACCGCCATCAATCCGCTTACTTTGGTGACAGGTAGGTATTAGCTTTGAGTGTTGAATAGAAATTTAACATGCTTTCTCATCGATATAAAAATCTTTACAAATCACAAAAATTGGTTTTGAAATACTAACCCACTTCTGACATTTTCAAAAATTTAAAATTTTGGGCAAATTTCTTCGTATGGTGGTTTCTAACGACCTGTTATTAAAAATAAATTATTCACTCAACCGTGGTTAGATCTCGACACTGGATAGACCTTTTTGTGAAATATTAAAAATGTATTTTTTTTTTCTTTTTACAATGACAGCTATGCTCGTGAATAACAAAAATTCACTTAAAATTTACAACTTCGGTCTATGAAGTTGGTACCTCTATACCTACTACTTATACTCTCTAAAGCCGTTGACTTAAAATCGGAGAGGTGGTGTCATAAGGCGCAGCGCACTAAAACTTTGTTTTGTCTTTCCAAAAATAAAAAAAAAAAAAATAAAGGACTACAAAACAAACATCTGCCATTAGGGACACACAGGAATAAATTACACATATTTCCAAAACACCCGTTTCCTATGCTGTGCTTTGCAGCAGCAAAACACTCAATTCCTGGTCTGATGGGCTTCATAGTCGTCGTCGTAGTCGTCGGTCTTCGGTCAATGACTATATACGATGGATGGTGAGAAACTGAGAAAACAAGAGACAAATGACTGGGTGAGAAAAGTTTCAGCATAATTTTAGCTGACTTCATTCGCATCACGACCCACCAGAAAATACAAAAAAAAAGAACAAAACTCCCTACAAAATAATGGAAATTTCAATAAAGTATCTCTCTATTTTGTTGATTTTTTTTGTGTATTTTTTTCTTCTTCCTTTTTTTTGTTTTAAGGACGAACGACACACTGGTCTTTTCTGTGATGAAGGACGAAGGATCACCTATTTAGAGAGATGTATCTTGGTCGCCAAAAACACAAAGTACGAGGGCAGTTCATCTCGCTGAGTCTAGACCCTGTCAACACTAGGAATTCGAAAAAGGCATCATTGTATAGTTGGCCAGATAGCAGGGTTTAGAATACTCAGAGTAGGTATATGTTTTCCAACTTACCAACCCACTCACAGTTCGTCCTTCGTCGAAAAATGAACTGCAAACTTAATTGAAAAACTTTTTCATTTTCCCTTTTTCGGTGCGGTGGCGGTGGCAATGGCGCGGCGGTGGCGGCGTAGTGTGGGGGTTAAAGGCAATGTGATGGCAACGGGTGCTGATATCTGCGATATCTATGTAAACTGGAAAAAAAAACTCGCCTCAACTATTTCAGCAATCGAAAATTCACGCCTTTCGTACTTTTTTATTTTTGTAGCTAAAAGATCGCTTCCAATTTTGTACCGCACCAACCAAAACCACTTTGGTCGGTCGTTCATTCTTCGTTGTGAACATCGACCAACAGCTGGTTGGATGCGAGCTTGTGTCCTTGAATGTCCTGCTTAGTTTTCTAACAACCATTTTTCGCAAATTCGCTCACTGTTTTTGTTTTTTTTTTTGTAACTTTTTGCTGTCCGCTATTGCCCGGACGACAACGATACAATACTGAAAGCAGAAAAGGCAAAGCTTATTGCATCCGTCCATCCATAAATTTTGCAACTTTTAAGTCTGAAACAATACAAATTTCCGGGTTGCTTCCTTTAACAATTAGCTCGGCTCATATAACGAATAACGAAACGAGATGAGACTAAGGCCCGAGGACCAAGGACTGAGAGAGACCTGCCTGTAATAAACTGCTTGTGTCATGCAATCACAAAAAAAGGACGAAATCAGAGAAAAATAAAAGGACGAAGTAATGAACCCGGAGCCAGAGCAAGAGCAGCGTCGCGTCGTGTCGTCGGTCGTCCATGATAGTTTGTAACCTTTCGGTTGGTGGTCCTGGTCATATCCTATCCTCGCCTTCTCGTCTGTGGCTGTAACGGAGAAATTAGTTTGTTACAATTACCAAATGAGCTTAATTTAATTCGCCGAGGTGACGAGTGGCTTTAATGGATTCCCTCAATATTCCCTCAGTGAAATTGCTTCTGCTGACCCTCTTTTATATTATTCTGTGTGTCTCTGAGTTTAATGGTCAAGGATTTTAATAAAAGAGCGGAGTCATCTTCCAAGTTGCAGTGATATGGTTTTCTATAGATATTTTGATTTTATCATTGCGCCATCCATCCAATGAATGCAATATGTCGTCTCTGTGACTCTCATCTATCGGACAGAATTTCTTTGAGTTTACGACTCCGCAGGGAGATGTTATAAGGATAAAATCTTAAACAAAAGGACATTCTCCAAAGAAGGTATAGCGATAAAATTTATATATGACAGTATATTATTTCATAACGCATGGACATAAAATTGGATAGACGTTTTGACCACACTTCTAATGGCCCCAGAGATAAGACGAACACAAGTGTTGAATAGTGCCTCCAGAGGAACACAAACATACTCATATCCTTTTGATGTTCTTTCATACACCAGTTTGGTAAAAGCAATCAAATGGCACAAACTCCTGACGAAAGTGATAGGTACCTATAGAAGATATATCTAAAATGTTAATTAGATTGTCATCATAGAATTCATCAGGTGCGTGTTCAAGTTTTTTTGTCGGAAGGGCGGGGTGATTTTTCATGATTAACTTGTTTATTTAAAGAAGCCGTTTTAAGTTAGCGTGACAACTTCCGTCACAAAAACTTTGACTATGAAATTAATTGACGGTAATATGCGATAGAATCACCTTGTGCTTTAAATTAAGAAAGCATGATACTGGAGTATGCCAGTAATCGCTGTATAACTGTCGTGAACAGGAAAACAATCCTGCATTAATTTTTGTCTTGAGTTTTTCCAAAAGCGTATTCCATGTCAATGCTTGGTTGGATGCTCAACGCGACCGATTTCTCAACTAGATGGAACTTAGAAGACAAAATTACGCTTCGGCCTTCAAACCGAAACCTTCTGAACACTGAAATAGACGCTGCTATAGATGGTTTGGAGCAAGCTGTCGGTAATGCATTGGAACTCCAAAAGCGATTAGGACATCAAGGGATAGGTACCAATGCCTGCCCCTGTGTATACAGAGCTTATACGAACTCAGACAGCGGCTGAGAAAACAACTCCAAAGAAATCCATCAGACAGTTTGGTGCGAATTGCAAAGCATCAACGTCATATCCAGTCAGTTCCAGAAGAGGCTAAACACGATCAATGTAGGATCAGAAGCAAGCAAGAGCAACAACAAAATCATTGGAAAACAAGTTCCAATTCCGGAAATCATCCGTCACACCAAAATTGAGGCAGCATCAACACAGGATAAAGTGGAAGCGTTTGCAAATACTTCAAGGGAAACTTAAACCGTTTCTGAACGAAATCGAGGCATCCATTGAGCAAACTCTACTGCCAAATCTGGAAGGAGTCGTTTTTGGTGACACAAATCCAACAAGTGAACCGACTAATAATACACATCTCTGCAATCTGGAGGAGGTAGCATCAGACATCATCGGATATTCAAAGCCGAAAAAGTCAGCTGGACAAGATGGAGTAGTCTCTATAACTACATCCTAAAAAGTCTGCCCCCAACTGCTTCATCCCCAATGGAAATATCGTCACCATCCCGATAAAAGGTGGTGTCCAATTTCGCTTCTGAACAACATAAGAAACATTCTTGAAGAAGTTTTTCTTCAGAGACTAAATAGGTTCTGCAGTGAAAACGCCATCATCCCGTAAATGCAGTAGTTTGATTTAGGGAAAAGCACTATCGACTTTGCAACCACTCCTGAAGTTCCTACATGACATCACCATAATACTCAACAACCATCAGGTCACCGTTGGATGCTTTGTCGATGACGAGAGAGCATTCAAGATCGTATGCATTGAAGCCCTTACCCATATCCTTCACATATTCAATTATTTCTTCCAGAAAATTCTACGTTCAACTGGACAGCTGCAAATCACAAGTCAGGAACATCAAAGCCGGAACTGTCCAGGCTTCGAAGCTAGGCCCCTACCTTTACAGCCCGATGACATCTCACCAGCCTGTGCCAACTGAAAATCTCCTGTATGCTGATTACTCCCCTTCATATGCCACATCGATGTCTCCTATTGTAGTCTTACGCAAAGTTGAGAAATGAGTACCCCATCAAAAGACTCTAAGGCCCTCTACAAGAAATGGGACACCCGGATAAACACCTCCAAATAGGAGCTTGTGTGCTTCAGAAGACCCAGTTTAGATAGTCGCAGCGCAGTCAACTGCAGAAGCCTGGTTCTGAAACTTCCGGGCGGAACTACGATAGCAGCCAAAAAGTACTTAGACATCCACTTTAAGGAGTTCTTAAGGTTCAACCCGCACTCATGAAACGTTCTCAAAAAGACAATTGATAGGCCTTCTACCGACTCCAAACACTGATGAGACTCAGAAACGGACTAAGCATCACTGATGTACAAGCAGCTATATCGGCCTGCGGGAAATGTTCGAAGGAAAGTTGCTAAGGATATCTGCATCGGACTACATTTCAACCACAAGTGAATGAGACTACACATAAACGAGCAGCTTTACACAGAGGCGAACATCATTCCCCGGGACAGGTACCTACTGCTTTGAGCAAAGAAGCTAGTAGGACACACCAATAGTCAACCGAATCAAATGATGAGAAGGGTGGCCACAGAGCAGCGACAACCCAAGCCGAGATACCTCAGTACGATGGAATTTCTGGTCGGGACCATCATCACCGACAACGAGCAATCAATTTTGTCCTCCGCTGACGCAGGGTCAGCATTTCACATCGGTTAAATGTCAACACATCTCCCACCAAAACCACAACTTGATAACCGGGTCGGAACACCCGAAGGACAATAAAGTCAACCGACTTTTAGTTTAAATTTTTGTTTGCATGTATTTTATAATCCTAAAAAATTATAGACATAGTATAATATTAGGGCACTTATGTACCAATAAATGTATCTAACAAGTTATACAGGGTAATTAACCTAAAGCCTGATCCACATCTGTGTCGTGTGTTGTGTTGTGTCGCTATCGCTACAATGTTTTTCATATGCGTAGAACCATATTTGTCTCGTGTGTTGTGTTGCAGTGTGGCGCATGAAATATATGGAATGACAGCGACACACGACTCTACAACACAACACACGACACAGATGTGGATCAGGCTTAAGGTGTAACAAAACGCTTGAGCGTGTAGGCTTAGTCGAGAAAAATGACTTAAAACAGAAAACAAATTATTACAAAAACAACGGAAATACTGACAATGCTCTGTTATACCTTTTTGCAAATCCAGAAATCCCTTATTTTATTATCTTTTTCAATAAATTTGTTTTAATGAAAAGTTTTTCTAAAATTAAAAATAAATACTTAATTTTTTTTGTTTTAATTTTTCCTTCAAAATTTTTAGTTTTAAAAATAATTGTTTTTAAAAACTGAATCACCATGTATAGCCCGGACAAAAATTTTCAATCTGAAAAAATAAAATCCAAGTGAAGATTTTTAAACGCAATTATCTTTATTTTGGTTCTTATAAAAAATCAATATTTCAAAAGTTCAGCTAAAATACTAAATTTCTGTTTTTTTTTAGTTTTAAGGAGGTTGAGGGGGCTGAGAAGCGAACCCAGACCTCCATGGAGTGCGTTGAAATGTCACGCTGGAGCTCCAGCGTGACAGTTCAACGCACTAACCATTACGCTACGGACTACTACTGTAATTTTATGATAACATGGAGTGCGTTGAAATGTCACGCTGGAGCTCCAGCGTGACAGTTCAACGCACTAACCATTACGCTACGGACTACTACTGTAATTTTATGATAACATTATTTTATCCATAACACAAACATCTGAAAATACCGCTTTAAAAGTCTTCATTCTTTTTAAGATTTTTTTCTTTTGTAGATTTTAATATTCTTTAAGTCTAGCGGAAATATATAAGGACACTTTTTTTCAACAAAGGCTCACATTATCTACTAACTTTGAATTTAAATGTTTTCGAAAATATAAAACGTTACGTAACAAACGAGAATTTTTGACAATTCACTTTTTTGAAATGTGGAAATCTGTTTAAAGGTGAGTCGTAGAATAAAAATTTGAATTACTTTTTTTCTTGCGAATGGCAAGATCTACTAGTTTTGTATAAAATACTTTTCGATAACATTTACTGTTTCGAAGTTACGCCCCAGGGCTCCGTTTTGTCTCCGACTCTCTTCGTTATATTCATCGACGATCTTTTGTCTGTAACATCTAATCCATTAAACTGTTTTGCAGATGACAGTACCCTCAGATTTTCATATTCGTTTCTAGATTCACATCCATGTCCTTCGGATGTGGAACTTTAACGGCAGTGTATGATAGGCTCATTAAATTCTGATCTGAACAGCATTGTCTCATGGGGAATAAAAAACTGCATAGAATTTAATGCTTCAAAAACTCAATGCTGTCTACTGTCATTAAAACGAAACCCACAACCCATGCCGCTATCCATGAGCGGCACTTGCATAGAAGATACAGAAAAGCTTTCAGTACTCGGTATGTGTATCACAGACCACCTCCTGTGGAATGATGACATATTCGACGTGGCAAAGAACGCTGCAAAGTGGTTAGGTTTTCTTTCGTCGATGCAAGAAATTCTTTTCCCCTTTTGATCTAGCCTTAATTTAAAGGACATACATTCGTCCAAAGCTTCAGTTCAACTCGCATATCAGGGCAGGTGCTCCCTCATCTTATTTAAATCTTCTGAATATCTGGATTGAATTCAGAATAGAGCTCTAAAAATGATAGGTGCGAGAGCAGTCACTGAAACGTTTACATCTCTTGAGCACCGTCGTCGTTGCGTCTCATATGTCTTTCCCTATTTTGTCGCTACTTTTATAAACAGTGCTCAATAGAAATAGCTAGTTGCGTTCCTCCCCTAAAACTAAAACCATTCAACCGTAATACTCGCGCTTCCAGGAATGCCAATCAGTTCACCCTAGAGCCCAATTTCAGTCAAGTACAGAGACTCTTTCTTTAGCCGCACTACTCGAATGTGGAATGCTTTATCCAGCTCTATTTTTTCCCTCCCATTATGATGGTCAGAAATTCAAAAACAATGCGCATCGTTATCTTCTAATAAATCCTATCCTTTTTTCCTAATGCTCGCATCATTTTGATATTCATAATAAGGGTAGTCGTAACCCCTTAAGTGCGCGTAAATTATTAAATAAAAAATATACGCGAAAATCTGATATTTTCGACTTCAACCTTGAATTGACGCGCCGCGCTTTTGCTACAGTATTTCTAATACCAAAATAAAGATAGTTGCGTTTAAAAATCTTCACTTGGATTGGCAGAAAAGGTACAATTTGCCTGGGCAACAATTCAACTCTGAATATTATTATGTTCAATAAATATGTTTACATTAATCCGTATTTCGTTCAAATTGAACAACTCGTGTATTTAGTTCCACAGCGTAAGTTTGTACGTATATTTAACTTCCTATATTTTCTAGATCATCTTTATTTATGTAATCCGAGTGTTTGATTTGCTAAAAGTTTGAAACGATATAAACATTGTGTGAGCATAACAAACTTTTATCAAAGATTTAACGATGGAACAATATCACACCCATTGTCCCCTTCAAATACACGTCTTCCCTTAATTCTCCTTAAACTCAACTCCCAAAATAAATTCGCCTTGACAAAAATCACATTACATATTTAGTGTTGTTTTGCAAACCCAAAGTCCCACCCTGTGTTATGGCAGAGAGAAGAAACAGAAAGCTGAAATCGAGATAATGTCAAACTTGTCATTAAGTTCCGATGAAATTTCTCTATGCAGCACAGAGAAGAAGAAGAACGACGACGAACGACGACGAACGACGACGACGAGGACTCATTGAAGGTGTGGGATTACGAAATCCATTAGATCATCTCATAGATATGGAAAACTTGTTTTTCTATAAATAAAGATGAAGGATATAATTATTATCTTGTCACTTGGAGTGATTACATAAACTACTACAGGGCTTAATAATTATACACACTGTGTGTTCTGTTATGCTTTATGGGTTGCGTGGCGTTATGCTGCCACACACATGTCTACACATGACTCCCGAGGACTCGCATGAGTCAAACTACTCTCCTCGTATCGGAATATCCTTTAATGAATGGAAATTTGACTTTAATATGAATCAATTCTTATTATTTTGGTCCTCATGGGGGATAATTCTTTTCTACGAGGAGGTCTGCCCTATAATTATTACACGTTGATTGATGTTTCGATGGGAATATATGTATATACTGATCCGTAATCGACATAGTTTTGGTCTTGTTTTTCGAAATCTACCGAGATATACCTTTTAACCTTTTCAATCAATCGCCGCCTAACAACTCAATCAGCAGCAACAGCAGCCCGTCATCGGAGTCGTTCCTTTCCCTTTATTCGGTGGACTAGGAGCTGCAAAAAAAATGACTAATCAATCATTCTAAATTAATGGAAAGTTTGTGGTAACAAATTGAACGTTTTGTTCGATTGCCCGCCCGACCGCTCTTGTCCTCCTCGTTCGACCCCTCGCTATACTTTGGTTGGTGTTGTTTTGGTCAAAACGGACCGCAGCAATTGAAGAAAAACAAGGAAGACCTCTCCACTCGAGAACGTCGTCCTCGTAATAGAAGACCGTCCATTAATCATTGGCATTTTGTAGGCACCACCAATGTAGTCGGTCTCACCTGTGGCCTGGCCGTAATGTATTCGTTTCCAATTGGCACTTTCCTCCTTCGACGTCGATGGTGGCGAATCTGATTGTTAAGGGGCGAAAACAGAATAAGGGGATTATTGAGATGGCTATTTGTTTCGGTTTAAGCCAAGCGGAACAGGAAAAATATTTAAATTTGTTCAGGCAATTTTTATTCTTCGGATATCATTGAGGATGGGGATTTGTAATGAAGGTTTGCGTTCTAACAATCTTTTATACGCAAAATGAAACATGACAGTTGATTTGAGACGTGTCGGCACTGTTTGCATCACTTGATGATTCTTACAAGTTTTTGTTGTAAGGAAATTCTAGTTTGAAAAATACGTTCGGGAATAGTTATATAAATTAACATGCTGCACTTAAAAAGAACACGCATGATGTCAACATGATTTGATTGTTCGAAATCCGAAACCCAGATTATACTTTTTCTTAGGTTTTTCATCGGGTTACCTGTACCCAAATTTAACCTAAGAATTGGTTTGTTTGATTTGAAGTTGTACATACACGCAAATATTTGATATTCGTTTTGAAAGAAAGGCTATAACTGAAGCGAAATGAAAATTTTCTGTGGTACCAAATCAGCAAAAACGTATAGGAGAAGGCTACAAAAAATATTTTTACATAGTTCTATAAAAATAAAATAAATCGGGTGGTGCGACGGCTCGTGAAGAACTAGCGCCTAGTGACTTACAACTCGCAACCATTCCTGTGTGCGCGTGTCGACAGGAATGGAAGGGACCTACAATTTTATACCGAATCCAAACGGCTACACATGACAAGTGATACTGTTGGAGGATTTGTCAATTCCTCGCAAGAGGCAGAAGCACTGAAAAAAACTTTAGTATTTAGGTGGAGGAGGCTGCGAAGTGAACGTAGACCTTCAGTGTGACAGTTCAACGCACTAACCATTACTCTACGGGCTACTACATAGTTCTATACACTCCGGTTTTACCATTGATTTTGCTAGCTGATAAGGTTGCATTTGAGGCTTTTTGGAGCCCAGTGGACCTTGAGGTGTTGTAGCCATATTTATTGGTGGTTTGCTATTTTTGTTCATAGTTTTCCTTATTTTGTATGTTTATTTGCATACAACTGCATGACTTTGTTCATAGCGACTGCTATCACCACAATCTTTATAGTCCCGAATTGGAGCCTTTTCCTCTACGGTTGGTATCTTTATTTGCAAAGTTGTTCAATTCATAGAAACATATCTTAAACTCTTTCTTACTTGATCTTTTGCATTCTAATTTTTACTATTTTCTTTTACGAGCAAGTATGTAGGTACCTGTGTGAAGTGGGAACCCCGAAGTCAAAATTTTTGGGTGGGGTTTTTCAGAATCGTTTGTTCACGTTTGTCCAACCAAAAAAATCGTTTGTCCACTCTCAGGAAAAAAGTTAGTAAGCTTTTCTTTTTTATGGCAACTCCCCAAAATCAAAAAACTCATCTACTGCTTCCAATAGATGACTTAGGAATATGAGACTAAGTGCGTTCGTTTGTCCACCGGCTGTTTAGGATTATTCACCAAAAATAATCGTTTTTCCACCCTTAGTTCAAAAGTTATTCAACATTTTTTTTTTATTGCAGCACCATAAAAATTTAAATTTTTTTTTAGCAAGATCGTTTTAATCCCAATCGTTTGTCCAGGTAAGTCCAGCAAAAAAAAAAATTTAGACCTTCGTTCAAAAGTTATTCAACATTTCGTTTTTATAGCAAAACCCCAAAAGTCAAAAAAGAAATGTTGAATAACTTTTTAACTAAAGTGGAAAAACTATTTTTTCTTATGGATGATCTTAAACAGCCGGTGGACAAACGAATGCACTTAGTTTCATTCGCGTACGTTATCATTTGGGGGGTTTTGCTATAAAAACGAAATTTTGAATAACTTACTGGACTAACCTGCACAAACGCTGGACAAACGATTGGGATTAAAACGATTTTGCTAAACAGCCGGTGGACAAACGAACGCACTTAGTCTCATCTTCCTAAGTCATCTATTGGGGGCAGTACATGAGTTTTTTGATTTTGGGGAGTTGCTATAAAAAGGAAAAGCTTAATAACTTTTTTTCTGAGGGTGGACAAACGATTTGTTTGGTTGGACAAACGTGAACAAACGATGGACAAACGATTCTGATAAACCCCATCCAAAAATTTTGACTTGGGGTTCCCGATTCACACAGCTTATGTAGGTTGTTGTTCAAGGTGTATTTCAACGAATGACTATATATATTGTTGAAAGAACGATAGCACTATATTTTTGTTTGGGATTTTTTTTCTCTACAGGTGGAAATCTTGAAAAGACACTTGGTCGATACCAAGCAACCAAGTAGTGTGGGACCTTACCGCACGAAAACCACCGCGAAATCAGGACCAATCTAGGGTTGGCCATGAGACGAGACGCGGTGAGACTTTTGGAAGTCTCGTCTCGGTCTCGTTAAAATCGAAAATTTTCAGTCTCGTCTCGGTCTCAGTCTCGCCTTTTTCGCGAGAAAATTTGAATTTGCAGTCTCGTCCGGGTCTCGTCTCCAAAAAATGTGATTTCCGGATAACCTGGAACGAAATATTTTCGATACGTCAATATAAATGTTGTCCCCCAAATGGTTTGATTTTGTGCAGAAGAAAATAAATATTTAACTGCAATTGTAAATTTATGTACATTTATACAGTCTCGTCTCGGTCTCGGATGCCTAACAAGCAGTCTCATCTCGTGGCCAGCCTTACACTAAAATTAGGATTTCGAAGCAACGTCATCACGGTGAATCAGTCAAAACACCTATGGCACACAGATCTTGGCCTTTGCACTAACTTACAAGTTTCTCTGAACCTTCCGTAGATCTTTGATATGCAAGATTGGCTTAGATGGAGCTGTCGACCACAGCACATTGGTTTATTTCTTGTTACAGTAGTGTGACAGCTTGACTAACCTCTACCGGCATGGTATCCATTTTTTTTCTAAGATAAGGAGGCTTAATAGATCAAGATATATTACAAATCACTTTTAACAGCGCAGTGAAAACCAATGACCAATTATTGCGTATTAATGTTTCCAACTCTTGCCTGTGTTTAACAAGTTTAGTATAATTTATTAATTTCTTCATTATATCGGATAGCGCGAAAACTATATCCAATGTATTTTTATAATTTTACCCTTAATTTAAACTTTTAAGTGTAAGCTTTAAAAAGAGCCCATTAACAATTAATAATAAATATTGTATACATCGCGATTGTTGTTTTTGATGTGATTTTGCAGTGATTCCATTTGTGAACACTTGCTATACAGAAAAATTAATTGCGAAGATGAAGTTTAGTCATTGAGTGATTAAATAAATAGGGCGAGTTCGTAATCGTAGCAACCTTCAGCCGATCTGCCGCATGTATGCTCAGCTTCTGCGTATCGATTTTATTTTCCTTCTGCCCGCAGAAAGCAAGCAGGCGACAGTTTTTGTTTTTTTTTTAATGAATTCGTGTTCGTTGACATCGCAGCGCAGAAAAAAAAACGATTTTTTTAGAAATATTATTTAAAAAAACGAAATTTTTGAGATTGAACTTTCGCGCGGCAAAATGCGATTTTAGGGCTTTTGGTGACATTTGGAACGAAATATTCTTTGTAGGCCAAAATGTATTTTCTTACCTACCTGTCAAAATATAAACAGTTAAATTCCATTGAAGGATGGCTACGATGATGGTGGATTGAAGAAGATCTAAAAAATACGTTTTTTTAGAATTGTTATAAAATAAAAACCGAAATCTTTGAGATTGAATTATATCGCGAGAAAAGCGCTTTTGGGTGACATTTGGAGAGAAATATTCTGTAAAAGATAAATATCCCAATGAAGATGATATATGTATACTTCGAAAACATTTCATTTACTTATACATACATACATGTTTTCCTGTTTTAATTTTAGTTTTATTTTCAGCAAGAATGCTTTTATTTTCTGCACAAACTGCCCGATGCGTATTTCTCCACGCGTACAAATCCGCTCGTACTACTCCACTGGTACCACTCCACACCTACCACTCTGCGTGAACTACTCGTCGTGTACCACTCCGCGCATACAATTCACATGTTGATGTTAAACATGTTCTACGAAGAAGATAAACAATTGGCGTTTTTCTTTTTTAACTCTGAGCAGATCACGAAACTGTCAAACAAAAATTCTATGTTTTTTTTTTAGCTCACACATATCAGAGCTCAAAAAGTGCGTTTCTTTTTCCATCTGAGCTAGCTCAGAGCTTGATCGATTAGCTCAGAATAAAATGACCGAGCAAATCGAGCGAAACGCTGAGCGAAGCCAACTTCCCTTTTTTTCAGTGATTTGACAGACGAAAGAAATACAAAAAATTAAAAATGGATTCCCAGGACAGTCGCCCGTCTAAATCAGGTAAACTAAAATGTATTTTAGTAACACACCTATGAAATGACAGTTCAGTGCTCAAATGTGTTTCATAAATAAGTCTGAGGCCTCTGATCATAATCTGCTCAGAGCTCTGCTCTGATCGCTCAGCCTCTGCTCAGAGGTTTATTTAGAGCCAATAACGAAAAACGCCAAATAATAATATAAAAATTGTTTTTGTTTTTTGTTAAGTGCACTTTTTAATATGATATATTAATTTGGAAGGTTTTTCCAACCTATACTGCAAATGTGTTTCGCTCTGACAACAACAATTGTTCAACTCCATACCACTTTGTAATTAATTTTACAAAACATGTTTTTATTCAATTCCTAATTAGATCTTAGAATGTAATTTAATAACATGGGACTAACTATCTATATAAAATGTTCAACCCTGATGCTACCTATTACCACAAAATATAACAAAATGTAGCGCTAATTGTAAACTAATTTTGCAATTTGACAACACGGTAATTTTTGTATATAATTGTAATTAATTTGTGTTTTTACAATACTTCTAATTACCATTTTCGCTTCATAATTTGGAATGCCACTTACTGGAGAGAGCCAACAAAGTAATCGTCAATTCGATGAACACCCTGTATACACGAGAAATCATTTATTTTTGGTCTAAATAGTTTGTACTAAATGCTTATTTAATGTGTTCATTCATGATGAAATAATTGCAAATGAACCCGATATTAAAATAATCAAACAAACCAAACAAAACTCAAGTCACACTGTTGCAAACGTTTACAATCGTCTTTAGAGATTTATTTAAACAATGGTTTACTTTTTAGTGTCGGGTAATCACTACATAATTTATACCATTTGAACCAACGCAATATCATAATTGTTTTAAAAACTATGATTCATACTTGAAAGTAAAAAAAAAAAAAAAATCGGGTGGCACAATGGCTCAACAACCATTCCTGGGCGAGCCTGTCGACAGGAATGGAAGGGACCTACAATTTTATGCCGAATCCGAACGGCTAGACGAGAAGCACTTATTCGTGACAAGTGATACTCTTGGAGGATTTGTCAATTCCTCGCAAGAGGCAGTAGCCCTGAAAAAAACTTTTTTAGTTTTTAGGTGGACGAGGCTTGAAGCTTTGAATAAAATTCAACGAATTCGATTATAGATAAGAAGATCGACGCTATTTGTAAAAGATTATTTTCAGCCAAATTAAATTTGTTTAAATAGCGAGAATTGTATTCGTTTTCATTTAGTTGGGCATTCGCGGCTTTCGAGTTTCGACATCAGAAGAATAAATTTATAAAATTCGCGCGGAAGCATTTGTTGAAGACATTTTATTTGAAATGGCACCACCCGTACATTGGCAGCTTTGGACATAGACACCATCATGGGCCTGGTAACCACGGCCCCGGTCACCATGGTCCCGGGCAACATGGTCCCGGGCACCATGGTCCCGGACACCAAGGTCCCGGATATCACGGTCCCGGACATCACGATCCCGGACACCATGAACCCGGACACCATGGTTCTGGACATAATGGTCACCCGGTCCTGGACATCATGGCTCAGTCGCCTCTCATCACCAGCATGAATGCCCTTAGAGGTTACCAAAATGCACTCGAAGAATTATCGAAAATGCTAAGGAAGCATTTTATAATTAAGCGCCTAATTAATATATTAGTTGCAATACTAATTTTTATATCAATTCTCATTATTGACCAGTCAAATAGGAGACATGGCAGAGTTGTTTAATTGTGAAGTTGGCAAGGGAAGTAATAAATTTGCACAAAGCGCCCTCAAGCAAAGCAATTGTTTCGTATATTTTATTACGCAAACTGTTCTGTTTTATACCTAAGGCCCACGTAAGATTTAAAAATTATCTGATACTAATTTTCTTCATAATTTTTGACTATAAAATACCATTTTAAATTTAATTAAAAATGGTTTCTACGGTACTAATAATTTTTGTTGCACTTAAATACAAATTTTAGTTTAAATTAAATAATAAAATGTTTTTAAAACTAATACACATTTTCACCCGAAATTAAAAATAAACGATGCAATGTTTATTAAATTTACTGTAAAATTAAAATAAAAATCAATTGTATATGCAATCCATTGAACTGCTTTTTTATAAATAATGTTTGCATATAATTATAGGGGTGTTTCAACAAGGACGCTACAAAAGTAGAGCAACAGGGACAGCAAACGACGCCATATTTCTTGCTGTTCTTTTGAAGTTTCTCTTAAGTAAGGATTGCCATTTTATGGCGGAAAGATATACGAGCCAACAACGAGTCGAAATTATTAAAATTTACTACCGAAATTCGGAGTCAGTGGCCTGCCTCAACTTTTAGAGCGCTACGTCCAATTTATGGTCGTCATAATCGTCCTAGCAGATCAACAATTGAGCGTCTAGTGGAAAAATTTGAATCCACAGGCACAGTACAAAATGTTCCCGTGCCAGTGAGACAAAGAAGTGTCGAGAATATTGCTGCCGCTGAGGCTTCAATTGCAGAAAGCCCAAATGTGTCTCTCACACGTCGTTCTCAAGCGTTGGGCATCTCTGTGACGTCGTTGTGGCTAATTTTGCGAAAAGATCTTGGCCTACATCCTTACAAGATTAAATTGACGCAAGAACTGAAGCCGCTTGACCACCAGAAGCGTCGTATGTTAGTGAATTGGGCTGAGCAACAACTTGAAAATGATTCGGATTTTCATCGAAAAATCATCTTCAGCGATGAGGCTCATTTCTGGCTGAATGGCTTCGTCAGTAAACAAAATATGCGGTATTGGTCAGGCAGAAATCCACACGTACTCATGAGTCATCATAGCATCCCGAAAAAATTACGGTTTGGTGTGGTTTATGGGCCGGCGGCGTCATTGGGCCGTACTTCTTCCGTGATGATCAAGACCGGCACGTTACTGTGAATGGGGATCGCTACCGTTCAATGATAACCGAATATTTTTGGCTCCAATTGGATGATATGGACTTGGAGGACATGTGATTCCAACAGGACGGCGCATCAGCCACACAGCGAATGTCACAATCAATTTATTGGAAACCAAGTTTGGAGAACGTGTTATCTCACGAAATGGTCCAGTCGCTTGGACGCCTCGGTCGTGCGATTTGACGCCGTAAGACTGTTTCCTGTGGGGTTACGTCAAGTCTTTGGTCTATGCCAACAAGCCAGCGACTATTGATGAACTTCATACGAGTATCGAAATTGCAGCAGTATCGGCCGATTTATGCTTGAAAACCGTCGAAAATTGGGTTCAGCGTCTGGACTTCTGCAAGCGTGCCCGTGGTGGCCATGCAAAAGAAATCGAGTTTCATACATAATGGAATCGAAATTACTTTCACAGGTATAAGCAATTTGATTAATGTCTAGAACCCTTTTTATTTTATTTAAAAAAACTTTTGTAGCGCTCTTATTGAAAAACCTGATATATGTAGGTACCTAGTTTAGCCATAAATTCTGTTACGATTTCAAGAGCACATTTCCCATAACTTCGATCAGTGACAATACCGTTTACTATTTTTTTCGAAACATGTATTCAAGCATAGAATGGAAGCTAATTTGGTTTCAAATTTTGATCGTTTAACATGGACTGGGGAGTCAAACAAAATCGAGTCGCAATAATTGATTTGCATAAATGTGAAAAAATTTCGAATAAAATTTTTGAACTCTCGGTATATCGAGAATGTTTGTTTATCGGGCCATAAATCGGTTAAGTAAACTTTCAAAAGTAGAGGACATGCCTAGAAGTGGTCGTCCTCGAAAAAGGTGTGAAAACTGGTGCTCCGGCACACAAAGCCAAGACCACACAAGAGTGGCTTAGATCAAATATTTCTGTATTGATTGATTTTATTGAAGCTGCAGATTGGCCTTCGGGAAGTCCAGATTTGAGTCCACTGGATTAACGTTTGTGGTCCGAACTGGATAACATGGCCAGTAAGACTCCCCATCGAAATGAAGATAACATAAAAGCTGCTTTAATTAACAGCAGCGTCGAGACAGTGCGTGCCGCCATAGACAAATGGCCATGACGTTTGAAAGCTTGCATTAAAGCTAAAGGCGGCCATTTTGAGTGAAACTTTTTTCTTAAAGCTTTTCATGTTAACTTTTATAAAAAATAAATTACATGATATAATATGTACTAGATGTCTTTTTTTATAGCGCTTTCTAAATGTAACAGAACTTATGTCCGGACATAAGTTTTTATTATATAAATTATAATATTAAATTATTAATTTATTAACAACGGAATGTATGTTAATGCTAAAAACCTTCAAAGCTGTAATTTCGATGAAGAGAATGATTTATTATTGTTTCATTGGACTTCGGCTAATTTTTGGTTTGTTCTCATTTCTCTTTTTCGTCTTTTATTGAAATGAAATGTCATTTTCGGCAAACAAATTTATGGATAGGGCAATTTATTTTGTGGAGAGTTTCTCCAACAATCTTATTTATAATAAAAATGGATCGTGGTTTGTACGGATGCTTAAAACATAAAAACGACTGGACCAAATTGGATACATCCTTCTTGGGGTTTGTTCGTAATTCCTCAGTGAAGGTTTGGGAAAAAAAATTCTTAAAATTCTCAACAGCTGGTGATGTATGCGCACATTTTGTTTTTTTTTTTTCAGCAGAATAACTCGAGAATGGATCGTTCGACTTTCACGATTTTGGGTTTGATGGATTTGTATTGACCCAATGAAGGACACTTTGGAGGAATATTCCGGAAATATCCAGAAAAATTGGAAATCCGGGAAGTTTTTAGTGCATTTCTTCGCATTTAATCGAGAACTCGACGAGAAATGGATTTGATCGAGTCGTTTTGAGTCAAGATGTTCAATGAATTGATGCAAGCATTCGATAACGGAAATGGTGGCATTTTCTTCCTTGATGCTTTCAGTGGAAATGGAATTTTTTTTACAGTTTTCACTGGTTTTGAGAGATTGCTTTGGTATTGGCCTCTTAGGGGATTGGTTCTAGGTTGTAAGATGGGGGTCGAACCATTCTGCATTGAAATTGCCACTGAATCTGCAAGTGGATGAAGAACCTACATGCAACATTTCAAAGAAGTCTGCAATGGCGAAAATATTGCAGAAAATGTAACATTACCATATCAATCTACTCCCATAATTTGCTGTCGGCTCTTAGGTTAGGTATGGTTAGTGGGCTGACATTTGATTTTGTTAACGGACACTTAGTTCTGTGTAGATCGATTGTAGTACCCCAGGGATTTGATCCCCATAAAAAGAAACCTATGATAATCCTATAACATAGCCCGTAAAGGGTGTCGGTAAAGTTCCAACAAGCCAAAGCCTGACAAGTCGGAGAGTTTTTTCAAATTAATAATTCATTGAAGGAGTGTCCGGCGCTACATAAACACCGGGTTGAGAAGATGTTAACTAACGCACCATTGTCCTTAAAGGGCGTGTTCCTTTCCTACACCCCGACTGGATGGATCATCCCTCCACCAGACCCGTAGGAGCAGTGGCTCCATGCAACGTCTGGTGGGTGAGTTTAAAGATCAGTGGTTGGTGCAACCGACTGCCCCGTTTGGTCAGATAAGTCTTCAGGTGACTGAAAAAGTGTTCGTCGGCACAATCAGCGGGCTGAGGAGCAGCCAACGCCCCATTGTCTTTTAAGGGCGTGGACATTTCCCTTACCCCCACCGAGTAAATCATCCCTCCATCACGCCCGTATGAGCAGTGGCTCCATGCAACTTCTGGTGGGTGAGTTTGATAGATCAGTGGTTGGTGCATGCGACTGCTTTGTTTAAGAATTGTCAAGCCATTTTGTAGCGTTAATAAATGTTATCATGTTTCTGCTGTCGGCTCTTGATCTATAAGTTTTGAACAGGACATCAAATCACACCACATATAGAATTGAATTCTTAATTTTAAAAAGCCAACACCCAACCTCTAACCAAACATTAAGTTCATGCCTGATAAAAGTCCGGAATGGAAAACGCATGGAATATATAGAATTTGCCAAGATAACATTTATGTCTTAGCGGTGAATTCTTAACTTTAACTTTTGTTTAAATTTTTACCAATCGTTTAATCAATGCATACATTTTAAAATATTCTCAAGTGGGCGTTGGAATAAATGTAGATTTTAAAATGAATTAAGCTTGTGTAAGTACCTACACTGCATGCTGTTCCAGGTTGGCCTATAACTAATACCATTTATCAAGTAACATGTTAAATTCAAATGAATTTCTATTAAATCTCATCACCCTGCATAGTGTTGTGTTTTGATGTGCCAAAGTTTCACCAGTTGATTTTAAGTAAAAACAAAAACTGCACCTATTTTTGTAGACCAACAATAATATCTCACAAAGTGTTATCTGTCCTAACTGTGATGGCCAATCCCAATCTCAACTCCAACAAACACCACTCTACTGATTCATATTTGAGATGTTGTATCTGCCCAAAGAAAGACCTCAGACCCCAGACTCTGGAATAGACCACGATTCAAGTTTCAGAATTCAAGACTTACCCAGAGACACCCGACCGTTGGATGTTGAACTGTCTGTAATGCAAAACATACAATAAAGTATTATTCGCTGCTTGGTATAAATCAAAAATTTCGCTGGCAGTCGCATTTGCACAAATTCAATTCGCAACAATATAACTGTAAGCCCAACCAGCCAGCCAGGCCACGAAATCCAATAAATTTTAGATTTGTCTTGTGGTTGAGCGTTGAGGTATACCTATGTACTTGGAAGTGGAACTCCATTGGGCGTGTATGCCACAAGACCAAACTCAATTTGTACGTGAACGACTGAACGTGGCTAAGGAGCCGAATTGAATATCTGATGGGAATGGTACCGGGTGAGAATACTTCAATCCATTGTGACTCGACGCGACGCGACACGGTGCCGGCCGATGCTTGCTGGTGGCATAAACTGGAGTTCTGATAATTACCTAAGCACGCAACACGTGTTGGACTGTTTTTTAGGACACCATCCGCCATCACCACACCACCCCGCGACACTCTCTGATGACTGGGTCTTAATTTATTGCCACCAAAAACTGAGGCACAGCTTGATGCAGCAGTCTCGCAGCTCACTAAGCGTTTCCAAGTAATCCATCTGTTTAGCACATAATCTGTGTTTCGCAACTCATGACACGTCTCGGCTTTACTTCCCGGATGTGCTTGTTCATCATTCTGTTTGAATATGTAGATTGTACTAGATTGATATTATAATATAATGGAAATGGAAGCGGAAAGAAAAGGGTCTAATTCCTTGTCAACAAACCCAATGATCCCAACTAATTTTCAAATACGCATAGCATCCCGCTCCTCCATATTGTTTGGATGGATTAATTTGCGATGACAGTTAAGATATTTTAACTGGCTACCGACACGAATTGATTTTTTAATTAAAATAAAATCACATCACTGGTTTGCAATAATTGCCTTATGCAAATACGAGTAAGTTTATCTGTCAATATAAGTAAAGTGTGTTGTGTGTATGGCAATTTCCTTTAAAAAGAGATAATATGATGCATGACAGAAGCTGCTGCTGTGCTGATTGCTGCACGAATTTCAATCCAATATGGATCATCGGCTATCTATTGAACATTCGAAGACAACGGTCGAACGAGCAAGGTTGGTAGTTGCGGGGAGAGAAGGGGGCTGTAGGCGATAGCAGTTGTCCCGTTTTTATACTTTGTTGCTGCAACTATACTATAATGTATTTTGCTCTGTTTCAATGTAACTGATATTCTCTCTATTTCTGAGGAAGGTTCAGGGCTGCATCCGCATCTATACAGAAGTAGTTAAGAAATTGGAGGCCCTGGAACAGCAAATATAAACGACTTTGAAAAAAAACAATTATGGATGGTGGATATTTTAGAGACAGTTTGGAAACATTTCGGAAATGTGGAAAATTTGCTGTTTGCGTAACGCATGGCATGACAGATTACATGAACCATCACTTGGTGCTTCATGTATGACGGGAAAATTTGTTTATACCCTGTATGTTTGTGATGTAACGCTAATTCTACACTAATTTTGCTCCACCAAGAGGTAACACCGAGATCAATGCAAACTTGACTTGAATGTATCAGAGCTGCCATTTAAGTTTGGAGACAGCGATCTTACGTAAGCTTATATGCTTAGAGCTGTGCATATGGGCTAACGCGGCAACTCTCATATCTCTTCAGTGGGTTACTGCTTAAGCCTTACGCTGCTGATGCGAAACGAATTTTACCTGTGGTCTCCAAAGAAACAAAGAAATGCTTTCGAAAACACAGCGGAAAAATGTTCATGGAGAGTTTCACAAATTGCAAATAAATAAAACAAAATTTAACGAACAAATCAAACAACATCAGCAATGCTGTAATGAAAGTAACAACAAATAAAAACACGAACAAACCCAAATGTCATTTGTCCGCACACAATAAATGGTCCGGGCAAATAATTCTGTACGAAAATAGAGTTATGGAGACTTGACAAAGCAATCTGTGGCATACCACAGAACGAAAAGCACAACGAAATTTTTCGTTTATGATTTCGTCATGTCAATTTTGTATTGAACTTTTCGCTTCACATCAGCTGCGTTTAGGGCTGATTGAGGGCAAAATCACGTTTATGCTGTCATCAAGAGAGGGCGCTCAACACAGATGCATTAAAGAGAGCGCCACCAAATACAGGTATAACTTTGAGGTAGTAAGGCCTTTCTGTACCTGTCTTCGCTATCAACTCAGTCAAGGATGCTTCTTTGGGCTACGAAGGCTATTGAGAAGCAAAGCCCTCTCTCAAATAAATAAAGCGTCCCTGTATAAGACACTTATCATTCCGCTCCTGTTGTATGGTACAGATGCATGTACCCTGTTAGCGGCGAACAAGTATACGCTTTAGGCATTTTTGAGAGTATTTCTTCCGGTAATCTTCGGTCCCGTATGTATGTATAAACGGGGAATGGAGAATATACAACAACGAGCTGCGCAGCCCGCACAGCGACATCGACATCAACCTAGTCACAAAAGTAAAAAGGCAACGACTGAAGCGGCTGGGTCTGGGTCATGTTGAGTAGATATACACCAATGCCCCGGCCCGAAGTCTTTCAATATATCACCGAAGGACCGGTGCAGTAAAGGATAACCGCGTAACCGATCAAAGAGGACCTAAACCAACTTAACTTGGTGTGCGAAACTGGAAACAGCTAGCTAGGGACAGAGCTGGCTGGAGAAGGCTTGTTAGTAGCGCCACCATAAGTAAGTAAGGGTTACTGCTTGGTCTAGTATACAGCAATAGCTCGGACATCAGTGTTAACTTTCCCACTAAGTAAAACAAATCACTAATGAGAATGAAACAAGAAGCCTGGAGTACTGATTAACCTTAAAATGGCAACAAAACCCAAATGTCAACGACTTGCGGGTATGTATTTTGAACGTTAGAGCACTCTTCACAGGCTCTAACAAAAAATCTTGAGTACGTTCTCGAGCGGGATAAGGTTGATATTAGGATAAAGTGTGATGAAAAAAAAATTATACTTGTGTGTGGCTAATAAAAATACTAATTGTTTCAAATGCAGTTTATAAACATCGGTGTTGCAAACCGTAGTCTGTTCATCGGCCTCAGAGGTAGCTTGGTCTAGTTTCACCTCCAGTTGACGGAAGTAATTTATAAATTAAAATTGGAACTAACTAATAGACTAAGCACCACTCAATGAATCTGATGATCGAAGTGGCAGCCGTAAAACAGCTATAATTCCACCCAAACTCACGTGGTTGTTGTTTCATTCAAACATTCAAATATGACTTTTATTAACGTGCGGCCGGCCGGCGGCGCCGTGAAAAGAAATTTCACATGCTAGAATGTGTATTCTTTGTGGGAAATCGGTTCAGTACGCACTTACCGGAATAAATTATACTAAAGTTTTCCATACTGTACTTAAGGAGTCTTTTTGCAATCTAAGTTATTGACACTTAAGGTGCCCAGCTTGGGGGACTTAGGTTTAACTTGTTCAGGTAAGTTAACCACTAAGAAAGTGGGCCTGGTGTATCATACATATATTGCGCTCTTAAATTCCACTCCTTTGACTAACTGGACCTTAGGTTCTCTCCAGGCGGTCGAACCACCAACCACACTGACCGAATTCCTTATTTCCTTGCGAGAATATCAGAAGAAGAAATTCGAGGTTGGATGCCTTAGATAACTTGGAAATTTCAAAATCAACAGGCAAAAATTACTAAGTCAAAAACTCTCCGTTGTGCATTCATCTACCACAGACGTCAACAATCATGATTTGTTCTAGTATCGCGACATCACCAGCCACTCTAGACAAAAAACCCGTGGAATGATGATTAATGCGTACCTACACGCACAAAGGTTTCAGGGAAATAGAATGAAAGAGAGAGAAGACATATGACTTCTTCTTTGATCTCGCGAAGAAAGGAAGTCAACCTTGTCACCGATCACCGATGCATCGGGTAGTTCATGTATTTTACCAGCTTCTTACAAAATGAGCACCATGTTTCGCAAGTGATAGATAAATAACAGAACACACCTTGGAGCTCGCACGTGCTTGATGATTTGATCTGCAATAACGGCAATTCTACGTCTTCTAAGAAACGTCGCGTCGTCGTATACAGGGTGATTTATCTAAGATGTGACAAAAAGATAGAGCGTGTAGGTTGAGTCAAGACAAGAAAAAAAAATCGTTTTTGAGGGGGGTCTATTTTCACCAATTTTCTAAAAAAAATGACTTAAAACTGAAAAAAAAAAATTATTTAAAAACAACGGTAACACTTACAATGCCATGTTATACCTTTTTGTTAAGCCAGAAATACCTTCTTTTGTAGGCTTTTCAAATAAAGTTATTTTCGTCAACATTTGAAAGGTTATTAAATCCTCATAAAACGTCAACATGTTTCAGAAATTGGTCAGCCATAGGTTTTTTTTAATGTCTTCATTAAAAAAACCTATGGCTGACCAATTACTGAAAATAGCTGACAAGTCGTTGGCCTTTCAAATGGTACTCTTTTTTGCGAATATCCCATAAATGAGGTGCCAAAAATAGTTGGTGACCTTGAAAAACTTTAACCATTGATTAAAAATTTCCTATGGCTGACCAATTTCTGAAAATATTGGATCTTTTTTGACCAATTACTGACCTTTTAGATGGCATAGTTTTTTTTGCGAATATCCCATATATGAGGTTCTTAAGGTTAGGAGCCGAATAAAGGCTTTATAGATAGCCAGATCAGTTGGGAGAGAAATTTTTTGCATCGCCGAAGAACACCTAAACACTTAGCAGCATTTTTGGCAACATCGAATATGTAATCATTCCACAGAAGGTGGTCGGGATACACATACCGAAGACTGAAAGCTTTTCGGTTAAGGACCAACGAATTTTAAGACGAGATCTATAAATACCAATCGAGGTCGAGATCTGTGAAACCTTAGCGGTAGCTATAGATCGCTCTGCAGTTAATGTGGCTCAAAACTCAAATTTTTGTTTGCTAAACCCACACTGTTTATTTCGAAAGTGTTTCACAAATTTTTCATAAAGCAGTGGTCTCAACCACTAAAAATGTTCATAAATATTGGCTTTTATAGCCTGGTGAATAATAGCTTGGTGAATAAAATACCTCAGCATCGCTCTCGTGTAGAAGCAGACGCCAAAAGAGTTCAACGAGCGTATGTAGCCATATATTTGCCAGACCGATTGACCCTAAGCAACAAACGAACTACGAGTCGAATTTGGCCTTAATTTGATTTTCTTGTATGGGATAAACTCGACTTTAGGCTAAATTCGACTATAAATTGGTTTCTTACTTGAGCCATTGACAATCTACACACTGTATAATAAATGCAGCCCTGTTTTTCTCAGTCAGCATCAGCATGCAGCATCAACATACTCAATTTTATTAAACATGAAGCCTTTCTCTATTTTATCTGAATTTCTTGCAATATTTCCATCTATTTCTCCACTGATGTGATACTACGGCTGTCTGAGCTGCCGGAAAATTGCGTCTTTTGCGAATGGTGTTTGAAATTTTACATATCAAGAGCACATGCTGCATCCAATGTTATGATATTGGTCCTGTTTCTGTTATAAATAAAAAAGAAAAAAAAAAAAAAAAAACAAAACTCATTTATTTCGAATTGCAGATAAATTTATATGAGCGCGCTTTGAATGTATCGACGCAATTTACTACTTCATCGCCCACATGTCTCACGGTATATTGTTGAAGTAGTTGCTGCAGCCGGACTGCAGTCACGACCGACATTGCTGCACTTTAAGTGGAATAAAAAAATGCGCGGAATTTCATATCAAAAACAAAACAAAAAAAAAATTAAATAATAATGAAATCCAACCAATAGTCACATGAAAAAATATTTTGTATACGAGTAGCTGCTATGTGCATTATTTTATTTTCCATTCTTGTCCCGCATCGGAATTAATTTATATCAATTTGACACATTTTTATATTAATCGTGATTTTCCACCAGATATCCAATTAAAGTTTATTATTTTTTCTATATTTTTGTTTTATTGTCAGCACAAGTGGTGCGACCATTAATTAATGGGAAAAAGGGTAGGTAGGTCGAACTATGTACCAGCTTCCAGTACCTACTGGTGTTAAAAGCTTGTTCAATATTGGCACTCAAGCGAAACCATATTGTTTCGGTTTTTAGAAAAATGGAAAAATATTTTAAAAATTCTGAGCGAGTTCTGTTGCAGTATGGTGTTGCTGTTGGTGGTATTGTAGATCGAAACCGCACCACTCTATTATGGCTTTTCTGTGTTTTCTCTGTCGGAAAATTGATAACAATAATTAGATAATGGATAATGCAGTGAATGTTCATTTTTATTATTTTTTTTTTGTTTTCTCTAAGATTCGTTACTAATTGCGATTAAGATTCAATAAGTTCGTGATAAGAAATAATAATGTGCACGGCAGGGTTTTCTGATTTTATGGAAGATTGCTATGGAATCGTAATGTTAATTATAGCAAGGCAAAGCAAAGTATTTAAAAAAAAAATAATAGCCAGTGAATCCTCAAATAGTACTTATTCTTCCAATAAAACAAAAATGTGTTCCCGTTGCTATAGTATTTATTCTTCTGATAGCTTAACTGGTGATTGAGAAATCGTCTTTTTTTTAGTTGAGCGCGCACTAAAAGGATGTTTTCCCACAGTGTGAGCTGTGGGAAAATAGGGAAGGATTTAAGAGGAGGTACCGATGCATATTCGTTTTGAACCTCTGAACATTAAAATGGCCGGGAAAGATAGAGCCGGGTGAAGCATTCAACATTCGGGTAGTGCGGCTAAAACCTCTATACTTGACAGTGCGTCCGAAGTTGGGCTCGAGTGTAAGCTGATGTGCATTCCTGGAAATACGAGTATGACGGTTGAATTACTTTAGGGGAGGAAAGCAGCGCAGGCTATTTCACTAGAACAGTGTTTATAAAAGTAACGATAAAATAGTGTTTGACATGAAACATTGCGGTGGTGTTCGAAGGATGCAAATGTTTCTGTTATATTTCTGTCACCTATCATTTTCAAAGTTCTATCTAAGAGACTGAAGTGGGTTATTGGGGCAGATGCCCAAATTTGAGAATTGTACTCAAGTTTTGGACGGATAAATGCTTTATAGATTACAGCCAGATCAGAAGGGGATACAAATGTCTTGCATAACCGAAGAAAACCTAAACACTTTGCAGCATTTTTGGCCACGTCAAATGTGTGATCGTTCCACAGGACGCGGTCTGTGATACACATACCGAGCACTATAAGCTTTTCGGTTTCCTCATTGCAAGTGGCACTCATGGATAGCGGAATTGGGTTTTGCTTTAACGACAGGAGACAACATTGAGTTTTTGAAGCATTAAATTCCACGCGGTTTTTGATTCCCATAAGACAATGCTGTCGAGATCAGAATTAAGTTAGCTTATCATACGCTGCCGTTGAAGTTTCACATCCGAAGGATATGGATGTGAATCTAGAAACGAATATGAAAAGTTGAGGGTACTGTCGTTGGCAAAACAGTTCAATGGAAGATCGTCAATGAATATGAGGAAGAAAGTCGGAGATAAAACGGAGCCCTGGGGCACACCAGCATTTATTGTGTGAATTTCAAACTTAAAACCGTCCAATACAACTTGTATTGAGCGGTCCGAAAGGTAATTAATAATCCAACGAAGAAGAGATTCGTCGATACCAAATGCGCGCATTTTCGATAAGAGAGCTTGATGCCAAACTCTATCAAACGCTTTTGAAATATCAAGTGCAATAATCTTAATTTCTCCAAAACGATGTAAAGAAGTGTTCCACTGCTCGGTAATCACCAGTGGACCAATTGCTGCGAAAGCCGTATTGCCGGTCCTTAAAAAGTTTTCGTTCTTCGAGATATTTCTTAAGCTGGAAGAGTTAATCAGCGTTTCCATGACCTTAGAAAGAAGGGACGGTAATGCAATTGGCCAATAGTTTGAGGGTGATGAAGATACGCCTTTCAGGGATAGGCTGGACAAATGCTGTTTTCAATCTACTCGGAAAGAGACCAGTTGAGCAGAACAGATGGAAAACCTTACACAGTGGTTTTGCCAGCGTTGAAGAACACCTCTTCACAACAATGGGAGGGATACTATCCGGGCCAGCGGATTTGTGTATGTCGAGGTCTTTTAGAACTCTAGCAACTGCACGAGTGCGAAAGAAGATTGGCCCCATAAAATAGTTTACACGCTCAAGTACAGGAGGAGTCATACCACTTACTGGCAGCCAGGGTGGAATTAACAGCAATCTGTGCTGCAAGCAAATTGTATTTATCTTGCGAGCTGACGCAGGTGTGTCGTTGAAAACGCGCGTTGGAACCGAAGACGAAGTAGTGTTTCGAATATTTTTTACAAATGACCAAAAAAGGGCTGTTCCAATATCGGATTTTACTCTATCTTCCAAGAGATGGGTTGATTTTCCTGTTTTTTTTTGTTTAAATATTTCTGACACAAGGCCTTTTTATTGGTAAGTGTATACGCAGCGCAGCAAAATTTTACACTGTAAACAACAACAAAGGAAAAGTGCGGATACAACATAACGTGTTATTACTTTGTTTTGTGATGTTTAAAAATATTAGATACTTTTTAAACATCACAAAACAAAGTAATAACACATTATTAAGTATCTGCACTTATCCTTTGTTGTTGTTTACAGTGTAAAATTTTGCTGCGCTGCGTATACTATACACTTACCAATAAAAAAGGCCTACTATAGAAAATATCGCTGTGTTCACTAATTGTGTTCTGGGGCAGTTGGTAACAGGTAGCGGTTCGTGCCTGTGATTTTAGCCAAAAAAAAATACGTTCAGCTACTTTCTTAGATAAACGGTTACGTCAACAAGCAACATTCCTGGATTTGGGACGACGGCGATCACAGATCCTGTGATTTGACGCCAATAGACATTTTCTTGTAGCCTTAAGCTGGAAAGCATACGTCCGGAGCCATTGTTACCTCATTTGCCGCGGTTAAGGTAACCAAGCGATCTTCATGATTTATTTATGAGATATACAAAATTAGAAAAAATTATAATTTATTTATTCTGAACAAATCTACTTTTCAGTTCGTAATGTCCAGTGTAAAATGCCATAGAACCATAACTTTGTTTTATATTGGGCTATCAATTCAATTTGAATTTAGTTTCCTCCGAGAAATTTCATTCCACGAAAAAATGTTCTGCTATTCTTTCGAAAAAGTTTTACCCAAACAAAAAGTCCAGCGAAATGATAGACAATTTACACTCAAAATTTGTTAACGAATCAAACAATTCTGTATGAATCTTTCGAGCATCATTCGTTTTATATGACAAGTCGATCTGCAATCAAATTAACTTAAGCAGTCAATGAAGGGGGAAAATGCCTTCACCTCGAAATAAATTCAACAGTTTTGAAAGTTTCCTGATCGTAGCGTGTTCGGCTGCTTTAAACTTGAAAATGGATGAGCCGAATTGGATACTCCCTTTTTCGCGTTTATTTGTAGCTTCTCAGCGAAGGTTTAGGAAAAAATAAAAGTCGGAAAATGTTCAAGAGGTAGCTCTGTAGGCTTACATTGTGTTTTTTATTGGACCGTTTGATGTTCACCATTTTTGGCTTAATGGATTGGCATTGGCCCATGGAAGGAAACTATGGAGCAAAATCCCGGAAAATTCTAGGAAAATTGGAGAACCGGGAAGATCCGGTTTTTAGTTAATTTCTTCGCATTTGATTGATAATTGGGGCGAGAAACGGATTTCGATTGAGTCGCAATGTGCCTTATTGAATCCAGAACAAAAGCGAGTATATAATGACTTGATGCAAGCAGTTGATAATAGAAATGGCGCAATTTTCTTCCTTTCCATTTTGGGTGCGATTAGTACGAGATCCAAAATTGCTTTCGTACTCGCCTCCTTTGGGATTGCGGCTACGTTGTTAGAAGGCGGTCGAACTATTCTGCATTGAAATTGCAAGATGAATCTGCAATTGGATAAAGAATTTACATGTAACATTTCGAACAACTCTGCGATTTTGTATTTAAGCAATGTAAGATTATCATCTGCAACGAGTGCTCATTGCACAATGGCTCAAAAACGCGTATTGAAGGCCGTGAATCGCACGCTGACGGATTTCCGAAATGATGAAAGACGTTTCGGGTGGCATAAAGATTTTGCTGTCAGACGATTTTAATTGAATGAATTGAAAGCTAGACTGATGACGTCGGCTTTTTGACGACTCGTGAAATGGCAATTGAAAACGAAAATTCGAGTTGCTTTACAAAATTACTAGTCCACTGCAGAGTTCTCCAGGCAATGGGCAATGGCGTTATTCCAGTCGACTAAGTCATCGGTCTGATTTCCACCGAATTTTTGACACTTTACAATCATGACGGAAGATCGAACATCGCTCAGAATTATGTTGCCCATAATTGGCTGAGTGAAAGAGCGATTTTGGCTGCAACAAGCATGTCGACCATTTGAATTTCATCATTCAAAATCAAATCGCCGCCCGATGAGTTACATACATTCATTCAAATCCATCGACTCAGTGGTGGATGAAAACAAAGCCACTTACTATCCCACGAAATTTTTAAATTCCTTGGATGTTTCGGGCTTGTCATTATCACCACACAAATTGAAATTCCGCTCAGTTATAACTTTGTTGTGCAACCGAAACTTTGTAACGGAACACCTTTGATTATTTTGAAGAAAATCAAATCGAATCTAATTCAAGCCATCCTGGCGGGAAAATTTAAAGGCGAAGATTTTCTTATTCTGTGCATTCGGCTTTATCCGAACGATTTGCCATTCGTTTTAAGCCTCTTCAATTTCATCTTTCTTTGCGCACTTATAAATAATGTACCCAAATAACTCACTAATTTGACAGCAATCATAGGCGCCCGCAGGGGAAGGTATGCGTTCCTAAAATTAGTTCGGAAGTACTGGGTGCGACCTTACCTTAATGTGAATGAACAACTCTAGACACATTACTCATCGATGCTAGAACCTGTTGCTAATATTTTACAGGTCGTTGACCAAAATCTGTCAATAGTAAAAGATCAGGTCAATGTTTTGAATAAATTGTTTCAAGAGAATCGAGAGGATGCTGACAATTGCTTAAAATCTCTATGGGCGGTGATGGAAAAATGCTTGAGTGAATCAGGCATAGTTTTAAGCTGTCCAAGAACAATCCAAAAACAAATCAATTCAAAAACAAATCTTCCCCCAAAGTTATTTTTGAAAAGCTATTTATATTCCGTACATTGATTGCCTGATAATGTCGCTTACAGAACGCTTTTCAGAAGAAAATCTTATATAACTAAATAAGTAAAATGAAGCTGCATTTTCACTATATCAGCTATCACCAAAAAATATGTAAATTATGAATTCTCCAGAATTCGATATAATTATACAGAAAATAATGGAGGAATATGGCTCCTTTCAGGATAATTTCCTGGCGGAGTCCAAGATGTGGTACAGTTTTACCAAAATGAAGACTAATGGAAATGATTGTTCAAACATTTCTGATTTATTGAACAGTGTAGAGGAGTTTTATCCATCAATTTTTTTAAGCTCTTTGTATAGGGCTCTCAATTCCAGCAACTACTTGCACCACTGAGCGATCGTTCAGCACCTAACGCAAAGTAAAAACTTGGCTTAGATCCACAATGACCGACAAACGACTTGATTCGTTGTGCATGATGTACATTCATCGAAATATTGTCAAAGAACAAACAAACTTTTGTAACGAAATAATTGACCATTTTGGAAAAGGGTTGCAGGCAGTTGCAGTTGCTATTCACTTAGTAACAAATGTTGAAGAAAAATCATGTATTTGCCTCCTTCAGTAATTATTTAACGTCAACACGAATAAAATGTCACATTTTCTAGTCCTAAAATAAAATCACGTACAACTGTCCTATGCCTAGACAAAATAAATAAACTTTTAATAAAAAACAAAAACATCGAATTCAAAAATTTCATATTCATTTTTTGTGATGATGTTAACATCGTTCTAATTTTGTGCACGGCACTAGTTACAAAGGAATAGAAGGAAAGGAAAGAATTTTTGTCTGATTTTAATCTTGAACCCAATAAGTTTATTGACCGTCGCGTCGGAAAAATGCACCAGTAATTACCCGTTTGTAGAGCCATGCAACTAGACTTTGCTATAGGCCACCCCGTGTGTGCCCTTGGGTAGATCTTTCAATTAAGTTTCTTCGAACTAATATCATTCCATTTTGTACGGCTCCAAAGTCCAAAATTAACATCCAAGTTCAACCTACTTAAAGGAAGGTATAGAAAAAAACGAAGACATCCACGTCGTCAAACAGAAAAAAATAAGACCCGCATGAGTGCTCGTTCATGCATTCACTTTGTTCAAAAACTTCTTATGAAATACATTTATGTATATGAAAAGATAAAACATGAAGATCAAAAATTGAATTTTCATTTGAAACAAAAATGTACGTAGTTATAGCATAGGTTAGTATCTACCTATACTCAAAGATACTTTTGACATTTTGTTTGTTGGGCGCCAATTTCTTCAAAATGCTCGTATACTTAGGAGTGGATCCATTTTATCCGCCCCAAGCCCCAATAATTAGATAAACGAATGTAGACATTGCAAAATGTGATATTGGGGAGACCTATATCTGTCTGCTTCACGTTTTTATTTTTATTTCGTTTGTTTTAATTTGATTCTCTTTCTTTATTCTTTTTCGTCCGTTTTGACATAATAAAACATACAGCAGCAGGGTTTCCTTTATTTTATTATTATTTTTATTTCCAAAGATGGAGCAATAGCAGCAAGAAAGCTACATTCATACATTTATACATTATACATATTAAAACTAAGTGAAATCGATTTTCGATTTTATTTTCATTCGAGAGTGATGGCATACGTACATCGAGATACATATAACCAAGACCCAGCAGACCTAAGCGAGAGGCAGCGCAGCGCAGCGCAGCAAGGCGGTCGGTGGTGGTATAGCTTCTGGAAGACACTTTGTAGTCATATATCGCACATCAGAGGAGGGAAGTAGATGGAGCTGATGGTGATTCTTTTTCTGGTTAGGCTAAGGGCGTGTCATGTCGTGGCAGAAAACAAATTTAATTTCCTTTGCGCCTTTGAAGATGCAAAAAACGACATCACCGAAGAGCACGCGGCGCGGACGGGGGAACGCAAACCTCCTTCATCACTTAGAACGGAAATTAAAAACATCTCTCTTCGGAAAATACTGCTTGCTATGTCTTTGCAAGGTCAAAGGCCTCGATTCAACAAATCAGTCAGTAAAGTGCGTGTAGGTAGGTGAGGTGGTAGTTGGTATTATACACTACACACGGTGCTGTGTGAAAACTTTTGACAATCACAATAGAATTCTCCGTTTTTTTGGCCAATGGAAACTATAATTACGCAACAGTAAACAGTAAAAAAAAAACAGCCTGAATTGTTCCGATGATTATGAAAATGGGCTTACCCCTTCTGCCGTTGTCGATTACCAATCAAACTGACAATTTACCATTGCATCGATCGATAGATAAATTTCATTGTTTTGCACAGCCCTTTTGTGGTTTAACTTCTATTTCAACACCACTTTCCATTTAAATCTCGCATTAGGATACCCAAAAAACTCTTAGCTCTACATTTTCGTAAATGCTCATAGTCTAAGAGCCGACAGCAAATTTTGTTACTGGATGTATAACCAAAATCTGAGTATGAGAGTTTATAGATACATATTTTGTGATATCGAAATCAAAAGTCTGGCAGGTTTTTTGTTCAGCCTTTGGCAGGGGTGGGGGTTGAAAATAGAGATTTTCTAAAATTCTTATCAGGCGTATTATTAATTCCATCAACTTTTTGAAAATACATTATGATGCTCTGTCATTTTCCCTAAGTCCAAACACTTTAATCTTTGTGATATGACTAGTAGAACTCAAGATATAAGCTTTTTAAAAGAACTTTAATCGACTTTTTTTTGAGACTTAGTTTTGTTGATTTTTGCTGTTTATAAATCTCGGAAAAAAACGATAAGGCTCGCTTAAAAAGCTTACCTATATCTTGAGTTCTATAAGTCACATCACCAAGATTAAGGTGTTTGGACTTAAGGAAAATGACAGAGCATCATAATGTATTTTCAAAAAATTGATAGAGGTGTTAATACCCCTGTTATGAATTTAAGAAAATCTCTGTTTTGAATCCCCAACCCCGGCCAAAGGTTGAACAAAAAACCTGACAGACTTTTGATTTCGATATCACAAAATATGCACCTATTAACCCTCATACTCAGATTTTGTTTATACATCCACTCCCAAAATTTGCTGTCGGCTCTTGTACTATCAGTCATTCAACTGGTGTTCACAATTACAACAGCTGTCGTTTGACGGAGCAAAATATCAAACAAAATAAAAGACATCAGATATGTCATTCGGTGTTCACAATATATGAATCTGGCGTTTCGACACGTGCTGATAAATTTGTCGTTGAGTGTGATCCTTATTACCCAAAAAACTATCAAACTCAAAATTAAAAACGACATTTTTGTGTGTGTATAGCAGATATTAATCCAAAATAATCTAAATAAATCACAGAAAGACATGCCGTATTGAAAGAAACTACAACAAGAAAATAAACTGCACGACTGGATCGCACAAACTTGCTCTCGTAGCTATCACACCTAGAAATTGGCAATGTATGTTTGTAAGTTGTTGTAAATTTGCTTATAAATTTTTTTTATGCAACGTTTTTATTTCATAAATATAAATTGAAGAAAACAAAATCATAAATCTTTAGAGCGGTTTTCCTAAAAACTAATTTTTTATTATAAAATTTATATATTATGATTTTTGTATTGCTGAATTCATGATAATTTTATTTTACCTTTTTATTTTGCTTCATTAAAATTCAATAAAACTCATTTGTTTATTATTTTATTTTGTTCATCTATATATTTCGAGGACCTCCTTGCATGTATTTTATTTCTAAAGATCCTTATGATGAGGCAAATAGTTCCTCGAAATATATAGATGAACAAAATAAAATAATAAAAAAATGCGTTTTATTGAATTTTAATGAAGCAAAATAAAAAGGTAAAATAAAATTATAAAATTTGTTGAACATTTAAAAAAATAAATTTTGGTATGCAAACTTTAAGTATCTGTTAAAATGCAATTTCACACAAAATTAAAAAAAGGTATTGAATTTAAAAAAAAAAAAATAATATTACTGACATTAGGAGGGTAATAGCAACAATTGTGTGGGTTTTGTTTTTTTTTAATTTTATTAAATTTTGAATTGAATATGCCAAGAATCTAATCGACTTTTCACGCAATCAGGTTTTTTAGTAAGAATATGTTCAACATTTTTAGTAAAATTTCCAAAACTAACTAAATAGTTAGGGCGTTAAGGGAGCCAACCTTGCACTACATTCTGACGGGATGAGCTTTGGTACACTAATAGTCCACATCCTATATTTACTTTTAAGAAGTGTTGCCACGGTGGCAACACTGGGCTGTTCGGAGATATAATGGTTGCCTTCTGACCATGTTTTAACACGAAATTTCACATAAATTAGCCTATTGATCGAGAACCAGACATCGGTTGATGTCGTAGAATGTCTCGTTGGATTTAAAATACTTGAAGCCATAGGAATATGTTCATTTTGTAACCCCTCCCGCACCCTTGTATGCAGAGGGAGCAAAATACCCTCGGCGGATAAGGGTTATTATTCGTCAGAAAATAATGGTTATTAAATGAATATTCATAAAATTTTAAGATGAGAGTCTACGTAGAATTTCATACCCTACATCATATCCGAAGTCCATTTTTATCCATGTATTAGTTTTTTGTATAATCGTTTTCAAAATGGGGGGAGGGGAAGGTGGAAGTACATCAAACCACTATATATTCATCTTGGTATAATCTTAGCATATGGCACATGAGCTAAGGGTAATTTTTAATGCTTAATCTTATGCAGTTAAAATAATTTCAATATAATTTCCCTAGAAAAAGTTATAACCTTATTATAAAATGACAACTAAATTTTCAGTGAAACGAGCATAACATCACCAAATTTCAATGGTATGGTGATGAAACTTGGCAAACATGTCTCATTTGTCGTTAGAAATAAGAATCGAAAGAGTCCATACAAATATCTGGTTCGAAAGGGTGTTTTTTTTAGGGAAAAGTGAACTACTATTACCAGTAAACCCCTCCCAAAACTGGTATGTTGGTCAAAGTTGGTAGAAATGTTTTAATTCTTGTAAGAACCAAGACTCAAAAGGATCCATGCAAAAATATATTGGTTCCAGGTGTGTTTTTTTCAGGCGGAAGGAGAACATGGGTTATAAACCCAACATTTTATTTTTATGTAATCGAGGTACAAATTTATAATATGGTACATGATTTTAAAGTATTTTCTAACGCTGAATACAACTTAAGTAATATTAAGACGATACAATCACCATTAAAAAAGTAATCGTCGTTTTAATGGAAAAATGTATGTATTTTTTGAGTAGAGCAGATAAAGCATTTTCCCTCAAAAACCACGTTTGACAATAGATATTTGATTTATCTTTACAATAAAAAACAAAACATTCCTACCACTTTTCATCACCGTACTAGTTCTGGGAGGCGTTTACGGGGCATAGCTTTACACTTTTCAGTTTTACTTAGAAAAACACCCTTTAGCCCCAGGTGTTTTTATGGACTCTTTTGATTCTTATTTCTTACGACAAATGAGACATGTGTGCCAAGTTGCATCACCATACCATTGAAATTTGTTAATGTAATGTTCGTTTCACAGAAAATTTAGTCACCATTTTATAAAAAGGTTATAACTTTTTCTAGGGAAATTATATTGAAATTATTTTGATTGCATTAGATTAGACATTCAAGATTACCCTAAGGTCATGTGCCATATGCTTAGATTATACCAAGATAAATATATAATGGTTTAATATACTTTCCCCTCCCCCCATTTCGAAATTAATTATATAAAAAACTAATACATGGATAAAACTGGACTTCTGATATGATGTATGAAATTCTACGTCGACACTCATCTTAAAATTTTATGAATATTCATTTTGTAACCATTATTTTCTGACAAATAAAAACCCTTATCCGCCGAGGGTATTTTGATCCCCCAACGTACAAGGGTGGGAGAGGTGTCGAAAAATGAACATATTCCTATGGCTTCAAGTATTCTCAATCCAATGAGACTTTCTGCGACATCGACCGATGTCTGGTTCGCGGTTTATAGGTTAATTATGTGAAATTTCGTGTTAAAAAATGGTCAGAAGGCAACCTTTATATCTCCGGTCTATCAGTGTTGCTACCATGGAATCAGTAGTAGCCCGTAGCGTAATGGTAAGTGCGTTCAACTTTCACGCTGGAGGTCTGGGTTCGCTTCCCATCCTCGTCCACCTAAAAACTAAAAAGATTTTTTCAGGGCTACTGCCTCTTGCGAGGAATTGACAAATCCTCCAAGAGTATCACTTGTCACGAATAAATGCTTCTCGTCTAGCCGTTCGGATTCGGCATAAAATTGTAGGTCCCTTTCATTCCTGTCGATAGGCGCCCACAGGAGTGGTTGCGAGTTGTTAGCCACTAGGCCCTGGTTCTTCATGAGCCGTTGTGCCACCCGATTTTTTAACATGTTATCATTTCTTAGAAGTAAACTTAGGATGTGGACTATTAGTGTAACAAAGCTCATCCCGTCAGAACCAAGTGCAAGGTTTGACCTAAAATATTGCCTTAACGCACTAACTAAAAGTCATAATTTCCTTTAATAATTATTAACTTTATTCGGACAATTATAATCTAAAGTTCTAAGCTTCAAAAGGTGGCTCAATATACTTTTCCCCAATTTAATTTTTTTTTAAGAATATCGATTTCATTGTGAAAAATATGATTCAAGTTGCCCTAGAAATTTTCCTGTAGGGACGAATTTATTCAGTATATTAAAAACTGGATTATGTAGTTTTAACTAATATCGCTTTTAATATAATAATGCTCTTCAGAATACTTCATTGCTTTTTTGATTTATTCAATCGCATTTGGTTAACTGGCTCGCTTTAAATTGCTTCTTTAAATTTTAATGCTATTTTAAAATTTCTTTGTTGTGACTGATTAACTTGCAATTTAACACTAAACAAGCTTTAACAGAGCGTCCATCTATTCACTAAATTAGCGTTGACAGTCAGTAAGAAGATGAAGAAATATAAATATTAAAATATTGAAATTACTTCTGTTTTAAGTGGAGTGAATGAATAAAATTCAATTAAAAAGTACAAGTGACCTCAACTCCAGAAATAATTGTGTTTCGCCCAAGGTATAACAGTGGGCTCTTCAGTCAGTCTGTTATACCCTACTAAGACACAAATTTTGGTCGATGTTTACCGACTCTTATAAAAATCACAGCAAAAAAGATACTGTGAATTTTATTATTCTAGGGGAATTTGTTTAAATTCGTGCACCCAGAAAATAAATACCCGTGGTCAGGTTTTTTATAATAAGAAGATGAAGAAATTGAAAAAGAAATTGACAGTCAGTTTTGATTTAAATTATTTTTTTTTGTATTTTGTAGGTGCGATATAAATAACAAAAACCGGCAAAGTTGAAAATTCCTTCTGGTAGAAAAACAAACCATACTTTTCAGAATATTTTTTTTCGCACTGAATCCAATGTCAATGTGTATATAAAGTAAGCTAGGAGGGCATTTCCGGAAATTCATATAGAAATAAACCAAATAATAATTTGTTAATTCCTTACTAATTGTTCAGGCAAAACAAATTTGTTTCGAGATACAGGGTTACCTGCTAATTTGACTTCAACTTTCTCAACTAGGTTCAACTCTAATTGACGGCAAAATAATTAATAAATTAAAATTGGAACAATAGACTAAGCACCACTAAAAGGAATCTGATGATTGGTGTGGCGGCCATGAAATAGCTATAATTCCTGCCTAATGTAATACTTGTTGATAGCCAACTCAAGTGGTTGTTATTTATTCAAAACCTTCAATCTTTAATGTTAGTATGAGGGAGTGCATCCTTACTGCAAGTGTTATCACAAGAAAACATCTTTGAATAAAAAAATTATAATCAACGAAATCAATAACCGCATTAACATTTGCATCAAAAATTACGACTCCAAAGAATGGAAACAAAATATTTTAAAAACAATTTCCACAGCACTGTGTTTATATTTATAAAAAAACACAATATCTTACAAAGATAAGAAGGACCTGAGCTGACTTTTTTTTCCAAAAACTTAAAGACGAACAACATCACAACGAAAAAGACTCCAAGAGATCTTAAAGTTAGATAAACGTGTCGAAGATTTGTTGTGTGTTTAGGTTTCACCTTCCGCCAGATAACGAACCTCAGTCTGCGACGATGTTGTTGGTTCTTATCTTGTATCAGTTTCACTAAATTTCTCCATTTTTTGTTGTCGATTTATTTGTGTAAGGTATTTTTTTCTTTTTTTTTTCTTTTAAATTGTTAAAGCCCCTCGAGTTGAAGTTCATTAATTCAATAAAAATCGATTAAGAATCTCTGCAGCAGCGGTGGTGGGGAAGCACTATACACGACATCATTCCCACACCACCACCGTGTCGTGTCGTCATATACAAATCCCTTTTGGTGGTTTAATTAAATTTTGAATTTACATTCATCAAAACTCGACTTCATACTTATCCAAACCACGTGGTAGAAAATAATTGGAAGGAAAGAGTATCGTATCTATCTAGAGGTACATAATATCGTAGCAGCATCATTCCGCACAAAAACCAACCGGAAGCTGTTTGCACATCCACTCATTCATTGGGAAGTTTGGTCACGTGCCGCGTTATCATGCGTCGGCCTGTGTTTGCACAGGCTTCAAGTGCAGTATGTATGGCCTATGGGTAGGGGTAGGGTATGGCTTGACACATGTGATGGAAGCTCATGTTGAAAATTTAAGAGTTAGCCTGCCCGGCGTTTGCATGAAAATCAAAATCACACAGTCATTCCACTTCTGAAGTGCTTTTTTTTTGCATCTCGCACCCTTTAGCCGTCATCAGCCAAAGCGATGCAAAAGGGTGAAGGCCGGGGATCATACATACCATACCTACATATACCTACATTACTTCTTATTTGGACTTTTTCTGCTTCATCATCTGATTTGATGTACGTGCATCAGGATAGGAGCCAGCAACTATACCCGAGGCAAAAGAGTTCACACATAAATCAAATTAGTGTCATAGAATGGCTCACTTAGCAGCTATCTCTCGAGAGGAGAAAATGGCAAAGCCATCAGCCATCAGCCATCACCATCATAGAACGAGAACCCATCCCGTGAAGCGTTGCTGCCTAAAGGGACTCTATACCTACTTGATGTAGAAGAGACAACGACGACATGACATCATCTAATCGAAAGTTATTGTGGAAATTTGAATGAGAATTAATTGAGTTTGGCCGCAAGGAGGATACGAGTCTATATACCTACGATGTACTTGGAAGACAAGGCTCTGAATTGAGTTGAGTAGGTATAGTATATGTCAGCCTTTGTGATAAAAAGCACCTGTTAATAGGACTATATTTACGAAGAAGGCTCTGCCATTTCTATCATACGTATAGCTAAAAGCAAAGAATCTTAATCAAACCACACTTGAGGGTGAAATGTTTACAACAACTGTCAGCTCGATTCAACATCAGGAAAGGTTCATTGAATAGCCTCCATTCATTTGAGGAATACCTAACAAAGATGTTTGTTTTTTATACCAGCATACCAACAAAACAATAATTATAATTATTTTAATACCTCATTTTTGGATATACGTGCTACTTATGATCACAACCGACTTTTTAAATTAATCGGAACAAATCAAGATACATTCCAAGAATTCGTCATTGCCAACCACTCTGCGTCGTTCAAAAGGGGGAAAGCTCCGTTTTCTTTCAAAAAATCTTAATAGTCGGTTCTTCAGAAAAGCTATAAGGTGGAGCTACACTTTAGTATACAAAATATTGGAGTGGGGCAAAAAATGTCATACTGTAGGAGTGCGTTAGTGACCCATTAATTGAATTGGTGATATTGTTTATTCAAAAGTTAAAACAAATTAAAGAAAAAAAACAACAAACAGTGGCTTTCAGCTTATTAGATTCCTGCCTAGTTTTATATCGATACCCACCTGGTATACAAAATAGCTGTTTTTACAAAAGAGGTCGGACTCGCCGCAACAACCAACAAAAGTCTCTCCGACCACTAGTTTTGTAAAGATATATCATTTGATACCCCATTTATAAAAATCCATCATGGATTAGGTATCCTAAGCCAAAAAATGCAACCGAAAAAGTGAATTTTTTTTTGTCCAATAATCAATTAGTTGGCGGGAAATCGTATTTTTCGGAGCCGAGACTGAGATGAGACTTAATTATACGAGACCGAGACGAGACTGAAAATTTTCGATATTAACGAGACGAGACTTACAAAAGTCTCGCAGAGTCTCGTCTTGTGGCCAGCCCTAATAACTAATATTATAACTTTAATTTGTAGCCAATTGCCTTTGACCTTGTTTGAGTTTAAAAATTTGAACACTAAGCCCCAAAATTCTCTAAGCCCAGCCAAGGATGTAAGAAACAGTTCCTGTTGTATTAAACATTTACACTAAGCTTAATACCCCGTTGTTTTCCAATTGTTTTAGCCTCAATTACGTTTCTTTCCTTAAATTAGCTAATTTTTTAGTCTGATCAGTTGTGTTTTTACATGTTAATGTTAAGCCCCGATTAATTCTATCTTCAAGCTTTAGCCCCAACTTCGGACTATGACAGTCCTTAGACTTAAGCCCCAAAAGCTCTCTGGAATAAGGTTAGCTTTTAAGGAGTTAGTTGTTTAACCATGATTACGTTTTTTGTCCAATTTTCTCAGACCTTATTAGTGAGCTGTTATTTTTCCAATTTTCTGGGTTTTGTGTTTACGGAAAATTGTCGTTGCATAAAACATGTCCATTATTCATAGCCCCCACTCGGTTTTTTGTCCAATTCGTTCCAGGGTTTAGTTCCAACCTTAGGGCATAGAAAAAAAGTTACGTTGCATGTAAATTGTTCAACCCCAACCACGTTTTTAGTCCAACAAATTTCACATCTTAACAATATTTTAGACGAATATAAAACTCTACACTTTGTAATGTATCGCTTTCTATATCTCAAATTATTTTAGGAATCGGCTGTGGGGGGGGGCTTAAGCGCCTATAGCCACCCCCCTGGATCCGCCACTGGTGCTGGGCATTTTTGCTTCCATGACTTTGCTAAGTTCGGATGTCGTTTTTTTCGACAACTTTATCTGAACCTGCAAAAACACACGGCTAATATTTCTCTTGAAAATATAAGGAAGTACATACATTCTATTAAAAAAAAACACTTTGTTTAAAAAAAAACACTTTGTTTTTTTTTTATATCTTTAAATTCATAGTCTCTGCAAATGCCTCCACAGTTCAAAACATAAGTTATTTCCGAATTGAACTTGTTTTGAAGGTTTGAAATCAACACAGCCTTAAGTACCCAAACTGTACCTTACTCTTAAAACAGCATCGGCAGTTTCGATGCTTAATCGATATCTTAATTTATTGTTCACTATATTTACTATTGCTCTCTCCACTGAAGCATTTGAAAAAGGAAGACTTAAAAGCGACTAAAAATTGAACTTAAATTCCCCCCATACAAAAATCTTTCATTTTATTTCTCCCCATAAGTCCCCCACTATTTGTTTCCCCCCATTTTTCCCACAAAGTTTTTTTTTCCAGTCAATTTGGCCGGAAAAATAGCCCATCTGGGAACATTGCAGCCAAGTAAAAGACTTAGCATTATTTAAATGGACTTGTTGAATTATTGATTCAATATAGCTTTTAACGACCTTTAGTCCATAAAAATTGGCGTTTCGTCCCGGCGTTCTCACTTGGACTCTTCAGTTGACAGTGAGGGCCTTGTCAAGACGCAATTTTTATTAAGTTCAGTCCAGCTTACATCAATTTTACAGCGAAAATCGAATGTGAACTATATCCAACCCAATTAGAATTTCTAATCAAGAATTGTTGGAAATTTTGTTACCCGTCGCCTGGCATTGTTAACATATGAGTGTTTTTTATAATACAAATTCTATATACTACTGAAATACATCAGCCAAGTAGAAGACTTAGCATTATTTAATTGGACTTGTTGAATTATTGATTCAATATAGCTTTTAACGGCCTTTAGTCCATAAAAATTGGCGTTTCGTCCCGGCGTTCTCACTTGGACTCTTCAGTTGACAGTGAGGGCCTTGTCAAGACGCAATTTTTATTAAGTTCAGTCCAGCTTACATCAATTTTACAGCGAAAATCGAATGTGAACTATATCCAACCCAATTAGAATTTCTAATCAAGAATTGTTGGAAATTTTGTTACCCGTCGCCTGGCATTGTTAACATATGAGTGTTTTTTATAATACAAATTCTATATACTACTGAAATACATCAGCCAAGTAGAAGACTTAGCATTATTTAATTGGACTTGTTGAATTATTGATTCAATATAGCTTTTAACGGCCTTTAGTCCATAAAAATTGGCGTTTCGTCCCGGCGTTCTCACTTGGACTCTTCAGTTGACAGTGAGGGCCTTGTCAAGACGCAATTTTTATTAAGTTCAGTCCAGCTTACATCAATTTTACAGCGAAAATCGAATGTGAACTATATCCAACCCAATTAGAATTTCTAATCAAGAATTGTTGGAAATTTTGTTACCCGTCGCCTGGCATTGTTAACATATGAGTGTTTTTTATAATACAAATTCTATATACTACTGAAATACATCAGCCAAGTAGAAGACTTAGCATTATTTAATTGGACTTGTTGAATTATTGATTCAATATAGCTTTTAACGGCCTTTAGTCCATAAAAATTGGCGTTTCGTCCCGGCGTTCTCACTTGGACTCTTCAGTTGACAGTACGGGCCTTGTCAAGACGCAATTTTTATTACTCTACTTGGCTGATGTATTTCAGTAGTATATAGAATTTTGCATTATAAAAAACACTCATATATAAACAATACCAGGCCACGGTAAACAAAATTTCCAACAATTCTTGATTAGAATTTCTAGTTGGGTTGGATATAGTTCACAATTGATTTTCGCTGTAAAATTGATGTAAGCTGGACTGAACTTTATAAAAATTGCGTCTTGACAAGGCCCTCACTGTCAACTGAAGAGTCCAAGTGAGAACGCCGCCGCGCCGCCGGGACGTAACGCCAATTTTTATGGACTAAAGGCCGTTAAAAGCTATATTGAATCTTTTATCTGTTTATTCATATTTGAAATAAGATTATGTTGATTCATATCAATTATCTTGAAATGGTTATCAATGGTTTCTTTATCTTCGTCATCTAAATTTCCAAAAAGCCAATTAATTATTCTTCCTCCCACATTTACCAAAGCTCTTCTCTTTCTTGTGTGAATAGTTACTGTTGATAAAGAATGTTCAAATTCATCAATTTTATCGTCAACATTTTTACTACACCATGCATTGTTTATCAATAGATGAAAACTGTTTACGCTTAATTTAATATTTACAATATAAATTAATTTTGAGTAATTTAGAATAGCATTTATTGGTTCGCTTCCTAAGATTGCATATCCGGCTTCTGTTTCAATTTTATTTACTTCGACGGAACCCATTGTGGTTGAGGAAAAAGCAATTATGATAACAATTAGTGTTGCGATCATCTGAAATTTATTTGAAAATGATTTCAAATTATTTTATGCGGTCGATTAATTTGAACTATATCTACTTTCTTATTTTTATTTGGATTAAATTTCAGAAATCTCTTACCCGGGGCTTAGACAAGCGAGTAGAACTAGTAGCATTTGTATCATAGTATTAATTTTGTGAATGTTTGTGTGACTAGTAGCTCTCTGCGCGTTTTGTCAACTAGTATGATTTTTTAAAAATATTTAATAGAAAAAATTACAGAAAATTTATTTATTTATTAATTAACAAGTTAACTAATTACTAGCTATAAAAGTTTTATGTACAATTTATGTGTTTGAAAAAAAAGTGTATTTAAATTTTTTTAAAAAATTTACATTTTGATTAAACAAATTTATATATATATTATTGAAATCATTTCATAAATAAAACATTTTGTTTAAAGGAGAAAAACGTTCATAATTGGTCCGATCGTTAGAAAAATGTATACATTCGGACAAATTCCTTAAGTTTCTTTAAGGAATATTAAAGTGGACACGGGAAAGAAGGTGCAAAGAGTCTATTTTCCCGTTTATTAATTTTATAATAAAAGCAAAACACAAATAAGAACGTCTGCTCTCAAGACTAGGCATATCAATAAGTTTCAGTCTATTATGGTAAGGTGGGAGATCGTAAGGATTTACCCAACCTAAGCCTTTGAGCGCAAACGTAAGGAATCTTTTTTGAACCTGTTCTATTCTAGCTTTATGACAGTCGTAGTGGGGTGACCAGACTTGACAAGCATATTCAAGAATGCGACGAACAAATGTTATAAAAAGCTGCTTTGTAACAAAAGGCACGGAAAATTGTTTCGACTCTCTTTTTATGCAACCAAGAATTGAATTGGCTTTATTAGTTATAGAATTGATGTGTGATATAAATTCAAGTTTTTGATCACACAAGAACCAAGGACAGACATATCGCTTACGCGTGATAAAAGGACACCATTTAACATATAGTTAAAAGAAGTAACTGACAGCTTTCTTGTAAAACTAATAGTTTTACATTTATCAATGTTAAGGTTTAAACAGTTACGGTCACACCAGTCAAAAAACGAATTAAGATCACACCGTTACTCTTCACAATCACGATTATTTGAAATCGTTTTGAAAATTGTAACATCGTCTGCATAAATAAGGCAGTTTGAAAATTTCAACACTGACGGTAAATCATTTATAAATAAGATAAAAAGAACTGGGCCTAAATGGCTACCCTGTGGTATTCCAGAATTAACAGTGAACTTATTGGATTCGAAGCCGTTAAAAATTACAGAGTAAGATCTATCCAGTAAATACGATTGAAGCCACAATATGGAAGCTATGAAATCAAAACAAAAACTGAAAATAAATACACTACACTAGCAGGATAACTGGCAGGCTACTCGCAGGCAAAAATATTATACTATTTGGGCTACTAGTTGGCTCTTGCGTGTTCAGATACTCTAACACACATAAACGCTACTAGTTCTACTCGCTTGTCTGAACCCCGGGTTAGCAGTCTTATGTCTTACTGCTTTTGGGTTTTTTATGTATAAATCGTATGGATAATAGTTGGGTATCGGTACCCGCTTTGAATTAATTCTGTTGATTGCCTTAATTTTGTTTTTTGCATCTTCTTTGATATTTTCTTAAAATCTAAGTCTAACCGGTTAATGAAATCTATCGGTTTTATATTTGTTGTGGAGTGAACTGTATTGTTATAGATCCCTACAGCCTGAATTACTAATTCTTCTTGATTTTCTTTTATTATTCGGATATGTTCTAAGAGTGTTGAATGGAATCGCTCAATATCGGAATTTCCCGTATGGGAATTTGGTGTTAGTGAAATGTGTTTTTATGTCTTTTTCTCTACAGTATAAACTTATTAAACAGTTGTTAAACTCCTTATCGAATACTAATAAATCTGGTTTTCCTAGTAATGCAATTCTTTCTTCTGTTTTGACCTTTGTGGTGCACATATTTTTATTATTGATTTTATGTACGCTTCCTATATTTGTAAATCTATCTATACTTGTAAGGAAATAAGTTTTAAAGTTCTTAAGTATTTTCGTGACCTTTATTTTTAAATAATTTAGTTAATGGTTAAAGCGGGCTGTAGGTCAATAAAAGATGTCGTCACCACCCTCATCGCACACAATCAGATCTACTTTGATTAAGCAAAGTGTTTCGGTCTCTTTATAATCTGACTGTATGCACTACTTAAGTTTTCGCAATCAGACTTTCGGTTAACTGCATTATCAGTGTTGATAATGTGTAACATCTCAAATAGGTATCTCTTCGCTTGGTGCCTCTCTGTTTGCAAAACTTTTACCCTCTCGAAGTCTGGTTTATGCTTCTCTTTCAAGCAGTGTAGTGCAAGCGCTGTTTTCTGCAAACTCCCGCTGTTTAAATCTAACTTGTGACCAGAGAGCCGCTTTTTAAGTTTTTGTTTCGATGTACCAACATACACAGACTTGCATGCACTCCCATTTCCACCTAGACAATTAATTTGGTATACAACATTGGATCTTTCCATGTTGTCTATTCTTCCTTTTGTATTGGTGTATAAATGGGTACGAAGAGGATTCACTGTTTTGAATGCTATTTTTGTTTTTTCTTTGTCTCTTATATGTAAAGATAGCAAACGATTGGCAAGAAGGGGGATGAACAAGGCAGTTTTGTAAATTGCAGGTTGTTGCACATTTTCTGCAGGTTTGTTCTCTTTTCCATGATTCGATATTAACTTATTCACAAGGGGAAGTGGGAATGAGTTGGAACATTGGGTGTTTCGGATGATGTTCATATTTTTCTCTTTGAAAATGATATTACTTGTATCAAGTACACGGTTAATAAAATTCTGAGCTGTGTTACAAATAACTCCTTTAGGTTGTTTGGACATGAAATTGATAAGTCTACCCGATGACGTGGGTTTCTTATACCAATCGAAAATTATTTGGTTTTCTTTTCTTATCACTTTCACATCCAAATAGGGTAGTTCTCCCTGTATTTCCACCTCCACCGTGAACTTTAATTTATTGTTGTAAGAGTTTAGTGCATTAAGCGTTTCATCAACTTTTGAATATTTTATCACAGCAAACAGGTCATCTACATATTTAGTTATAATTTTTGGCTTGACGCTTAGCTTACCCAAAGCCACATCTAAAAGCGTCTCCATAACTATATCAGCGAGAATAGGTGATGCTGGGCTGCCCATTGGAACATCTTGTTTCTGCTGATAAATTGAACCGTCAAATTGCAAATAATTGTTATCAATGATGCAAAAACGCAGCATCTCAATGAACATTGACTTTTTTACCATGGTATGTTGTTGAATCAAACTCCAATTCCTCTCAACTAATGTCAACACTTAGTGAATTGGTATGCTGGTAAACAGTGACACAACGTCAAATGAGACCAGAATATCATCTTCATCTAAGTACACTGGAGATACAGCTTCTATGAACTCACCAGCGTTTTTTACCATTAACTAAAAAAAAGAAATAAGTTTTATGCACCTCAAAAATATCTAAATGTACAATCATGTTTGGTCTGTCCGGTGTTTCCGTATGATTACAATATTTTTTAAAAGGCTTTCTGTCATATTTGTTTTCATTGCAAACCTGACAACTATTTTTGTATAAAGAAATATTTATTCCTAATTTCTTCAACATTTTCTTTTATTCCTCTGTGATTTGTATCAATGTGAATCTATTCAATTATCTCAATAACTTCTTCTTCATTTTTTAAATCCGTAGCCAAATGACTACATTTAACTAATATTAAGTCATTACTAAACAATTGAATTAACTTTTGTTGAATTATATTATATTTAGAGTCGTCAAGATAAGAATAAATTCCAATTGTTCCTTTCCGAAGAGTTCTTCTAAAAATGTCATTTAAGTAATGATCATTTGATAGATCATTGTCATCTATGTATATTATTTTATTCTTCTTGAATAAAGTTTCTTCTTCAATAATTTTAGATTGTACGATTCTAATTTGGTTCCTATATTTGTTAAATATACCTTCAATTATTATAAAATGATCATCTAAATTCTCTTGTTCGCTATGAACAGAATCTATATCCATGCTTTCTCCTGAAGTTTCAAAAATCGATTTTATATCAAATAATTCTTCTTCTTTTTCGACCCTTTTATTATCCTTTTCTTCAGTTATACTGAGGAAATCTGCCACTTTATTTTCCTTTCCCTTCAAGAAGTCAACATCGAATTCGTATTCACCTAACATTATTTTCCAACGAATAATGCGTGAATTGGGTTCTTTTTATGAATAGAGCCATTTTAAAGGCTGGTGATCTGTTTGCACCAAGAATTTTCTACCATATAAATATGGCCTAAAGTACTTTATACCCCAAACGATGGCTAGAAGCTCTTTTTCCAAAGTACTTTAATTTTTCTCATGATTGTTAACTGCAAGTCATCGACAAGTTCGAATACGATTTTCACTATGCACTACAATTTTGAAGTTGAGCAATGTAGGCGATTTGCGTTATTTGCGGATGTGGGGCATAGTGAAAATCGTACTCGAACTTTGAACTTGTCGATGAGATGCAGTTAATTTTGGTCCCGTGTATGGACATTTTGGGGTAAAGTCTGCTTCCTTAAGTCGTCTCTAACTGTCCATAAACTAAGTAGTCTTTACCGTACCCGTCTCTGCTATTTTAAGACGTCAACGCTAGTCAAAGCACGATTTCGGAGAAACGCCATCACGATGAATCAGTCATAACTTCCGGTGGCACACAGATCCTGGCCTTTACACTAACCTACGAGTTTGTCTAAACGTTCCGTAGATCTTTGATATGCAAGATTGGTTCGGTTGACGTCCGAGCTGACGGGACACAGTACATTGGTTTATTCCTTGTTGCAGTAGTGTGACAACTTGACTAACTTCTACAGGCGTGGTTTCCATTATTTTCTAAGATTATGAGGCCTAATAAGTCAAGACATGTTGAAATTCACTTTTAACAGCACAGTCAACACCAAAGACCAACTATGGGCGTAATTATTGCGTATCAATGTTTCAAAGTCTTGACAAATTTAACAAGTATAATTTGTTATTTTTTTCATTATGGCAGATAGCGCGAAAACTAACCAATGTTTTTTTATGATTTTACTCTTAATTTAAAGTTTTAAGTTCAAACTTTAAAACGAGCCTATTAACAATTAGTTATAGATATTGTATCCATCGCGATTGTTGTTTTTAGAAGGCAAACTTGAGTGATTCCGTTTTTGTGCTCGCGAGTGTAGATCAATTTGCACTTTCGTTTATAAGGACAACAATGTAGTGAGTTCGAAGAGATAACGGTTATATAAAGCTCAAAATGGGATTCAAACCTGTCCTTGGCTCTTGAAAAATTCAATGGAGCTTGTCTCCCCGAAATCTCAGTATTGACTGTTGCTCACATGGACTTTTTTTTATAACTAGGTTAGGTACAAGCATTCGTGTATGTATATACGTGTCTCTCTGTGCTTAATACTTCTTTAACTTTGGGTCCTTTCTGTCCAGTTTATTTGAAATGGATGTTATTAAGAGGGATGTCACTTTCAAGACATGGACATGGTGTCCTTATCTGTGTAATACATATGTGAGTACACTTCTCAAACAGAATTTCCAACAACAAATAATGCCATCTCAGAGAAACATTTGATTTTTTATATCGAGGGTGACATATCTTTTATATCTTGCGAATACCTATAAGGAAACGCTTCTTTAACCAGCATAACAGTATTATGACCAGAACCATCAACCATCACACCCACCCACCTAGCATCATCTATTTTACTCCCAGCTGGATCTTTTGTGTGTCAAACGTTCCAATATGAACAACGTCGTTATTTCTGGAATTGCTTCTCTTTGATAATATCAGATGTTTATGGATGGTCCTTTATGTCTTCTCCTAGGTATACCTACTACGAGTGTCTGGCGTGAAAAGATTTAATTAAATCGGTGTTTGCGGATGCTGCTTGTTCCGAGACTTGTTTGCTTATACAGAGCTTCGGCAAGCGGTGCGGTGGTGTTGGTGGCGGCAATGTCTTGGCGACTTCTAATAAGATTGGCCAAACTTGATTGGCCACATATTTGCACAGACTGTATGTGATTTTAGTGTTGTTAATTAAAACATTCACCAAAGAAAGAGGCAGACAATTTGGCTCTGGACTGGACATTGGATAAGTGAACGAGGAAAAGAATGAGGAACTAAATTTGCGGAGTGCGTTGCCGTTGAATGATTGCTATATTCCAGGTGTGGTAATGCGTACAGCTATAAGGCATCAACAACATAATTGAAGCATTCTTGTTGCTTATCCTTTAATTTTCCTGTTAGATAGTAACATGCAAGGAACATTATATGGAACACCGGTTAGCATATATAGAGGGTCCGCCAAATAACTTTTTTTTTTTGAAAATGCATCATCAACATCGAGTGTAGCTTCAGCTGTGTGGCACGTAGCGCCATCCTGTTGAAACCAAATGTTGCCAATATCTTTCTCTTTAATTTTTGTGAACAAAAATTCGTTCAACATGGCCCGATAACGATCGCCATTGACTGTAACCGCCACTCCTTGCTCAGTTGAAGAAAAATGGCCCAATTATGCCTCTGGACCAAAATCCGCACCAAACGGTGACTCGTTTTGGGTGTATCGGCTTTTCAATGTATGCGTGCGGGTTTTCTGTGCCCCAAATGCGACAATTTTGCTTGTTTACATACCCGCCAAGATCAAAATGAGCTTCATCTGAAAAGATGATTTTTTTTTGGCAAAATCGGCAAAGTAATGTCGCAATATTTCCCAGCGTTGTTCAAGCGTATACACAACCACATTCGTTCAGCGGAAGGATAAAACTAATTATCTGTCAGATCAGACATGAGTTAAGTGTTACCATTCACGAAATAAGCACTAGTTGAAAAAGAAACGTTAGATGGCGGACCCTTTATTATAAAAAATAAAATGCACGATAAAATTGCTTGAGGAAGTTGTTCGCAATACGTACTCAGGTTTTGGAAACTCAGCGGGTTGTTCTTTTCAACTTTAGTGTCAATCTAAAGGATTATTGTAAAAAGGAAACAATTATTTTGATTGACCGTCGGAATCTCAGAAATTATTGAACGGATTTCTGTGAAATAAATTTTATAATATTTTTAATTTTTATAAAACTCAACTGGGATATCATTTATGTATTGCTTAATGTGTTTGTAAAATAAAACTATTAATTTTTTTAAATTTTGTTTCGAACTATTTCGTTTGGTTTGATATTTTGCAAAATTATTTATAGTCTAGGAGCTGTACCCCCTTCCCGTACAGGGGCAGGAGTGTTCTGTGAACCTCTCAATATTAGAGAATCATATAAACTCCACGATGAGTGTAGTGTCTTTCAAGCTGAGATTTACGCTATTGAAAAAGCGGCAGAAATGGTACACAAGAAAAAACTGAACTCGTCAGAGATCACATTTTTCGTGGACAGCCAAGCTGCTATCAAAGCATTAGCTTTTTTCCTCATGTAAATCGGTTTATAATTGCCCAAGATATATTGCCAATTGTTTCTTAGTAAGGAGCGCGCGCGTTCAATTGAGGCAGCGTGCGACGGAAGAACGTGTTTTTTAGGTAAACGGTCAGAGTTATCGTAAGAATTGTCCTAGAAGAAATTATACTCTACATTCTGACAAACATTTTCGTTTGTATTTTGTCTCAATTGAATAATTTGATTCGGAGATATACACAGAAACGTAGACTTAGGATAAGATACAAATATAGCTGACCCGGCGAACTTCGTTCCGCCTAAATTCATTTATGTAAAGAAAATAATAATTCCGAGCATGATAATATACAATGATGTTTCATGTTATTCGGTCAACTGAAATTCTTTATTCTAAAGTTTTATTAAATACAATAATATAACTAAATTAACAATGTCGATGTGTTTCAATGAAACCAAAATGAATGGTGTGTCGGCTAACCTTCCGCTTGTTTACTGAAGAGCTTTAATGGAAAAAAACATTTTCCGTTTCGTTTCGAGCAAGCCACACTCAACTGACCATGTAAGAAACATGGGAATTCATGATTGATGCCGCAAACATCCAGCGATTGTCCTTACGACTTTTTGATTGTCAATTGTCATAGCAAAAGCGAGACGCACTGGAAATTGAAGACGCTTAAATACGAATGGCAAATCGTTCGGAATAAGTGGCATCCTTGAATTGAGAACATCTTCGCCTTTGAAGTTTCCCCTCAAAATCGTGGGTTGAATTCAAGATTTGATTTGATGCACTTCACAATCAAACGCGTTCCGTTACAAAGTTTTGGTGCATTGAGGTTTGGCAGCAAAATTATAACTGAGCCGACTTTCAATTTTAAATTGTGTGGTGAAGAGCCCGGAACATCCAAAGAATTCAAAAATTTCGTGGGATAGTTGGTGGCTTAGTTTTTATCCATCACGGAGTCCAAGGATTTGAATAAATTAACTCACCGACGATTTTATTTTGAATGACGAAATTCAAATGATCGACATTCCTGTTTTTCGCAACCAAAATCGCGTGTGAACTCAGCCAATCATAATTTTGAGTAAAATTCAGAAAAACATTCGCGATGAGCGAATTCGATGGAAATTCAATAAGGCCGGTGACTTAGTCCACTGGTATCACGCCATTGCCCATCGCCAATTAATTGACTGGAGAAATCTGCAGCGAACTGGTCAATTCGTAAAGAGATTCGCATGTTTGTTTTCAATTGCAATTTCTCCACGTACTGCAATAGAGCCGATGCTCTTAGGCCCTTTCTGAGGCCAATACAAATTTATCAAGCCCTAAATCGTCAAAATCAAAGTAACCGTTATCGAGTTATGCACTAAAAACCGGATGTTCGCGGATTTTTTTTTGGGATTTTCTTTCAGTTTTCTATGCCCTTCCTTGAACTAATACGAATTTATCAAGACCTAGATCGTCAAAATCAAAGTAACCGTTCTCGAGTTATGCACTAAAAACCGTATGTTCCCGGATTTTTTTAGGGGATTTTCTCCCAGTTTCCCTTCCATGAACTAATACGAAAAATCTTAAATCGTAAAAATCGAAGTAACCGTTCTCGAGTTATGAATTAAAACCTGGATTTTCCTCCAGTATCCTATGTCCTTTCTTGCGCCAATACGAATCCATCAAGCGCTTAAACGTGACAATCGAAGACACCGTTCTCGAGATATACAATAAAAAGAGGATGATCCCTGATTTCCAATTTTCCTGAAATTTTTTCGGGATTTTTCTACAGTGTCCTATGTCCTTCCTTGGGTCAATACGAATTCATCAAGCCTAAAATCGTGAAAATCGAACGATCTGTTCTCGAGTTATGCGCGCACACACGGATGATATTTCTCTTTCATATATATAGAATATAAGATATAAATAAAAAAAAAATATAAAGAGTATAAAATAAAAATACTTATTTTATGCTTTATCGTTCTGAAATTTGAGTAAATTTGTCTTCTTTAACCATGTGAATGTGAAAAATCTTATGCTAAGTCTACGTTTCTGTGTGTATCTCCGAATCTAATTATTCAATTCAGACAAAATACAAACGAAAATGTTTGTCAGAATGTGGAGAATAATTTCTTCTAGGACAATTTTTACGATAACTCTGACCGTTTACCTAAAAAAACACGTTCTTCCGTCTCGCGCTGCCTCAATTGAGCGCGCGCGCTCCCTACTAAGAAACAATTGGCAATATATCTTGGGCAATTATTAACTGATTTACATGAGGAAAAAACAAATTTCTTAGTTAGAAAATAAGGAACAACATACACGACACATTTTTCCTAATTAATAACTTTTATTGCATTACAAAAATGCATCAAAATTTGTTAATAACAATGGCGCAAAATTTTAGTTGATTTAGTAAGATGTTAAATCATTTTTAGTATACTACTAGGTTAAAAAGTGTATTTTGCTAATTTTAAACGAGTTTAGCATCATATTATCTCCTAACATTTTACTAAAGTTAAAATCACCGAATGGCTATTTTATCTTTTTAGTATCGTACTAAATCCATATGACACTTTGACGTTTAAAATTGTCAAAATCAGGGGTGTTTGTGAATTTTTTGCACGAGCTGTCACTTTCTTGGACGTGTTCAGCTGAATTTTATGAAGGAAATTAGTTTAGTATGATACTAGTTAAAAAGTATTTAAAATTAAGAACATTTTAGTAAACTGTTAAAGAATTAATAAAATGTTAAGTAGTATCATACTAAATCCTTAATAATAGGCTGTTTAAAATTTTGCGCCAATGACATCGCACCGGATTTTGCAAAAACTAACTCCGGATTCGGATTCCCCACCCCTTAAAACTGAGGTGACATTCAAGTGCCTACGGGAAGGGGGTATAGCTCCTAGACTATTAATAATTGTACCAAAATTTTAAACAATATATTTTTTCTTAATTAGGTATCAATAGAAGCTGAGAAATAAAAATATACATACACTTCCTGTCACTGGTTTGCGGCCACTATTTTCCACAAAAGTTTTTTCTCAATAAATACCTGGAAACAAAAACATGGCTCCATACAAGTTTCTAAATTTTGGTAATAACATTGATACTTACATATATTGTACCTAATACTATTATACAACTTTTCAGAAATATCCTTCACTGTAGCTGTTGAGTGATTTTTTTTTTAATTTTTGGGAATTCTTTGTTTCATTAAAATGGCTATATCTTTAGATATAATTGGTTTAGAATCAAGATTGGTACGTCAAATGATTGATAATTGTTTTTTCTTAAATAATAAAATATAATACGAAATATATATACCTTAATTTTTTTTTAAAAATGCTATAAAAGTCAAATTTTTGTAAAAAAGTCATAATGGAGGTTGGTTTAGTTTTGTTTAATCGTAACTTTATTACTACAAAACAAAAAATTGCCCAGTTTTAAGCATTCAATTGTGCAGAAAACCTCATTTTTAGAATTACATAAAAAATTTGTTTAACTGTGGTTGAGAAGATTTTAGTCGCGCCCTTTTTTAACAAAATTCCTGTAGAGACATGCCTCCATACAAAATTCTAAATTTCGGTAATAGGTTTGATACTTACTTATATTGTAGCTTATACCATTATATGACTTTTCAGACATACACCCACCTGTGGGTGTTGAAGAAAAAATAATAACGGTATTTAATTGTGATTTTTTTTTTTTTAATTTTTGGGAATTTTTCGATTAATTAAAATGGCTATTTATCTTTCGGTATTATTGATGTAAGAATAAGTTTGATACACGAAATGTTTAAAAATTGTTAGTTATTGAATTATAAAATATAAAACAAAGTTAATTCATGCGTAAAACTTTTTAAAAACAAACAAAATACACATCCAGGTTTAATTTGGTTTTAACGTAGACTAATAAAAAAAAAAAACAGTAACCTGCACCCTTTTTAAGGAACCGTGGACTGTACAATATTCTACGAAAGACACAAAAGAAGTACAGTACCGTGGTTACAACAGGGTGATTGCTTAATTGCAGTTACATTCGAAATTTGATTTAGCTTGTCGTCCTCCAACTAAAGCTGCTGCAGATCAGCATTCATATCGCGTATATCATCAAGCACAAGCTTGGCTGAGAAATGCTTTGGAAACAACCGATTGAGGGTGGAAATCCATCAAAAGAGGATTAATTCTTATTACAACAGATCTGCCAACAGTTCCAGAACATCTACTTAAATTAATATCTTATAACTGTTGGACACAATGTACATCAAGATGCGAATGTAGGCGATCAGGCATGTTATGTTTAGTGATGTGTGGAACATCCTGCAATAATACCATTGGCGAAGAAGACCATCTGACCGAATTAGAGGCCAATGAGCTTTAAATCAAATTTTTGCAATACTAATAACTTAATATATAAACTATAATGTACCCAGAAACAAAAAACTAATATTTAAGCAAATAAAATATTGATAAAAATCTAGGTATAACTGAAGTATGTTCTTTTTCATTGTTTTCTTCGATTTTTTTTTTCAGTAATAACCGCAGAAGGAACCTGCAAAATATCATAAAATACGCAAAATAAAATTAATAACAAAATAAAATATTTTGTTTAGTGTTATTCATTACCGTTAGCTATTCAATTTCGATAGTAAATATTTTAAGAAAAATGAACATTTTCTTTTTGTCAACTTTCAAAGACAATTTTTCCAACTTTACAGTTTTTTCTAAAAAGAAGTATTACATTTTCTCAAACTGAGTTAAATTGGTCATCATTTGAGACATTTTGAATCTTTGTGAAATGTACCGTTGTATTTTTTTTTTTTTTTTTAGTTAGAACTCAAATATTTTGTTCCACGTTTCTTGATAGATTAAATTAAAATATGACGGCAAATATAATAAAGAACAAATTAATACTGCATTTAGTTTAATTGGGTCCGATAAAATAATCCATTTTAACAAAAAATGAAAAAAAAAAAATCATTTTCTTCAATTTGTATACAAATTTGACAAATTTAGTGCTACTTTCTAAAACAAGTTAGCATACAATCTTAAGAACCATTTATTGCTGCATAATTTAAAATAGTTTAAAAGTTCAAAAAATGTACTGTTATATATTTTTTTTTTTTTTTTGAAGAAAAATCATTTTTTTCATGGTTGTCTCTTGAATAAATTCAAAATATTTTGAGAACGGTAAATATTTTATTTATAACCACATATTTTAAACAATGCGAAATCGAATAATAAACGAACTAAATTACTTTTTTGTCTTATAAAAATCCTTTGACTGTTAAATTGGAACGATAAGAACTGTAAGAAAAAATTGCAAAATTTTTACTTCTTCAACGTTTAATAAAATTTTTACCAAGTTTAAGACACTTAAAAAAAAAAAATTCTTTAATCTTATGTTAAATATAATTTTGCGTAGTTTGATGTATTTTTCAAGTCTTTTAGATGCGCCGTTATATTTTTTTTTTGTAAAAACTGGTCGTAATATACAAAAAAATTTACACAGTTTTATGCTTTATTAAATTTTGCATCGTTTCAATTTTTTTCAGCTTTCTGAAATGTACCGTTATATTTTTGTTTTTTTTTTTTATCATTTGAAACTTTTAAGTTTTTGTTCATGGTTCCTTATCCATTTTATTAAAATTATTCAAGATATATCTACAAGAAAAATCTCAAAAATATCTCAAACAATGTTGAATTTAACAGTGAAAAAAAGTTTTTTTTATTTTGTTATATTTTGTTTACAATTCCGTTTTAACAGTAAATACTGTACAAAATTGTTTAAAATGTTCACTTTTCTAAGTTTTTATAAAAAAAAATGACAGACTTAACGGTACATAATAAAATAAAATGTATACTTTCTTGTTCTAAATTCAATTCTGCATCGTTTGAGGTATTTAAAAATTTTCCTAAATGTACCGTTATATTTTTTTTTACTTTATACCTTATTTTTTTTTCGTGATTTGTCTTTAAGTAAAATGTTTTTTTTTTTCTTACAGAAGGTTACATAACACAAGCTTGTAATATATATATCAAACGACGCAGAATTAATTGGTTAGCAAAACTGTATTTTTAGTTTTTATTTATATTTGTTAAAAATTGCATTTTTAACGGAAAAAAACACAAAAAAAGTTTAGAAAATTTCAATTTTTCAACTTTGAATAAAATTTTTACTAAGTGTTGGATTTTAGATATAAAAGCAAAAAATGTACCATGATAAAAAATTTAATTATGTATTTTTTGAGATATTTTAGAAGTTTGTGGAATGTACCGTTATATTATTTTTTTTTTTTTTGTCATCACCATTTTTTTTTTTTCAAACGCTGATTACGCGGATTGCTTAACAGCTAGAGGCCAGGATAATTCCTCAAATACTCCTTTTAAATAGCTCTACAACCCATCAAAATCCTAAACCTATTACGAAAATTTAGGATTTTTGCACAAAATTCCTGGGCTACTGTGGGAAATATGTTTCCTGGAAATGTTTGATTCTGTGACTAGGAAATATTTTGCAATGAAAAAGGATGAATTTAAAGGGGTAACTAGGACATTCCGAAGAAATTTCACAAATTATAAGAATGGACTGCAAAAATGGGTATACAAAAATGCGTCACTTGATTGAGGCGACTTAAAGAATCTTATAAAAAACGAACAAAACTATAAAAATGTTTTTTTTTTTTTTTTTATTTAAACATTAATTTATTTTCGATGATTCTTAAGTCTGGTGAATAGGGTGGTCATGGTAAAAGTTCAACGTTTTCCGACTGAATCAAGCTTCTAGCTACCCTGAAAGTATGGATATAGGGACGTTGTGTTGTTGGAATATCCAAGGTAGAGGTTCGAAAATATTCTTTAGCTTTGGAAATGTTCGTTATAGCAGGCATTTGTAACTATTTCCGTTCACTGTTGTAGTTATAAGCTGACTTTTAAAAAATAAGTTCTTTTCTTAAACCGTAAAAATAAAAGTAATAACCTTCGGGCCCATCAAGTTTAAACTTTTTTTATATGAAAAGACAACCCAGTTCCTTGTGTATAGCTGCCGTATAACCAGTTTTTTTTTTATTTTCTTACACTTGATGTTACCACTAATTTTAATTTTCCCTTAAACCGTTGAAATACTGGCTGATACCCCACTTTTGACCTTATTTTGAGCGCTGAGAGTGTAGAATTTGAAGCTAGCCGCATAATTAGTTGCTTTTATCGGATTGTTGTTGCTTAAGCTGTGCGTCCTTTTCGTTTTTTCCACCATAGTTTTCGGTGTCTGTTACTTCTATTCAGTCTCCTAGCTATTTCGCGGCATGAGAATTCCAGTTTCTTTATAACATCTATTGATTCGCTTTCTTCTACTGTCCACGTGTTTCCAGAACCTACTTTAACTTGAAATTTAAAATACCTAAAATATAGTTTTCTATCCTTACTTAAATATTTTAAACCTTTGTTTGAAATAAATCGGCGATGTTAACTTTTTATATACATTTTTTGCAGTCTATTCACAGAATTTGGGAGATTCCTATGGATTTTCCTTTTAAGTTACCTACATATTACGCAGAGTTATCGGTAATTTCTAATCGGTTAACTTAACAATATACAAAACTCGTAGAAAAAATTGAGCGTGACTTGGCGAAAATAAAATAAATAAATTAAATAAAAGAACCAGGGCCTAGTGACTAACAACTCACAACCATTCCTATGTGCGTGTGTCAACAGAAATGGAAGGGACCTACAATTTTATGCCCAATCCGAACGGCTAGACGAGAAGCACTTATTCATGACAAGTTATACTCTTGGAGGCTTTGTCAATTCCTCGCAAGAGGCAGTAGACCTGAAAAAAAACCTTTTTAGTTTTGTAGGTGGACGAAGGACGAGGCTGGGAAGTGAACCCAGACCTCCAGCGTGACAGTCCATCGCACTAACCATTACGCTACGGTCTACTACTTGGCGAAGCTTTCATGCAATTTAGGAGATGACAATTTAAATATTTTGAAATCCTGAAGAAATAATAAGTTTTTTTTACATTTTTCCTCGAATAATCAACAAATGGCACCAATTCACAAGTAATTCACAGAACGCAAACAAACTGGATTGAGTTCGATCAAAATTGGAATACACCGATATGCAGAACTTCGATTTTCCTTTTTTATTTTCCATTTCACAAAAAATTACCATTTCGATCGAATTGTGGAGCACCCAATTTCACTTTCATCATTTGAATTCACTATATAACTGGAATGCAAAACATGTGCACGAGCTTCAGCATTCTTCAAAATTCTATTAAATAACAAAAATTAAGTATTATAAATGAAAACTAGTAGTAAGCATCCCACGCTCCTTGCTCACCAATTTAAGAATCTTGTCTCTGCTGCAATAATTTTTGAAGATATTAAGAACAAAGCACATCTCCATTATTTCTTTCAACACTTTTCCGCATCACGAATCATTGCTCTACTTCAAGGTCCTGTTAACGAGTCAACAGTTGTTGCAAAGATAGAAAATCACACTCAATGAACTGCCTGTGTTGTTGTTTATGTTGCTATAGTGTAACCCACTTTTATGCCGCAACTTCAAGTCGTCCAAGTCCTCTACTTTCTCCTTACTCCAAAAGAATTACCATAATTAATTGCCACAGAGTTTTACCTACGAACTTAAATGACGACAGCAGAGGGGCGGTGAGGTGCGGTGCTACGAGAAAGGATGGTAAAGGTGTTCATGTTTCCCCCCAAACTACACTTTGTCTACACAGTGCGACCCACAACAACAATTGATTTGTGTACTTCCGTGGAACAAACGACACATAAACCTCCCCCGACACTCCCTGCTTAACTTCCAGCAATATGCAGATTGCAGAATTCCTGGCCGACGACGATGAAAACGATGAAGACAAAGGCCGACTCAATTCGACTCCAACGACACGGTAAGCCAGCTGGCACCGATAATAACCATCGCCCCATCACCACTATCTTTCTGTAAATGATGGGTTTGGTGAAATCCTCTCTATGAATTTTAATTACGGATTTCTTCAGACAAATGAATCGGAACTAATTTTCGGCCACAGGGGATGACGTGACATGCCAGAGTGCATTTTGGTATCGCAAATGTGATTTCGATCACTGCAGTAGGTAAGGCATGAGGAATTATTATAGGCAGGAGAGGAGAGGAGCTGTTGATGCAAGAGGGAAATTATCATGAAGCCATGTAGGCTCCAGCTCCAATTATCAGAATTGCTGGTGGTGACGCCAGAAATGGCGATGGCGGTCCAGACGCCAGGGCCAGAGGGTCGCCATTGCCATTGCCATCGCAATCGCAATTGCCACCGCACACACGAAATTGCAATTTAATTCTTGTTTAATTAAAACCGCAAACAAATAAACAAAAGTAGATACAGAAACCCTGATCCCCGCGATTGACCTTCTACACATTGGTTAATATAATGTTTTCGGGATGTGCCCAAATCAGCATGCAGGCGGTTACATGGTTTATTGAACCAGAGGGGTTAATACCAACGCAGCGTGTCATTTCGAGCACGTTCCCCATGCAAACAGACTTGTGCGATTTAATTTAAATTAAACAATACCCCGTACCATACCATTTAATGCCATGCCGTATCATTTCTTGCCTCCAGAAGTGGTTTGAGGAAATCTGAAAGGTAGATGTTCAGTTCACATTTCCGGCCCACGTTCATTCGGTCGGGTTAAAAGCATCAAAAGGTAAATTGAAGAAATTTTCGCAGCGCCCAATCTGTGAAATTGAGATAAACTGTTTTCCCAGAGCTGAATGTCTTTTCTAAATAAATATTCCAATTTATTTAGCAGCGACTTTGTATGAAAGAACTTGATAGTGACAAATGGAAAATTGAAGATGTCTTGAACTTTGTATTCCGTGGAAAAATAAACCGCACCTCTTCTGCAAGAGTTGTTCTTTTGATCTGACAGCAGAATGACACATGTTGACTACGTGTGCTGGAAGCAAAAATACGGTTTGTTGCGTGTGATTTAATTCAGTAAGTACTTTCTTTCCATATTCTCGTATCGAAATGACAATGGCCGTTGAGTTTTATATAATTGATAGATACGCACGTATATTTTGTGGGAAATTTTTGGTTGGTGAATGCGATATTAAGTGAAAGATGATTTGTCAGAATTCAAAGATTAATATTTTACCTTCAAGAAAAGGCTAAATTTTATGGACTAACCAATTATGATTAATTTGGTGTTTAACGGAATTGCCATTTTATAAACGGGCAGAGGTAAGTTTAATTTATAGGTATTAAGTTAAATTTATATTTAAATGTTTTATGATATGACAATATGTATTTGATTTTCCGTTGCTATCTCCTACCTCCAGATTGCAGAGATGTGTGCTATCGGTTGGGGCACTTGCTGGATTGGAGTCACCAGAAACGACTCTTTCCGGATTTGGCTGCAGGGTTGGGTGAATGGATGCCACGACTTCGTTCAGAAACGCTGGATCATAAGGTGGGTTTGATGTAAAGTTTCCCTCGAAATAATAATAATATATTTTATTGAACTGAAGTATATACAATTGGCTCTTAAATCTAGTTAACATTATATTACATTGATGTTTATTTGTTTGGCACATAAGGGGCCTTATTTTATTCATTGTTTTTTATTTTTATAAAAAGTATTTAAAAAAATGTCTTTGATTGCCTTAAACTATTTACATTATTATGGATGGTTCATCTCGGGTTGTTCATATTCGGTTGTCTTTGTGGTGGGATGCGGGGTAAGGGTGGCTACTAGCCACGGTGGTAGTTTGACGCTGCGCCCTTTTAGAATTGGATTGCTTCGTCGCCGTTGATAGAAATAATTCCTTTGTCCAGTATTGCTGTTACATCGAGGTATCGTGGCTCGGGGTATCTTTCTTCGCTTCTAATGGTTCTCACTTTTGGGTTCGGATGATTGCAATGATTGCTCGTCAATCTTTTGGCAACATCGATCATGTATTTATCCAGGGGTGTTATTCCGGAAGCGTCGTAGAGTCGCTTGTTGCTGTAATGCTTTCCTCGTCGTTGGTCGAAGTATAGTCCCGTGCAGATCCGCAGGATTTTCCTCTCAAACATTCCAAGCTTTCTGATGCTGGTTTTGGAAGGGAAACCGACACTAGTAATAAAAACTCGTGTTCGAAGGCAGCATTTAAGATAGCATCGTGCGCAAAAAAAAGTAGTACGCAGAGCCAAGTGCTGGAAATACAAATGTATTATACAACCGATTCAGGAAACTACACAACACGAACATTTCGTGCACGAAGACCATTAGCACGAAAAAGTGCAGCTTGATGACCAAAGTCAATGATCTTTCCAACAGAGTTAACTTCTTACAACAAAAAAATCTGGATAAATGTGTTGACATTGTTGGTTTACCGACAATACGGAACGAAAATGCATTAACCTCGACAGTTAAACTGCTTGCGGAAGGTTTAGGTGCGAACATCACTGCAAATGACATTAAACATTGTTACGTAAAATCAATAAAAAGAAACAATATTGCCTTTACAACCTCAGCTAATAAACCGATCGACATAGTATGTATGAAATTTAAGTCTTTAGAATGTAAACAAAATTTATTCTCTATACAACGAAAGAAGCAATTAACCTCTTGTATATTTGGCAATGAATTTGGAAAAAAAAAACAATTTTTATTAATGAAAGCTTAACTAACTTCAATAGATTATTGTTTAATTAAGCTAGAGAAATTGAATTAGAAAGGAAATATTTATATCTTTGGATAAGAAACGGAGTAATGTTAATGAAAAAAAAAGAAGGAGAAACTACTTTGCGTATATCTTCGTTTGAAGATCTTGATAAAATTATTTAATTATCGTTAAAAGTCTCCCATCAAATTTAAATGATATTTCATTAGTTACTCCCTTTTGTTATTTTGATAGAGAAATTTTTACAAGTGTATTTCATTCAAATTTGTATAGAAATAGTTTTTTTTATTGTCCATCAGAATATAAGAAGTTTGCGAAGAAATTTTGATTTATTTTTGGCTCACTTTGAATCATTTGTTAATAAGCCTGACATTATCTTACTGAAATTTGGATTTATGAGCATGAAACAAATCCTTTAATATTCCTGGTTATGTGTTGATTGCCAAGTATAATAATACTTATGCGTCTGGTGGTACTGCTGTCTTTTTTAAAGAAGATTTAAACTGTGAGTATTTGAATACAGATCTATTAAGTGCTGATATGATTAAGATTTCTTTCCTTATTAACTCTGTTAAACTAGTATTTTTGTGTTTTTATAGATTTCATCAAGTAAGTGAAGATGTTTTTATTACTGAGCTCTCCTCTCTGTTAAACGCTAATAACGCTAAAAATTTGTTTATTGTGGGTGATATCAATATCGATATTTTAAGTGAATCTTTGTCTGTTGAAAACTACATGTCGTTGATGCCATCAAATGGTCTAGAGTCTTGCGTCAATGAACCAACACGAATAACTCCCACATCAAAAACTTGCATTGATCAAATATTTGCTAGACTTGATCTCAAAGCAAATTTCAATCTCGTAAGCACTTTATCTGATTTGAAGATAACAGATCATTTCATGACCTGTCTCTTTTTTAATTTTAAAGACAACTTACAATTTAACATCATCAATCAAGGTTCTGTTTATCAATCGTTAAAAATTAATTTTGAACGCCTTAATTCTTGTTTGGTTTTTGAATACTGGAATGTAATCTGTTCTGAGTCTGATCCTTCTGACTTTGAACTTTTTATTAATTTTTTGCATGGCTATGTTAGTCAAAGCTCAGAAGTGTTACCGAATCGAAAAGGTAAGCTTAAAAAACTAAAACCATGGATGTCCAGTTTCTTACTTAAAAAAAATGATAAGAAGAATAATTTAAGAATTAAGTGTAAGAAGCACCCTAATAACACTCTCCTCCGCAATAATTATTGTCTTTTAATGTAAAGAGATAAATTTGGAAGTTCATATATGTAAAGAAAACTTCTATATGAATAAGTTTCATAAAGCCCAGGGCAATTCCAGAAAAGAATGGGGACTAGTTAACGAGTTGTTTAATAGAAAATCAACTTTTGATGTTCCTCTTAGTTTAACATGCGGAAATTTGAATATAGCCACTCACTATGAAATGTCAAAGGTGTTTAATGATTACTTTACAGATATACCGTTAAGAACGCTTAGTGATGCGGTATTTAATCATTCTTCTTATAAATGTAAGGCTAATTGTTTCAATGATTTTTTTCAATGCAATAGTTTTTATTTTGAACCTATATCGTCTTTTGAAGTTTTTAAAGTCATGAATGCACTTGACAACTCCGATTCCTTTACATTTAATGGTTTTTCGAATAACTTTATTAAAAATGTTTGCTTTAATATTGTTGATATACTAATTCATTTATACAACAAAAGTGTTTTTCATGGTAAATTTCCAGAATCTTTGAAAATAGCTGAGGTTATTCCGATTTTTAAAAAAGGTGACAAAAAGTGCATCAATAATTATAGGCCTATCTCTCTCCTATCGGTTTTCTCAAAAATGTTCGAGAAAGTTATAAAAACTAAAATCCTCACCTATCTTGATAATCTTTCATTTTTTAGTTCCAATCAATATGGTTTTAGAACCGAAAATTCAACTGAGGATGCACTGCTAAATTTTTGTTCCGCTGCTCTTTTCATTGATATTACTAAGGCTTTCGATACAGTCGACCATGAAATTTTGCTAAGTAAACTAAATAAAGCTGGTTTTAGGGGTTTTATTCTTGATTGGTTTTCTTCTTTTCTTAAAAAATAGAAAACAGAAGGTAAGAATAGGTAAACATTTTAGTGAAAGTCACAATATTGATATAGGAGTTCCTCAGGGATCAGTTCTTGGCCCGATTTTATTTCTAATTTATATAAATTCTATTTTCAGTTTAAATCTTTTTTGCTGACGATATAGCTTGCGTATATTCTAGTGCTTCCTTATTAGACCTGGTTTCAGATATTAATCATGATTTGGAATTGTTAAGATATTGGTTTGCGACACACAAACTTGTTCTGAGTGAAAAAACTAAAGTAATGTTTTTTAATCTGCCATTTCTTGATTTTCACCCTCCTGTACTCATTCTGCATAGCATTGACTGTAAAAAAGTTTATGTTAATAGTTCTACCTGTAATAGTTTTAATACTCCTAATACTCCTAGATGTAATGATTTTAACACAGTTTGTTCTTCAAAGTGTTTCCATATTGAAACTATATCTGAGTTTAAGTATCTTGGTTTGACAATTGACAATAAAATGAATTGGAAATCTCATACGCTTTTACTTAAGAAATATTTTCTTTCAACTTCATACATATTTTTTCACTTAAGAAAGCTTTGCTGTCGAAAACTCCTTGAAACTCTTTATTATGGTCTATTTCAATCAAAACTACAATATGGTATAGTTTGTTGGGGTGGTACGTACAATAACTACCTCCAACCCTTATTAGTAACTCAAAAACACATTATAAGAACTCTTTGGAGAAAAAGAAGACTTGATCATAGTTTTCCCTTGCTTTTTAGCTCTGGTATTCTTCCACTAAAACATCTTTACTTTTATAAAGTTTTAAAAATATTCTTCTTAAGAAGTGGTTCACGTTATACATCTGCTTACGCTTTGCGCAGTAGTCAAAGAAATCTTGCGTTCATTCCAGCACATAATTTTCAGCATTTTTTCAATTTTATACTTCAGTAGCACCAAGACTATATAATATGTTACCCACTATAATATTCGTTCTATTGGCTTGTTTTACTTTTTTTTAAGGAGGATTAAAGAATGGCTTTTTAACTATGATTTTGATGAAATACATGGCTTGCTTAAAACCTTAGTTTAAATGTTTATGATACATATTGTTTTTTTATGCACTCTTAAATTTTTTTCTTTTTAATCTTTTTTTGTTATTGGACATTCCACCCCACAACATTTGTTGAATAACTTTTGTTAAATTTTCTTTTTGAATCTTTAAAATTTATTTTAAATTTAGTTTTAGATCGATACTTTCGACACTTGCCGTAAGACAACAGATTGTATCTTAATCGATTTCTTCTTCTTTTTAATTTTTATAAGAAAGTATATAAACATAATGTAATGTTATTGAATATTTATATTGTGTTAAAGTAATTTTTTCTTTTTGATTGTCTTTAAGATGAAAATTGTATGTATTTTTAAGGAGAGAAGAAAATAAATGTAAAATAAAATAAAAAAATAAAAAAAAAATTCTGTCACTACTATTATTGCTTAGACTTTATTTTGGCATGACTTTTGAGCTGGCAACAATAAAGGATAGTAATGTGTACAGCAAATATAAGAGTAGGGAGTATTGAATACTAATTGGTCAGAGAAAAATATAAATAATATATTGCGCCATTGAAACAAATTGTTGATGGGGTTCTCAAATGTTGATAAATGCCTGCAAAAGGCGTTACCCAGCGGGAAATATCGTCCCCAATGAATTTTATAGCTGAATTCTTCAATCAATTCACTATCCAAATAATAAAAGGAAACGTCATGCAATGATTTAGTCAGTGAAGAGTCATGCGAGGTTTCCTCAGTTCATAGAATTGAACCCACTTTTCGCTTTGTGTGTAGAAAACAACAAGACAACAGCAATCAATTCACTAGCCAGATAATAAAAGGAAACGACATGTAATGATTTAGTAAGTGAAGAGTCATGCAATGTTTCCTCAGTTCATAGATTTGAACCCACTTTCTGCTTTGTGTGAAAACAACCCTTTTTTTTCGTTGAATTAAAAATTGCTTTTGATATGGAAAATTATAAGATGAAAAAACTGTTGAAAAGTCATGTAGAAGTTCATCAGTTCATCGTATATGTCCACTCATATGCTTGTAAAGTGTGCACCGCCATTGTGTGTTTTGATAGAAGTTGATTTTTTTTGTGTTCTCTGTGTTGACATTGTCTGCTGACAGTAAATATTATAAGAGGACTTGTGAATTTCTATTAAAATGAGGAAATCTCAGATTGTCTCAAAGTATTTCAGGTTGTTGGTTAACCACTTCGCATATGAAGTGGTGATAAACCAACAACCCCTGACCTAGTGATTTCACTTTAATTAAATTTAAAGTTTTTATTCTATATTTTATTTTAATTAACCAATCACAAAAAAACACACATACACAACAGAGTAATGAATTCACTATTTATTTAATTTTCTTCACATTTTTCATACTGAATTAACTATCTAGCGGGAAAAATTGAAAAATTCATTGAGGAAAGATCAGCTTTTTCCTTGAGGAATGGCAGCTGCACCGTCCACTTTTCAGCTGATTCCTTTGATGAAATTAACATGGGCGTGTCCTAGGCGGGAAGCACATGCTGAAAATCCGATGAAAATTCGCCAACGAAATCACTACTTCGTTGGAAGTTGTTTATTCACCGACCCAGATGATGAAAAACACGATGGTTGCATAGTTTGTGAATTCACTACATAAATGTATGTGGTTTATTCATCAGTTCAATGTTTTTGATGACAAGATTAGTGGTAGTTGTTTATTCAGCAATTATAGTAGGGCAGGGTGCGTGTATGCGTATGACTTATTTACATACAACAATGGAGGATGATGATTCTTATTGGTTGCAGGTCGGGATTGTATTGGGCTGTCAAAGAAATATGGATGCCTACAAAAAGCGTAAGTAGGACAGAGTGCGAGTAGGCGTAAGACACTTTTGAAATAATTGTGCATGATGATGATTATTATTGATGAAACATACATAGAATCAGTTAAATAGATGGAAATTTTGATGGGGTCTAGAACGGCGGATACATTTATAAACAAAAAGGACGTATTAAGACATAATTTTGAATACTAGAAACATAGAGATATCGCCGGTGATTTGTTATTGGTCAAGTGCCTATAACGTAATTAAGTAAGTAAATAAATTTGTTTGATGGGGTTGCAGATGGGGACGAACACGGGGTTGGAGTAGGACATAGTATGGAATAAGTACCAGGAGGATAATGCTTCCTTAAGAAGGATTAAGTACCAGGCGGATAATGCTTCCTTAATGAGAATGTAAATGTAAAAATCCACAATTCTTACACTTTTTTTTTAGATTTCTTGACAGCCATTTAAGGCATTGATTTCGAAAAAAACTGGGGGAAAGATTAATTTTAATTTTTGCTTCTAAAGAAGCATTCAAAATTTCGTACTAATATGAGCAGTGTTTTACCAGCTAAACGTGAAAATAGCTGAAATTTGGTGTACCTGTAGGTATTCTTCCTGTAACTGTTCTTAAGAAACGTTAAAAATTGTCCTTCGATAAAATCAGATTTTTTTACAAATCTCATTTAAAGAGAAAAATATGTAGATTTTGATAAACTAGTTTTCGTATATAGTGCGATACATTTTTTGAAAAGTGTCACTCCCAAGAATAAGCCTCAAATCAAGTTTGAAGGTGCCCACTTTGGGGGTCTACGACGTTTAGTTTGCTCGCAAATTGAGTTTAAAGATAAGTCATTTTTCATATTGTGCGATACATCGATTGAAACGAAATAGTAAACCATGTAGAAAAGCCGTATGTGATGAGCGGTCTGAGAAGTTGCTTATAGAGCGTAATTACGTGCGGTTTGAAACGTAGCCACTCCTCAAAGTGTATACCCAGGTATTTCACTGATGGTTTGGTCATCAGTTGCGATCCGTCCAGCAGATTGAGTATAATGCTGTGGCAGCTTGTGGCTGAAGGGTAGGGTGTACATCTGGGTATTTTACAAAAAGAGGACATTTTCCTATAAAAGCTAATATAGAGAACATTTAGAGACAATATAGAGAACAAAAAAGAGAACATAACAAAATCAAAAAAATGTTTTTGAATACAAAATATGAATAACTTATACAATAATAAAATGTCAAAAATATTAAAACAAAATATGTACATTCATGCACTCTGCCCAGTCAAGTGTCCTAATTTCCAAGAATCATACAAACGTTGGTAGATGTATTGCTAAACAAAATACAACTAAAATGTACAATACAAAATAGGGTTCAGTGGGTAAGAAATGTGGTCTGCTCAATTTGATAAGGGGCTAGAGTTGCCTATAACTTTATCGTTTAAAAATTGTACAGATGTTCTGACACCGTATTCACACCCTGAATTTTATTAAAAAAATAAGAGATCAGAAAAGTTCCCTAAAGAAAAAATAGTGTAAAAAAGATCGGGGTGAAAAAAGAGAACATGTTCTCTTTTAAAGAGATAAGATGGACACCCTACTGAAGGGGTGTTGTCCCACGGGTATCTTCTGCAGAAAGCCAGCTCCGATGCCCCGCATCTTGTGTAGAATTGTCACAGGCGTCGAACGTGTTCTTTTACTCTTCGGGCTGCAATGACTGGGTGCATGGATTTAGCATAAATTAGTGAGTCATCCGCATAAAGCAAATTCATTGCACTGTTGGGTTGAGGTTGGTCCATCGTGTATATGTTCTATGGTTCCAGTTTGTATCCTTGAGCAACTCCCGATCTCATTGTTTTGGTTGTCGATTGGCTGGAATTGGGAAACTTGAAAATTATTTTTATTAGTGTACCTGGAAAATTGAAAATGGTTAGTTTGTGTATTAGCCCTCGTATTCATATGCTGTCGAAAAAAAAATCGGGTGGAACAACGGCTCATGAAGAACCATGGGCCTAGTGACTAACAACTCGCAACCATTCCTGTGTGCGCCTGTCGACAGGAATGGAAGGGACCTTCAATTTTATGCCGAATCCGAACGGCTAGACGGGACAAGTGATACTCTTGGAGGATTTGTCAATTCCTCGCAAGAGGCAGTAGCCCTGAAAAAAACTTTTTAGTTTTTAGGTGGACGAGGCGGGAAGTGAACCCAGACCTCCAGCGTGACAGTCGAACGCACTAACCATTACGCTACGGGCTACTATGTAGTAGTAGTATGCTGTCGAATGCTTTCTCTATATCTAGAAGGCAGCCAACAGCAACGGGTTTGGCACAAAATTTTCTTCAAAATATTCGGCAAACGCTTCAGCCTTTTTCTCAGAAGTCATGACTTCCCCGTGTCTGGTGCTGGTTTTGTCTGGCAATTGTTGTCTTTTGCCGATGATCTTGTTGATTTCCTTGAATGCGTCGGATCCAGGTTTGATATTTTGCAGCCTGTTTTGGAACTGATTGTTGTTGAATAGCGTTCCTCAACATAATTTGTGTACATTGAAGTTCGCTCTTCACTATTTGATAGTTTCTGTTGGCAGTGTTCTATTCCCTTTGTTGAATCCTTTGCAGTCGTTTCCGTAATCGTTGTCGATGATCATACAATCGACTAATCCATTCTGGAACATGCTGGTATCTGTCTCTTGAGGTCTTCGGTTTCTTCTGCTCGTCCAGGTCGTTTGATATGGTAAGCTCCATCGCTTCTATAGATTCCTCTATTTTGTTCTTGGTGAGTTTTTTTTTGCAACTGGCATCAAGATTGTTTCCTCAATTTTTCTTTGCAATCTTTCGATATCTTCGATATTCAAGCGGTTGTAGTTGATGTATTATTTCCCTCAAAATATTTGGCGAACATTTCCACTTTGTCCTGTGTTGATGATACTTCAATGTTGTTGTGGATTAAGATTTCCGGAATTGGGGCTGAACTTTTTTCCAACGATTTTATTAATATTCTTGAATACTTCTGGTCGCTTAAAGCCTCTTCTGGAATTGGATGTTGCTTCACTGAGTTGCGTCCGGTAGTTGCTATTGGTGGTGTTTAGCTCTCTCTGATGGATCTTTTGGTTTTCTCAACCGCTGTTTGTGCTTCACACCAAATTTCTAGCAAATCTGTCAAACCGTTTAGGTTTAAGCTCGATGCATAATCAGGACGTATTTTACGTATTCTTTTGAGAAAATATCATGGAAACGTGGGCACGTAATGTTTTTGATTTCATCTTTGATGTGGATTGTGACCAAGGACTCTCTTACTATCCCAAAGCTTCTTAACTGAGTATGCCTCCTTACAGCGGAAATTTGCTCTGATCATTTCTTACATCATTATTGTAATCCTGCTGAAATTATAATCAAATTCGATGGTAAATTGCAGTTTTTATCAACCTGACTGCCTCTTTATACTCCTGGATCCACTGTAAAATGTATCGAAAAAAAAAAGGATTTTGTTTGCATTTTGTTTGATTTTATCTAGATAGATATAGAATACTTGGAAAACCTGACTTGTTAAGCTGGCCATACACGAGCAAGCCGAACGGCTCGGACCCAATTGGCTTCGGGTAATTTGTACTGGATAAATGTCAAAAAGGTTCGGCTCCCAATCCCAACCATTTGGCTTTTCAACCACGAGCCAAGTTGGCTCCGAGTCGTTCCGCTCGGTCGTGTATGGCCAGCTTTAGAGCAATTTTATGTTCGAAATCGAATTCAAGGGCATCACCTTCAGAAGTATATTTTGGCAAGTGTAATTTAAGTACTCTGTTCATCAAATATTGGTTATACCTAGTTAAATTTGTGTTTAAAGTAATTTGGTGAACAGAATAAATTCCTTGAATTTTTGTTTTAAGGTGGTTATAGTTGCTTCCATGTTACATCATCAACATAGGTGAAGGCATCGATGTATAGGTAAGGTAGGTTAGGTATACATTTCGAATGGTCATGACAAGACAACAATTGTATGTAAATTGCTGTTTCATTGACAATGATTGATATTATAATGACATGAAGAGCCCTTTTTGAAAAGGATTCATCCGGAAGTTCTCTGTGAATCTGAACACCCACAAGCTTCCGTCCCGTTCGTCATCGGACGTGTGGATACTTATCTGAAATAGAGTCCGGATGTTGATACGTTTATTCACGTGTGTGTGTGGGTGTGTGTGTGTGAAGAGAATAAGTTATAAACGGATCCCGTCCTGATGAGTTGCAAATTCACAGCTCAAAATAACAAATGGTCTGTCTTTTACAACTGGACAAGCAAACACCGAATAATCCATATCTCCATACCTTCACTTTAAAGATAGGTAGGACAGTGGTAGTGAAGCGAGTGCGAGACGAGAACGAAGAGAAGAGAATATAAAAATACAAATATTTTAGAAAATTGGACCCACATCCAGGATTCCAGGATACACACTTAACGAAAAATGCTGGCACAACATTTTTCTACTCTATGGAAGAAAAAAAAAACTATCAAACAATGACAATGCGATGCTGATGGTGATGTTGGTAAATGGGGTGGTTCTTCTGATTCTTGTTTAAGGTAAAGTCCTCGTACCTAAGTGAAAGGCTGGACAGGCAATTGTCAGCTCAGTGGTAGCAAAAGTGTAAGTGCCGAAATAAAAACGAAATCGATTGTTCAGATATAATAATACACAGTGGCGGCGAGAGTATCCCTTGATAAGGGTATATATCCGTGTAGCCAGCGTATCCTTTTTGGAAAAAGCATATTACTTCTGCTGGCCCTTCCGTTTGTTTACACTGTGTCAATTTGTTTAGTACATGAGGACGACAACAACGGTGATGACGAGGACGACCATCCAACGGACCGACAGACGGTCCCGGTGCGGTGTGTGTATTTAAGCTATAAACAAGGGTCAACGAGAAGGGACACGTTTCTGTGAACACAAGCAACGCGAGATTGGTGTGTAATTTTGGGAATTTTAAGGATATTCGGCACTCGCACAGACGTGTGGGATGCGGATGACTATAGCAAAAGTATGTATCGTATCGCTTTTGTTTGGAGAATTAGATTAGGTAGGTACATACACACATAACTGTATGGTGAGTAAGTGGGTAGGTATAGAGCACTGACTGGCAAGTATGACTTTCGACATAGACAGGGATATTTAATTGGATTTCCTTAATATTTTTTTATTGTCTGTTTTGTTGATTTTAAGAGTGGGTGCGCATATAAGTAAACAAAGATTTATATAAAATAATAATAATCAAATCATTGAAAAATGATGAGCAGTCGAGTGAACAAAGTAAAATTCGAAATCAATTCACAAAGTAGCAGTAGGTAGGTACCTATTTACTGAATTGAAAAATTAAATTAAGGGATGTATGATTATTACTTCATCATTCGGTTCCTATTTTTGGGGTGAAAATAAATATTTCTATTGAAGAAGTAATTACATATTTACCTTTAAATGTTCAGGGTATGGGAACTTCGAAAATGAATTAGGGGTTTTTTCACTTACCTACTTCTTTAGGAGTGCGGTATTTGAAAATTTAACCTATTTCAGAGCTCAGAGAAATAATGGAATTTTTAAATTTGTATTTGTTTATAAATCACTTTTACTTTTGTCGAATATTTGAATTTGTAGTTATATTTTGTAAGATCTAAGTCGGCGGTTAATAGAAGCTTATCATCTACGTCACTGACAAGAAACTGACAAGAAATTTAAAAAAAATACCAAAACAACACTTTTTTTGAATTCTTATAATGCATCCCAAAATATCAATGCATCACCTACTTGAAAACAAAAATTGCCTTCATCAAACTTAATGCAAGATCGGGCAAGTTCGAGATAGTTCTGTGGCGGTTTTTAAGTACCTATCTATTGGTTTTGTGACAGAAAAAAATTTTGAGGTTTTAATCAAAACTAACATAACGATGATGGAAAAGTTCAAAAAAGTGATTTCGACAACACATCCGTCGCGTGCGTCGGCCGCGGCGGCGGCGCACGTTGGTCCAACCTTTTGTCATCAATCTGTATCAAATCTGATATCAAAATTACTTCGAGCTTTTTGAAAATCAACGTCTGTCTGAAAATCTTCGTCTATCGATCAAACTCTCACGCTCCGACAGATTAAGGAAAATACTCAGAACCTCGTACCTCAGGATGACGAAGGAGAAATATCGCTATTTCGTCTTTAATTTGGCAAGAACACCACAGAACCGTTTTGGTCAGGCTAAGGTAAGGCGACATTGTCGACAAGTTATAGTTCAACCACTTCAACAACTTTTTTAGATAATTTTCGCGCAAATCTCAAGTCATCAGCATAAATCCAATCATTCACTACTTGCTTATGCTGATGGTGATACTGATATTATCAGCAGAATGATGCCAGCTCTAACCACAGGGGTACTTACATTTTTGCGATAGGGTTACCTGACATATTATTAAATTTTTGATAAAATTCGACAGTTTTGATGAATTTGTCAGCTGAATTGTTAACTTTAATTCAAGCTTGGCTTAAAAGCACCGAAAACCTTTTTTAAATATATTAAGGATTATAGTCAATCGCATTATGGTCTATGATAATAAATGGTGGTCCAACCATAATGCACGATGTTAATTGTGAGTCACACTTTAAAGTCAATTTTTTTGCCAACTTAATTTGACAGTTCTTTATTTCAGTGTTTGCAAATTCAACCGTGGAGATGTACACAATTGAGCAGCGCGTTATTTATATTATTGTGATTGTTGAAGCCTTTTTGGTCAGCATAATCGACCAAATGTGTCCACAATCGGAAGAATTGTGCGCAAATTTCAGCAAACCGGGTCTATAGGAAATGTGAAAATACCTGTGCATGCTCGCCCAGTTCGTTCTGCGGAAAACATTGCTGTTGTTCGCGATAGTGTGCTAGAAGAGTCGCCCATCAATTGAACATCTCTAATTCGAATTTTGAATAAAGATTTGAATTAACACGTTTACAAGGTTCAATTGACTCAAGAGCGGAAGCATACTGACCGTGTCAAGCGTCGTCAATACGCCGAATGGTTGGTTGAACAGACAGAATTGAATAGTGACCTCACAAAGAAAATCATCTTCAGCGACGAGGCACACTTTCACCTCAGTGGATTCGTTAACAAGCAGAATTGCCGCATTTGGGAAAATGAAAATCCACGAGTGATTGTTGAAAAGCCGGTGCATCCACAAAGAGTCACTGTTTGGTGTGGTTTATGGGCTGTCGGCGTCATCGGGCCGTACTTCTTCGAAAATGAGGTCGGCCAAGCAGTTACCGTGAATGGTGTTCACTATCGCGAGATGATAACAGCCTTCTTCTTGCCAGAAATTGAGGATATGGAATAGAAAAGATATAGAAAAAGTGTACGTCAATAAGCCAAGAACAATTCACGAGCTAAAGGATGAGATAATTCGGCACAATAACGACATAGAACCTCAGCTATGTCTCAGACTCATTAGAACTATGAACCATCGGATAGAGGTATGCACCGAGGCCGTGGCGAGCGTGGCCGAAATTTTATTTCACACATAATTGTCATAGATCCTTCTATCATAATCAAAAATATTAAGATAATTCTCTGAAAACTTTTTGTTTTATTTACAATTAACATCGTGCGTTTTCGTTGGATCACCCTTTAGAAGCCCAGAAATGGATTGAACACCATCAGATGAAATATCGACAGTTTCAGCATTTTTTTTTGAAGATTCATAACTTCTAGAAAATGCATCGAAATCATTAAAGTTCATCGTGTAAATCCTTGGTCTGATCTATAGCTTGGACCAATACAACATTTCTTTTTTTTGGAAAGTCTTGTCTCAAAAGCAATGAAAGTTGGTACAACATATACACAAATTTCAAAATTTGAACCAACCAATGCTAATTAAAAGCCTCACTGGAAGTTTCTAACACCTGTTAAGTTGTGTGAAGTTAGCAGATTTATTACACCCATTATTTGATGAACTGCAAATTCGGAAATAGAAATGCGTAACCTAGTCCCATTACTGTTGCTGAAAGTTGCCTAGCCAGCTTCACACAGGTTCATCCCCGTACAGCGTTTACAGCTAGTGTACGAGCTCATGTTACTCGTTGAAAATGTTGGTTCAACGTGATTACCAACATTTTTCAGATAATGTGTTGCACATTATTTGTTCAACTCGTTTATCAACTTTTTTAATTTTGTCTGGTGTTGGTTGCGGTATAAATGAATTTGTTGTGCGTTGCGTTGGATCCGTTGTGCGTTGTGTTGCATTGAATGCGTCAAAATTTGTGTACGTGTGAGTTCAACTATTGTGTTGACATCAAGTTGCAAATTAGTGCTGTGTTGTTAAGGTACGGTTCATTGTGTGTTGATTTTTCGTCCGGTATGGAAGGTGAAAAAAAAGAGTGGACCCACGAGTTGTCTTTAAAATTAATTTCGGCAATTGAAGAAAAGGAAAAATTATGGAACGTCAGGAGTCCATCCTATAAAAACCGGGATGCCAGGGAGTTGGCTTGGGCAGACGTTTCTTCGAAAGTCCAAGTAACAAAAGCGGAAGCAAACGATGAGTGGAGACTTTTGCGGCAACAATTTCGAGTAAGTTTTATTTTTCTTATTCCATTTAATTAGGCATTCAAAAACATACAAAATATTTATAAAATTTACTTGCAGAACGCTCTGGCCAAAAGTGTTAAGGTGAAAAGTGGAATGGCAGCAATAACTTGGAAGCCACCGAACGAATTCTTTTCAGAAATGATGTTCATGCAGCCGGTCTTAGAGTTTTAATCGAACTACCGTGAATCCAATTTGGTAAAAATTATTTAGTTTATTGTCATTTGTGTTTTGGAGAAACCGCAAGATTTATATTGCCAGCAAACCTCACCATTTTCCGATATAAAATATTTTCGAAATTCGTCTCGAATTTCTGCGGCGCTTGCATCTGGTCGTCCGAGCACCCTTCCGTTATATGGCTGAATATCATTTTCTTGTCGCCAGCTACCATGTATTAATTTTCCATCCAATTCACGGTCGAAATCTGTCGCGTTCGTGTAGATTGATTTTCTAGTTATGAGAAAATTATGTAGTGCACAAATAGCTAGAACAATTTTCATCGCACGATTTGGTTGTACCTCAATAGGCTTGCGAAGAATACGAAAACGAGAAGCACATATACCAAATACGTTTTCAATTATTCTTCGGGCACGTGACAAAGCGGTAATTGAAAACGCGCTGAGTTACATATAGCTTTCGAAAAGCATACGGTTTCATCATATATGTTTTGATGGGAAAGGCAACGTCGGCGACGATGACATATGGCAAAGGTTTTTCTTCACCTGGAAGTGATTTTGGTGGTGGCAAATTAATAGTATTTCTTTCCAGTGCAGCTGAAAGTGGACATCTGAAATTAAGAAAATTAGTATTCATATAAGGATAATTCACTTTAAGTTGTACCGGGCGTAAACTCCTCCGTCAGAATCTCGTCCATAAGCACCAACATCCACAAATGTGAATTTATATTCTCCGTCTGCCATTGCCATTAAAACAATGCTGTTAGTTAATTTATAATTAAAGTATTCGGATCCGCACTTAGCTGGCGCTTGGATGGTGATATGTTTACCATCCAGTGCACCAACACAGTGTGGAAAATTCCAGCGGTACTCGAACATTCTTGCTATTTCTTCCCATTCCTTAACACTCGATGGTACCTGAAAATAATAATTTTGTTTTATCATTTCAGACCCCTGTAGTTTTGTCTTCAACGGCTTCATCGACAGATTTGCGGGAATCTTTGGATGAAGCCTTTGAAGATCATTTGTCGGATATTGAAAATATAACGCCACGACCAACACCCACACCCACACCGTCTCCGCCAGGACCTTCTGCTCCAAAGCGATATCGAAAAAACAATGACGACGTATATCGAGCGGTAGTGACGAAGGCAATGGAGATCGTGAATAATGAGGAAGAAAATTCCGACCATATCTGGGCTCGATATGTCGCATCGATAATGACAGGCTATCCAAACCCTGACGCGGTGCGTCGGTTTAAATTTATAGACAACCGATTGGTGGAGCAGCTGGTATCAGGGCAAAATCTGCTTGTGTGTCAAGATCCCCTCGAAAATAACCAAGAAGATCAATCCGCAATAATTCCAGAGCTTAGCATGTCACCTCAGCGCATCCAAACCGATGACTTGTCTTCGTCTTAAGTTATGTAAAAAAGAAAATTATTTTTAATATAAAAAATACCTTTAAATAGTCGTTCTTCAATGTATTATAAATTGCTTGACAGGTTTCATGAACGATATGAGAAATCGTACTATCTGCTATTCTTGAAACCAATCGGAGGCTGCTAAAGCTCTCGCCGGTGGCCAAATAACGAAGAGTGACTGCAAGGCCCTGACCAGGTGAAATTGCTTTTCGAAACCATGTATCCTGTTTGCTTATCAACGGTGACACAAGTGTGAGAAGCAAATTAAAATAATCGAAACTCATACGCGTAAAGTTCTTAAAAAATGACATTGAATTCGAATTCACAGGCGCGGTAGAATCAATCGATTCTAATTTCTCATATATTTCATTGAAAAAACAAATATCTTCACGACTCAAAAAAATTCATCCACCCAGAATCGTCTTTTTTTTTTGTAGCTCATTTTCCAATATTATTAATGCAGCAGCCACTTTTTTTTTTTTCTTTGAGAAGAAATCATGCTTAATCCAAAGTTTAATAATTTAATAATTTTTCAGGAAAGATTTGTGTGACACTGACAATAAAAATTTGTACCGAACTAAACTCAAAATAATAAATATATAAGTAGGTATGTTCATATATAGTGCGTTCGTTGAACGCGTTCCCCAACGAGTGAGTATTGGTTAGGTGTACGAAGGTATCAACTCGCCCATCAACGTGTTGAGCAACGCTATCAAAAACGCAGTTGATTAACTTGATAAACTTTTTTTTCTGTCAAAATCGAACAAGTTTATCAACTACTGTACGAGGTTATTCAACATTTGAGTAAGTTTGTCAACTATGTGTACGGAGCTATTCAACAATTGAATACGTTGGTCAACTAAGTGTACGGAGTTATCCAACAATTGAATGAGTTGACCAACTAGGTGTACGAGGTTATTCAACATTTCATTAAGTTTGTCAACTATGTGTACGGGGCTTTCAACACGTTTTGTTCAATTTTAGGTCTGGTTTCGTTGCTCAACGGGAAAAACTTTAGTTTCTGCACTAGTGTAAGAGGTTGTAATTTTGTTCATCCAACGATGGAGTTGAATGAGAAGTTGAACGAAGTTGGTTGAGCTTGTTGCGCACATAGTGGACGACCGGCATTTACAATGTCCTGATATCGTTAGTTACCTATTAGCAAAACTAGAAATTTGATTTTGTATGTACCAACAAAAGGCTTTCTTTTTCTTCTAACACTCTGGCACAAAAGCGTCCTAGTGGTTACACCGGTAACAAATGAGTGTGAAGGAAGAGAAAGACATTTTTACCTAAGCTGACGTTTGGCTCACAGAAGTGGATAGCGACTTCAACCAACCTGGTATGTGTGTAACTGAAGACAGCTAGCTAATAATAATTTATTTTAAGAAAATATTGTACCATTAGTATTTAACGTTTTCAAATAAACAAAAATATAAATTATTACCTCAATTTAAACAAACAAACTTTCACAAGGAGACAAATAGAATCTTATTATTTTTAAATTATGGTTGTCAACGATTGTTTTTCTCAGTGTATATTCAAGCCTATAGGTTCAATGGTAATTGAATTCAATTGGATGGGAACTAATTGTTGAAAATAATAAAGTGACTTTTTCTCAATGAGCCTTCGTCAGCTGCTGCCGTCTAACTGAGGTCCAAAAACTTTACCTTATATCCATAGGTACGTACCCGACAGTTTCACTGCACCTATACCGTCTACAAGTATATACCTACTTGTTGGAGGCAAGCCACAAATTATATTCAACACTAAACCTCGACAATCGTGTCTGTGGAGCGCACCTACTCGACTCGTACCAATAGTATAGAGTTTGGACTGAGTTGCGGAAATACAATAAATCTCATGTTAAATGTTCCAAAATTATGTATGACTTCATGAGCAGATCCAAAAGCGAGAGGTTGTAAATATTTCAGCTGCTGCTGTATGCTGGAATTCAATTCGCACTAAGAAAATTGGCAGCTAGCCAAAGCTACATAAAGACGATTAAACTCTGTGCTATGAGTGAATATACCGAACCGAAACCAACTGAGAAAGACCATTATTATAAAGGATATCATATCGGAGCTGAGAATTTAGTTCATTGGAAATTTATAAGTACACATTCGTAATTTTTGTCAAGAGCAGACATTGCCTCTGCCTCTGGCGCTAAAGGTGCATGAAATGATGTATCTTTTTTGCTGCTGATGTGTTTCGAGTTTTATGAGTTGAGTTGAGTTATGTTGTGACTTTTTGTATGGAAATCCTCAAACCATATCAGCAATTGGGTTATCCCCTTGAAGCGTTAATTTAATCAAATCCGCAACTTTCAAAGTTCCAGAATTGTGTGTGATCTGGTTGTGTGGAGGGGATTCTCGGAATAAGTCGAGGCGAGGTATAAAGTTGCAAAATTAAATTGAAAACGCGACACCTACGAACGAACGGTACTAATTCAATTTGCTTGTACCATTAATGCACTGCGAGTGTAAAACGAAAGGATTTATCCGAGTCACATGTTTTTTGGTGGGTTAGGGGTCGGGACAGGAGTCTGGGAGTTGGAAAATCTATCTCATCTTTGTGCGTTTTGCGAGGAGGGCACACACACATCCAGAATACTTACACAGAAAGGAATGCGCAGTTTAAATTAATGAAATTGTCTATATAATGACGCGACATACCGCAAAGTAGATTTAAACGAAGTAATATGCTGGTCTATATGTGACTATGGGAATGGAGGAAGTAGGTTCATACATATATTTATGCTGTTATATTTAAGTCTACTGCTAGTCTGGGTTTATCTCTGGCTCGTTCTCTCTATCGCTGTGGAACAACTTAATACTCCCAGCACTATATGGTTCCATTACGGTTCCTGCGCTCTATTTTCACCACATAAACCTGGCAGTGTACCCTTGGGGACAATTTGAAATGATACGAGGGTTGGTATGGTATTTTATAGTGCTGATGGGCTATGTGTGTAATTTTATTGATAGCTACTCATCAATTGGTGGCTAAATTCAGCTGACTACGACGACGAACGACCGACCGTCCGACAACGACGACGCCAACGATGGGGTTGTCCTGATGAAGCTGATGCTTCTGCTGATGCCTTTGCCGCCATTATATCCATCGTGTTTTCGTTAACTGATGCTATGTGCTGATAAAGTAGAAAATGTACTCACATGAGGGACTTCAACTGTTAACTTACAGTTAGAGACTTGGAAATGGGTATTGCTGGGAATTTTGAGAGAGATGTATTCATTTTGAGAATTTAGTGTTCAGCTTAATATATCAGAAAAATTTTAAACTTTTGATTTAGGTATGTGAATTTATTAGGTTAAGCTGGCTTTAGACTTTCGGTGTTATCATCGGTGCACGTTGTTCGTTGTTGTTCGTTCGCGGAACAACGAAATGAGAAAACCGAACAACGAACTAAGAACGAATGAAGAACGTGCAAATTCAAATCAGGTCAGAATTTTCGGTGTTCGTTGTTCGTTGTTACCCTAACAACTTGTGTTTAAATGCGAAAACTGTTTAAATGAACATTGTTTTGAAGTGTCGTGCACCTTGTAGGGTCATTTTCGAATTTTTTTTTAATAACTGAATGGCACAAGAAGCCTAGTTTTATAAGTAAACAATTTTGTAAATAGAGTTTAACTTTATAATGTGAATGCTTTCTTCGTTGTTGAGAGAAGAACCAACACCGAACAACGGACAACGAATGAAGAACGAAAGTCTAAAGCCTGCTTTAGGTTAGGTTGAAGTGGCTGCCAGCACGCTGATAGTTTAAGACCAAATGATGGTCCATTGTGATACCGAATGTAAACTTTTTACATCCTGAGAAATAGACTGTGCAAATGGTGCATTCCATGAAAATACGGAAGTGTTTTTACGAGGGACAAAGTTTTAAGTAGATAATGTTAAAGCGGTAGCAGAAATTTCTAGATTCCACTTCATGGGACAAAATTGTGGAATGCGCAAGGAGAATGTGGATTTCCGAGAAAAAATCTGTTATTTCTTATACATTTTTTTTATTCATTTTATCACCTACAATAATTGTTAATAAAAAACCACATGATTTATTTAATTTCCAATTTTGTCATGACGTAGCGGTATAGACCTACAATCACTCTTCAGACACTATTACGCCAAGTCTTATAAATTCGCTGAAAAACTTAATTTTCGACAAGCGCCTGACTACTTGGTAGATTTTGCCCGTATGTACGTGACGTCTCTTTGTTTTTGATTTATGTCATAAGTCATATCATAACCAATAGTTCAATTTTGAATGGGCGTCGAAGATGAATGATTTTTTCAACAGTTCTAGTACATAAGAATTACTTTAAATGTGGTAATATAAAAATATCTTCATAATAATATATTTTTAAATTTAAAAATCAAATAAAAAATCCCCAGTTAAAGCTATAAAATAATTTTTGAGCAACAAACTCACATTTCAAAGCTACAATTTCTGGTAAAAAAAAGTTCAAAAATTCAAATTTTTTTTTTTAAATTTTGACCGTTAAAATCTTATTTTAGCGGAATTTCGAATAACAAAAAACCGTGCTACCTACAAAATCGCGGTTTGAGCAGTTGATCTAGTGCGGAGAAGCTTCAACTTGTGGCAAAAACAATTTTGATTTTTTTAGATTTTAGAAGGTTGATTTTTTACTAACTTTTGCCAGCGGAAACTTAAATACTAAATAAACCGTTAGTGCTAAAAATTTGAGGTTAAGGCCAGCAATCGCCATTTCAAAAGCTGCAAATTCTGGCAAAAGAAACAAATTTAAAATCTCATTTTATTAGATTTTGTCCGCCAGCTTCAGCGGGCCGGAAGTGCACTTTTTAAACTTAAAATTCAAATAAAAAATTACCCCTAAGAGATAAGAAATTTATTTTTGGGTAACAAATTAGCATTTAAAAAGCTACAATTTTGATCATCAAAAAAATTTTCATTTTCGAATGTTCGTCCGCCAAATTCAGACTTATTTTAGCGAAAATTTGAATAATTTAAAAACTATTATAGGTACAGAATTTATTTTTTTCGGAACTTAAGAGCATTAAAAAAGCTACAAATTTGGGTACCAATTTTACTTCAAAATTCCTATTATTTTGGATTTAGTCCGCTAAATGTAGACTTATTTTAGCGGAATTTTCAATAACTCAAAAACTAAGTGAGCTACAAATTTTTGGATTGAGCAACAATTTAGCATTTAATAAGCTACAAAAACTGACATCAACATTTATCGATTCCACCACAAAGTGTCCGCCAAAATAAGGGACGTAAAATTTGAGTACGATTTGTCCGTTCGTGACCGTGGAATGCAACAAATATAACTTTCATTTAATATCATTACTAAAATAAATGCAAATGAACTAGGTGTTCATTTCGAACACCTGCTAAACTCAGAAAATAGCTCTAACCAAATAGCGTATGTACTTCCACTTCTGGAAATACCATTCTTGGATAGAGAAAAAACAGTTCATGATGTCAGAAGAGAAGAAGAGATCAAGTGCAAACAAAGCTCCGGGAGAAGATCGTGTTCCGTACGAGTTTTTCAAAAACGCCACAAACGAATTCATGAAAAGCTAACGGTGGCTAATAACTTTATTTTTGATAACGGAGAAGTTCCAGCAAGTTTCAAAAAAAAAAAAATATAATTTTGCCACTTTTCAAAAAAGGAGACTCCAATGACCCCAGTAACTATAGAGGAATCTCGTTTATGAATACGATCATGAAGATATTTACGGGGATCCTCCTAGAGCGAATGACGGAGTGGATACGTGAAAACGAATTACTGAGTGAATTCCAAGCAGGCTTCAGAAAAGACTACTTGACGGTGGATAATATCTTCACTTTGACCAGTATTGCCCAAACTTATTTAGAAAAAGGAAAAATACTTTTTGCATTCTTCGTCGACTTCAAGGCAGCATTCGACCCTATAGATAGAAGATCTCTCTTTTTAAAGCTCGGCAAGGTAGGTTTATCGTCAGAAATGATCAGAATAATACAAAGCCTGTACGAAGAAAATTCAACTTTAGTTTGGGATGGAAACAGACTGTCTGACTGGTTCAGAACAAATTTAGGAGTTAAACAAGGATGTCTTCTCAGGCCACTATTATTCTCGATATTTTTGGATGATTTGGTTTCATTTCTCCCTGGAAGAATCGATTACAATGGTACTGAGATAAAGCTTCTTCTCTACGCCGATGACATCGTTCTATTCGCCCAGACTCCAGCAATGATGCAAATTATGATAAATAAGCTTTATAAGTACTCCACATTATGGAATCTCAAAGTAAACATCAACAAGTCAAAAATCATGGTGTTTAGAAATGGATCAGGGAGGTACGCACGAGAGGAAAGGTGGACTTGGGAAAATGAGGAGATAGAGTCAAACAATACAAATATCTAGGAGTAATCATCACGCCAAAACTGTCATTCAAAAAACACCTGGAAGAAAAATTGAAAGAAGCAAAAAAAGCGATCAATTGCAGCTGGAAAGGTATTTTAAGCAAAAGGAATATTGCAGCAAGTACCAAGTATAAGGTTTTCGAAGCTGTTGTCAGATCGATTATGTGTTATGCAGCGCAGATATGGGGTGTTTTCCAGTTCGAGGAGGTGGAAAAGTTATTGCGATACTTCATCAAGAAAATATTTGGACTTCCAGCAAATACACCTACATACATGATTCACTTGGAAGCTGGACTACCGCCGCTTTATATTTTTACGCTAAAAAGGGATTTCCTGTATATCTTGAAAGTACTAGAACTGCCAGACCAGAGACTACCAAAAATTGTAGCAAAGCATATAATGAGTCGAAATCAACAGTTTTTCAAAGAATGGTTAAGATTGGGAGTTCAACAAAGTATAGAAATTGTGGGAGAAAGCCAGGATCTGAGAGCTAATCTGGAGAAGCTTTTAATAAAAGTTGAAGAATTTTCACATGTAATGTTTAAGATACAAGCTGAGCAAAGCCAATCTAGATTAACCTACTAAACTTCTTCATCATGAACTCAAAGAAAAAAATTATTTCCACGACCGGTGCAGTTTAGATGTAATATCTACACTCTTTAAGGCCAGAGATGAACTACTGGGACTAAATTATATACCACACCGACACAACCAAGTTGAGATTTGCACTATGTGCAACTTAAACGCAAGAGAGGATACAAATCACTTGATTGGAGTTTGCCCAATATTCAATGAGATAAGAAAAAACCACTGGGGTAAAAACAACTTATCGCATCCAGAAGTTATTTCAATTCTTAACGGGGACAACTGGATGAATCTATAGAACTTTTTAAAACTAGCTCTTAAGTACAGGCAACAAATAATAAATGAAGAATTCTAAACCAAATTATTAGTAATATTGTATATAGAGGTTTTAATTGTTATGTTTTTTCGAGCAGACGTCAAAAGCCAATGCTTTTATTGTGAAAAATGTAACATTATTGTTCAATAAATCACATTCTATTCTACTCATTACTGAAAATTAATTTTTGGTCAGTAATAGCTATCATTGAATATTAATATCATCAAAAAACACTTTTTAATAATAAATATTGAATCCATCGCGATTTCGTTTTTTAGAAGACGAAACGAGGTAATCAGATATATGTTTGCTCGTGAGTGTACCTATATACAAATGTTCTTGGCAGAAAGATTTTCATAAACTTAATTTGTTTGATCTACCCACACCCTTTGATTTAATTGAGTTAATTAAGTTTTTTTTTAATTCGAACATAAACGCAGAAATATTCCGTTGCAACAGGGTTTCGAGGTATTTTCATTTAAAAATAAAAATTGTTGGTATGTACAACGTTATGTACATATGAACTTGTTAGCGTGTCCATTACCCTGTGTCGTGTCGAAAACATTTGCTCCCAGTTGCGTTATCTCTTTAACAAGGTGAAGAAAAAATACGCTCAAAATTTCAGCCTTCTATCTCTCAATATTAACCCGTGCCTAATCTAAACTGAAGTTTTAAACGCAAATTACATGGTAATTTTTTGCCTTAATATTTTTTTAAAGCGTATCGAATTGTACTTACTTTTTGAATTTGTTCAACAAATCAATGTTTATGAGGAGTAATAAATAAACAGGCGCATTTTTTTTTAAAATCATATCGCTACACACATGTAGTTCTCCATAATTTAGTATAAAGGAATGTTACAGTATAACTTTATTTGTTTAGTAGTACCGCTTATTTTCTAAGCAGTGTTCTCGAAATAGCCAAGTGCATTCCACCTAGAGATTGCAATCCCGGGATCCCGTATCCCGTAATCCCGGGATCCTGGTCCGTTTTGGATCTCGAAAATCCCCGGATTGAAATGCTCCAATTTTGAATATTCGCATACAATTTTTTGCTGCTTGCATTTTTTATACTTTCTTACCTTCAACATCGAACCAACAAATAAATTGAACGTGGACATCAAAACACTATATAAATATGTCAATCTTTCGTATATGTTTTGCCCCCCAAAACCCACTTGCTTACATTATTTTTCTATTCAACAATAAATTGTGGTTCAAAATGTGATTTACCAACACTAAGGGTATTCATGTAACGAGATAACTTTTCGCTTTGTAGAAAAATATAATTTTACGCAAAAGGTTACATGAACACCCCAGTAGAAATTTTTGTTTAAAAGATAGAAACAAACATCTAAGTTAAGTCAAATGCCAAATTAAACGTCACAAAGTTTCTAAGAGTTTTTTTTTCTACACTTTTCGCTTCAAATTTGTGAGATAAAATTCTATATTTTGCAGAAAATTTTTCCCATACAAATTTTGACAGTTCATTTCTACCGATAGAAAATTCTATCGTTTTTAAGCTTTCTATGGGTTTTTTGCGTTTGCATGAATACCCCTACTATCTTTCTGGTAAAATGTGTCTTCTTATTAAGTTATTTATTTTTTAACACTTAATACCTTCTGACTGAACTAATATTTTTTATTTTTCTGTTTTGTTTTTTAACAGTTTTTATGAATTAGTTTTTAATGTTCCTATTTTTGTGAAATAAATATTAAATTTATGCTTCAAGAGTTTTATGAATACCTAAGTTTTTTTTGGGAGTAAATGTTTTTGTTAAACAAATAAGAAAAAAACCCAACGAATGTCCAATATTTTCCTTTAAAAAAAATTCCACTTGTTTTTTATTTTTCTAGACCGAATTAGTCTTACCTCTCTGCATACTAATAGTCTAGGAAAGATAGAAAATTTAATATGGGCAATGGGAAACAAATTAATTCATGAAATTGCATCACTGGTATCGACACAAAATTTTATCGTCAACATTTAACGCATTTAAAGACGTTGAGAGGGCGAGGAGGCGAGAGTTTATCAAGCTGAACAAATTTGTTATAATACAATCTTATCATATGACACATGTTTCAAGGGTGTTTTTAACGCTGATTCTAAAGAGACCAAAACTGAAAAGATACATGTATCCTGTAGAAAGTTAAAGTTATGGAATGATGACTTTTTTTAAAGTACAGCAAATAAAATATTACTCAAAACAATTTTAAAATAATGCGATATCAATTAAATTTGGTATAAATGTTTCATTTGGCATGTTTACCAATAATCAAAAGATTGCCCAAAAATATTTGTGGTTAAAAGGTGTTTTTTTGACGGAGAAATGCAAGTGAGTGATTATTACCATACATCCATGAACAAATTTTGACTTATGAAATTTGATAAAAAAATTAAATTTATATTGCCACCCAAGGATCAAACGAGTTCATACAAAAATCTAATGCCCAAGGGTGTTTTTTTAAGGGTGTAATGTTTGAACTGCTTAACGGAAACAACTGTCATTTTTGCTTCAAAATTAATATAACTTTTTTTTCTTTTATTAGATTCGGCTTTAAAAAATACCTTTAAATCATATATCCTATGCCATATGTACTATCTCGAATACACGAAAATACAATTTTTCGTATGACCTAACATTTTGCTCCGTATAGGACAGGTCAAACAAAAACTCTCTAAAAAAAGCTCTTTGGATCAAGTTATTTTAATGGACTCTTTGGATACTTGGAAACCATCTCCCTTATTGCGATTGTCAATTACTGATTGATAGTCGATAAATATTGAAATTTTGCATTTAAGAAGGCAATTTATTCAAAATCGTATGAAAACATCACCGATTTTTGCCGAATTTTCTTGTAATTAACAACGGCCCGCATCATTCTCAATGACCAAAACTTTTAGCGGTTGGCTTGTTTAATATCGGGGTTTCTGTGCCCCAAATGCAACAATTTTGCTTGTTTACATACCCGCTAAGATCAAAATGAGCTTCATCTGAAAAGATGATTTTTTTGGCAAAATCGGCAAAGTACTGTCGCAATATTTCCCAGTGTTGTTCAAGCGTATACACAACCATATTCGTTCAGCGGAAGGATAAAACTAATTATCTGTCAAATCAGACATGAGCTAAGTGTTACCTTCACGAAATAAGCACTAGTTGAAAAAAAAAACCTTAGATGGCGGACCCTTTATTAAAACAAAATTTTCATCTTGATAGACTCCCATCTCTCTCCACCTCCTTAAATGCATCTACACAAAAAGCCAATGGGGGGATTTTGGGGGACTTTGGATATGTTGTTGAGGATAAATTTCTGCGTCGATACCAGCAATAAAATTTAATGAATTATTTTGTCCCCGGGGAGATCCTATCTTTCTTAGACTATTTAAGTTATAACATATTTAAAAAAAAAAAATCACTAAAAGTCGAAAGTACCTTTTTTTGATCTTTAACGTAAATACAACGAAAAACTTAATTTATTCAACAATTTTACAATTAAAATTCAGGCGATGTTCGACATCGTTGAATGAAATGTTTTGATTATTCAACGTAAAAGTTCATTAACAACATTTTTCGTTGAAAATTCAAATAAATGTAATTCAAACTTTTGAATTATGAAAACGTCTTTTTAAAGAAGAGAATAAAGAAGAGAAATAAGAGAATAAAGCCCACTTAGAATTTAAACATTAAAATAATTTGATTTAAAATTTGGCTTTAAAATAGCTAAAGGGTTTTCCAATGGGGACGGGTTGATTTTGACAGCTCGTGGCCGCCATACTGTTTCTTTTACTTTCTTTCAAAATATCGTCTTTATAGTTACTAAAGACAAATCATCATGGTAAGTTACAAATTCGAGCAACACGTGCAAATGATAAAAATTTATTATCAAAATGGGTGTTCTGTTGATCCTAATCTTAGTCGAAAAATAATCTTTAGCGATGAGGCCCATTTTTGGATGAATGGTGAATGGTGAATAAGCAAAACTGCCGGATTTGGGACGACACCAACACAAGCGAGATTCACGAGGTGCCAATGCATGCAAATAAAGTTACTGTTTGGTGTGGATTTTGGGCTGGAGGCGTCATCAGTCCGTATTTCTTCGAAAATGACGCTGGCGAGGCCATCGCCGTCAACGGCGATCGCTATAGGTCGATGATCAGCAACTTCTTGTGGCCTGAATTGGATGATATGGACACCAAACACATTTGGTTTCAACAGGATGGCGCTACGTGCCACACAGCTCAAGACACAATTGATATTCTGCACGAGTGGTTTCATGGCATGGTTATTTCACGCCGAGGCGACGTGAATTGGCCACCAAGATCGTGTAATTTGACCCCTTTGGAATTTTTCTTGTGGGGCTTTCTTAAGTCTTGTGGGGCTTTCTTAAGTGGCAGGTCTATGCGAATAAGCCGAAACCACCGCAGCCCTCAAAGAGAACATAATCGATGCCATTGGTCAAATTCAGCCTGATTTATGCGTCAAAGTCATCGAATATTGGACCATTCGAATCCGCTCCACCCAGTAAAGCCGCAGCGGCCATTTGAACGATGTTGTATTTCACACATAATGTCATAGGGTTCTCAAATAAAGATAAAACCTTATTGATATCTCATATACACCTTGTTTTATTCAATTTTAAAATCGACCCGCCCTTAATGGAAAGCCCTTAAGATAGATTTTATGGAAAGTTTATACCTGACAATGTAAGAATTAAAAAAACTTTGATGAACATACATTGACAACTTGTTTCTATTAATATCTAATTTATGTAAGTAATAACATATTTCCAAAAAAAAAATCAGCAATAGATGCAATTACCTATGGTTTTGATCTTTAACGTAAAAACAATAAAATTCGTCATTTCGTCAACGATTTTATAATTAAAATTCAGGCGATGTTCGACTTCGTTGACTCAATGATTAGACGTTCTTTCCTTAATGAAGCTGTTCTTCTAACAACGAATTTTTGTCGAGTCAATGAAATATTTTGATTAGTCAACATAAGAGCTCATTAACAAAATTTTTCATCAATTAACGTTAAAGGAATTCGTTGATTAATATTTTATTTGTTAAGTCAACGAATTTATTATATTATTTTTATTATAATTTTATGAAGTTGTAAGTCGCACTTGATTCTTGTCAAAAAATCTATCAATGAACGAAAGCGATAAGAAACTTAACTTTTTGATTAAAATTCTGATTCAAATTATTTGAATGAATGTTTTATTTTTTTTTAATATTTGACTTGCATTTTTGGAAAAAAGACACACTCGACGCCGAACAAGCAGGTTTCCGCACTGGATCTTCCTGTGTGGATCACATCAACACCTTGCGGATCATCATCGAACAGTGCGTTGAATATCTATCACCACTTCACCTGCTGTTCATCGATTTTGAAAAGGCGTTCGACAGTGTCAATAGAGAATTAATTTGGCTTGCTTTGCGCAGGAGGGGCATCCCAGAAAAATTGATTGCTATTATCAAGGCTACATATGATGGATCCAAGTGTCACCTTTTACACAAAGGTAGGCTGTCAGAGGAGTTTGAAATCCAAAGTGGAGTTAGGCAAGGCTGTATACTGTCACCAATACTGTTCCTGTTGGTGATAAGTGACGTACTGCACGCAGCTTTGTCAAATGGAAATGGAGGAATACAGTGGACTCTGCAAGCTCACCTCAAACATCTGGACTACGCGGATGACGTATGCTTACTCTCTCATAGGATCATGGATCTCCATCAAATGACAACAAGGGTGGAGAGAGAAGCAGAAATCGTAGGGCTTAAGATCAACTCGGCAAAAACCAAAAGGATCAGCCTTGGAACTTCCTCATCAATCCAAGTAAATATTTCTGGACAACCGGTAGAGATGGTAGAGGATTTCCAATATCTTGGGAGTATTGTCTCTACGGGTGGCGGAACTGAACTGGACGTAAACAGTCGAATCAGAAAAGCAAAGGCTGCGTTCGGAATGCTGTCCAAAATATGGAGAAACAACTCTTTAAGCTCTTTTAAAGACCAAGCAACGACTGTTCCGCTCCAATGTTGAATCCGTTCTGCTTTACGGCTGCAGCACTTGGAAAGTCACTGACACTGTCACTAGAAAGCTGCAAACCTTCGTTAATAGATGTCTACGAAACATCTTGAGGATTTTCTGGCCCAACCGTATCTCCAATGCCGAACTTCTTGCGAGAACGGGTCAGGAGCCCATAGACTCTATTATACGAAGAAGAAAGTGGCAGTGGATTGGCCATACGCTTCGAAAAGGCGATCGGTGCATTGCATCTCAAGCAATGCAGTGGAACCCGCTCACACAGGAGGGAAGACAAGTGGGCCGGCCTAGAATTACATGGCGAAGAACGGTCGAGCAGGAATCGGCACGACTGGGGAAAAGTTGGAGAGATCTGAAATATATTTCAAGAAATCGTACACGATGGCGCGTAGTTGTAGTGGAGGCCCTATGTCCCGTAAGGGAAATATCACGGACGTAATAGGTCCGAGGACCTAAGTAAGTAAGTAAGTACTTTTGGAAAGACAAATTAATTGTTTTCAAAACTTTATGTAATTAAATAGATAAAGACTTAGTTGCTTTTTTTTATGTTATTTAGCTTTGTTCGAATTGAATTTTTATGTCTTCTAATCTTTGAGAAATTTGAAAACTACAAAAACTTTTTTTATTTGAAGGAACTTTTTATTTTAATTATGGTTTTTTTAATGTTCAAATTTCTCAAAAACTTGAAGACGTAAAAGCATCTTATTTTTGTCCATTCCATTAATTATAAAATCAAACAAAGAAAGCCAAGTCGGTAGTTAAAGTCGGAAAACAAAAAAAAAAATAATTTGAAATATTTTTTTCTCCAACATTTAAAGAATGTGAGTGTAAGAATATTAAAAAAATTATCATTCTCTAAAATAATTTGATTTAAATTTGGCTTTTAAATAGCTATAGCACAATATTAAAGATGCTATTGTTGTTTCTATTTTTTTTTTTGAAAAACTATAAGAACCTAGCATTACACGGAAGCAAGACATTAAAGAAAATATTAGAATCTTTAAAAATAGGTACCCATATCATATTTTGTTTTTCTTAAGTGTATCAACTTTTACGTCTATGACTGTATAGTTCACATCCAACATTGCAACACTGCAATAGCAGTAGCGTATTTTTTTTTTCACTTTTACTATAGAGATAGACACAACAAACTTATCATGCTTTCATAGCTGATGCCAGCATTTGTGGGGGCATACCACGCATAGAAACGTGCAGGTATTTCTAACATGTCTTATTCAACCCTCCCTCTCCCTTGAATACGATAATTTGATGCGAGTACACAGCCATACTAACAATACACCCTATATCTTCTCAAGGGATGCATAAAAAGTGAGATGCCCTTATTAAAAAAAAAAGAAATAGAAGCCTGCAAAAGGTTTCAAATTTCAATGAAATTCAAATAAAATTAATGGAATAGCAAATCTTTTATGCACAAAAGTTCAACCAAAAACGAACAAACTTTTAGGGGGAAACCTGGAAAACACGTTGCGGTCCATAAAAAAAAAGTGGTCGGAACAATAAAACACGCACACAATTCCAATGGAATTTAGTATCGGACACATATTCTGTTTTTTGTTGTTGTTGTTGTTAATACAGCTCTGCAGTTTAACATTGAAATTCAAGCCAGCAAAAACAAGATAAAAAAAAACACCATCATCATCCTCTTTATTTGTTGAGTGTTTACTCAATTGAAATTCCACCGCACTTGGCTAGGACAGGCTACTACAACTATAGGACCAATGATGACGACTATGAGAGTAGTGAGAAGTGAAACAGCTCTATATCCAGCTGAACTCAATCGCAATAATGGACTTCCCAGCCCAGCCAGAGTGTGTACTAGATTAGGAGTTTAATAGTGAAATTGTTGCCAAGAGGGTTGGCATCGCATCAGCTTCAATATAACTGTATGGGGACTCTCGTATATAGTGTCGATGTTTGCAGTAGATAATCTCCTATTAATGAAACTCAACTTATTTGTGTCGCCTTCGTCGCTGCCATCATTGAGCCTTTATCAGTGATCTAAGCCATCTTTGCCTTCGCCGCAGTCGAATAAAACCAAGATGAGTCCCACTCTGCGGTATGTCCTTATTTATTTAATTTCTAACCAAAGTTGATTGCTACCCTAAAGTTTTTGTGTAGAAGCCAAACGGAGCTTATCTCTGGGACAGGACTATAAACAGCCATTTTTAAGTTGTTTTTTATTCGGAAATATTTTTTTTGCCACTTATTTTTTGAAGAAAAGAAAAGACATCCTGCAGAATCCAGGAGTAGTTAGGCAGGAATACTAGTTTAATTTATTTATGAAAAATCTCATTCCCCCCTCATGCCAGCAGCAAGGTTTCATTTAGTGAGTTAAAGAAAAAAAGAATGAAATTTCACCTTGTGAACCTCGAAAAAAATTCTAACAATAGAACGCAGTTATAAGGATACTTTCATTCCTTAAAAGAATGTTCATTAGAAAGAAAAAAAATGAGACAAAAAGCAAAATAACGACAAAATCAACCTGGCGAAAGATTATAACAAGCTTACCTAAGCACCTTTATTGTACACAAAACAAAGTATATCCTAAGTACAACCCCAACTCTCCTGATGGTATAGATCCAACACACAACTCAATTGTCAAGTGAAGACTGGACGGCAAACAAAAAATAATAACAAGCCAATTCTAGAATAGTGATGGTGCGGTTATTCTTATCGCATGCGGTCAGAATATCTAAAGAAATTCTCTCACATTCCCACTTCTGATTTTGTTATGTTTTTTTTTTTGTTTTGCTGTTGTTTTTGTTGAAGTTATACAAAGTCTATGATGGTGAAGCATCGCAGCAAACACACAATATGCGCGCCTCTTGGTGGACCATATTTCAATTCTCCTTCACAAAGCAATTAGGAGGCTTATCTTCGCCGAGCACCACATCAGGGTGTTAATAGGATTTCAAGCAGTAACTCGACTTAAGAAAAAAGCTAAAATATTGGATGTGGGGGGCATTGGAGATATGTACTCTTTTGCCAATAAGAAGTGTGAAGAATTTGTTTTTTCTTCGTCTTGTGTATGCTGAATGTATAGTCAGTGTTGGAATACCAACAAACAAAAAATACAGACATTTGTAATTTATATGCAAAACCAAAACAGTTTTACCAGTAGCTAGAATTTAAAATTTTACATGACTTAAATCTTAGAACCATTTCAGAGATTCTTACCATTTTAACATATCACTGAATTTTAAACCTTTAGTGAATCTTCTATTTATTGGCTTTTTGTGAAGATTTGGGGATAAGCACTTCATTCTCTCAAACAAAGGAGAATGCCCAAAAATGTATTAGCGAAAAACCCAGAGTCGATTAAAATATATCATATATGGTTTAAAAGGGAATTCATTTTAGATAACAAATATGGGAATGTTTTCTTAAAAAGTTATCGCCGGGCCTGGGCACGACAATTTTAATTTTCTTAAAACAAAGTGATTCTTCATGCAAAAATGTAAAATGACACAAATCTTCATATTGTGGTTGATCCATGTTATTAAATAGGTAACCAGTAAACTAAATATGCTGCTTCAAGTTGATGCTGTCTTCGTTCACAAAATGGCGGTTGTCACCCATATTGTTAACCTAAAATTAAAAGAATTCGAAATAGTGTCCGTTATAAAAAGTAAGTAGTCGCTTCATGACCCATTTACCATTATTCTTATGTACATATATAAATACATCTTTCTTTATTCGCTTTTTAATCACAAGAATCTTTTAGCAATTTTGGTACTTTGTGCAATCGTTGGCCGTTGTGGAACTATTCTTTGAGAATCTTATTTTATGTTTGATGCCCTACTAGGAATGTGAAACTAAATAGGAACTGATTTTCGAAAGACAATGTTTTGAAAATAAAAATAGTTGCATCTTAACGTGCTGGGAAATTATTGGAGGAAATAGAATTAGCGGAAGATTTAAGTACAAATTTGAATATTCGCATAATGTCATACTTATCATATTAATAATTGCAAGACCTTCTTTTCTTTTATCTAGATACAATGTAACTGTAAAAACGGTAAAACTAAGCGTTTTTCAAAGAAAGTGTTTGTTTTCATGATTTATTCCAATACTAGAAATATATAGAATATAGAAACAGGTTGTCGCCTTAAAAGGATGACATTTTGTATGTAATGCACCGCACATAATATGTCCACCTACCCCGAATTCCAAAAATTTTAGGCTCGCCACGTTTGTTACTATATTTTTTTCGAAACTTTGTTTTCTGGAACTTTGCCTTTCTGAAACTTTGTTTTTTTTTGAAACTTTGTTTTCGACGATCTGTCCTTCGAAACTTTGTTTTTCGAAACTCTGTATCTAATAGGTATGTTCATATGTTTTTTTAATTCATAGCAGTCTTATTCTGTATCGCGCTTGCCATTTTTGTATATAAATGAAAAAAAACACCTGGTTATTTAAAATAAATTATAAGTCATAGGCAGTCCCGGGGATAACTCTTAACAGTCAATGCCCTTTCAATCCATCAATGACTTTTTTCAATCAACTCTCCTTTCTTAATTGAAATTGAAATTTACATATTTTGAAACTTTTAAAGTCTTGTATAAAGTCGCACTTCTCTATAAATGACTATAGCGAGTTTTGAAGTCTAGAAGTGCCTGGTTGAAGGCTTTTCAAGGCTAGAATTATATAAATATTGCACGTCTGCCACATCGATCACCAGATTCCAGAAACGAACAAATGTATTTTTATAAATTTTACCTCAAAGTACTTTTCAATTTTTAATCTGATGATATCAATATCAAAGCGATACGATAATCATACAAAAAGTTGTAGTACTTTTTATGTAAATGTGGCTGAAATTTCAGTAAAACAAGTAAAGTATTCACGAATGTCTTTTAATATATGACATATTCGTAAACTTATTTGTCATGCGAGTACCAAGAAATCAAAGAGTTCATATAAAAATATCTATAATGAAAGGTTACATTTTTTATAGGGGTTTCTTAAAAATTATTCTTTTTGTATATAAAAATTCTTGAACATTTTTAAAAATAAAATTTGGTACGCCAACTTTTAGTGTTTAATAAAATACAATTTTGCACAAAACTAAAAAAAAATTCATTAACCCATTTTCAAGATAATGAATTCAAAAAAAAATGCAATATGTTTTTTTTTAATCCAAAAATTATTTTTTTGAAAATTTTTATATGCAAAATTGTAAAGTGCCTTTTGTATAAAAATTTTGAATGAAATCTGTGTAGCCAGCCGGTAACGAGAAATAGGAAAACCAAAAAATGGGTTCTATATGACAGGTTTTTGTTAATAACCGTTATTGGTAAATTTTTTTCCTATCAAAATATTCACCATACCTTTCGTAGTAATTTGATTTTTTTTTATTAAAATCTTTAGCTCCGTTTTTGAGATAAATAACTTTTTTCTTAATAGTTGTATGGCAGGAACAGTTAGTTTTTGAGCAAAAAAAAAATTCAATTTTCCCTCTAGAGAATCGACTAAAAACCTTAAGTTCAAAGTTTCAAACTTCAAATAGCTTCAGTGGCTAAGGCTGCAGGTCGAGGTACAGACAGACAGTTACATAATTCCGGGATCCATTTTTTTCGCGTTCTCTATCATCATTACGATGAGGGAAAATTATTATCTCGAGTTCAGTTTTTTGCACGATAGTACCTACCTATATCGCAAGTAAAAAATACCCAATTTTCTGCTAAGCTTTGAGTGAATTTCTAACTAAATAAATAAATAAATCGGGTGGCACAACGGCTCATGAAGAACCAGGGCCTAGTGACTAAAAACTCGCAACCATTCCTGTGTGCGCCTATCGACAGGAATGGAAGGGACCTACAATTTTATGCCGAATCCGAACGGCTAGACGAGAAGCACTTATTCGTGACAAGTGATGCTCTTGGAGGATTTGTCAATTCCTCACAAGAGGCAGTAGCCCTGAAAAAAACTTTTTAGTTTTTAGGTGGACGAGGCTGGGAAGCGAACCCAGACCTCCAGAATTTCTAACTAAACGATAACGTAAAATGTAATACTTTAAAGTGAACATTTTTAAAGGTTCCTTAAAATTCAAAACTTTAAATGTACTCTGGATAAAAACCTTAAAGCTTAAATTTTCTGAAAATTACCCTTAGAATGAACATGTTAATTAAAAATTTGTCACAATCTTATTTTGTCTAAAAAATATTATCATCCTAAATTTTTAACAAAAAAAATACGTATACGCCCGAGTGTATCATTCATATCGTCGTTTTAGATAAACTATAATAACTGCGGCTAACTTTTAGTTCGCATGACATATTTATAAGAAGTTAGAGACTGTCCCCAGTACCTTCATAGAAATGACTTCTGCTCAAATGTCAAAACCTTGTGTATATTATGCCAAAGAGCGTAGTATGTACCTACTGAAAATTAAATTTTATTTGCAATTTGGTATTCGAGCAGAAATAGTAAGGGGCCTGGAGGTGTAGGTTCGAACCCCCACTGTGGGCAGCATTCTTTTCTAAATAGATAGATAGATAGATAAGAAAGATAATATAATTTTATTTTCCGTTTAAATTTTTTTACAAAAACATGATTAAGCTGGTATTCAAAATTAAGTATGACAATAACTTGTTTTTAAGTCGTCTGTCAGGTTCAAAAAAAAAATCTAAATATCCTAAGTTTCAACTGGATAGCACCTGTGGAATTTAATGAAATAATTATTTACATCTAGTTTCCCAATACTCTGTGGCAATAAATAGATACAATTTTGTTTAAATTGACTTAATCAGAAAAAAAATTATTAAAAACAACGGTAGCACTAAGGCACTCTGTTATACTATTTGGAGGGCCAGAAACCCACTCTTTTATTTTATTTTTAAATAAATTTGTTTGATGGACAGTTTGTTTTTATTTTAAATAAAAAAAATTCAAACTTTTTTACAAAATTTTACGTAATTATAAGTACATACTATATTTTTGTTTTCAAAATTCAATGAGCTGATCTATTTTAAGTCAAACAATATATAAGTTTCCAATATGGATGAGTTGATTTTGACAGCTCGTGGCGGCCATATTGTTTCTTTTACTTTCTGTCAAAATATCGTCTTTTAATCAGTCACTATAAAGACAAATCATCTTGGTAAGTTACAGCGTCGAGCAACACGCGCAAATGATAAAACTTTATCATAAAAATGGGTTGGAAGTTGATGCCAATTTCGGGTTAAAAATCATCTTTAGCGATGAGGCCCATTTTTGGATGAATGGGTACGTGCATAAGCAAAATTTCCGGATTTAGGACGACACCAATCCACGCGAGATTCACGAGGTGCCAATGCGTGCAAATAAAGTTACTGTTTGGTGTGGATTTTGGGCTGGAGGCGTCATCGGTCCTTACTTCTTCGAAAATGATGCTGGCCAAGCCATTACCGTCAACGGCGATCGCAATAGGGCGATGATCACCAACTTCTTGTGGCTTGAATTGGATGATATGAACTCCGAAGACATATGGTTTCAACAGGATGGCGCTACGTGCCACACAGCTCAATCCACAATCGATATTCTGCACGAGCGGTCTCTTGGCATGGTTATTTCGCGTCGAGACGACGTGAATTGCCCACCAAGATCGTGTGATTTGACCCCTTTGGACTTTTTCTTATGGGGCTTTCTTAAGTGGAAGGTCTATGCGAAAAAGCCGAAACCACCGCGGCCATCAAAGAGAACATAATCGATGGCATCGGTCTAGCCTGATTTATGCGCCAAAGCCATCGAAAACTGGACCGTTCGAATTCGCGCCACCCAGCGAAGCCGCGGCGGCCATTTCAACGTTGTTATATTTCACATATAACACATAATATATATCTCATATACAACTTGTTTTATTCAATTTCAATTCAATTTAATTTAAATGGAAAACCCTTTATGAAATTGAGCAAAACTCCCACTTTCTTGTTGATTTTAATGAAAAACTGTAGCACTTACAGTCACTTACTTATCAGGCTCCCGACACGATGGCTTTCCATCCTCTACGATCTCAAGCACGATGCTTCCAGTCATCCAAACCAAGTGTTCTGGCGTCGCTGACGGCTAAGTCCTTAAACCGGAGGTTCGGTCTTTCCTGTCGTATCGAACCTGTAGGCTGGGGATTCAAATACTCTCTTGGCTGGAGCATTGTTGTCCATTCGCTCGATGTGACCGAGCCAATGAAGTCGACGTGTTTTCTAGATCACATCCACATATTTGTACAGCTTAGGTATAGTCTTCGCGGTTATATCTTCTCCTCACACACAGAAACAAATATCCGTCAAAGAATGGTTTTTTCGCAAGAGCCCAGTATCAGCTCTCCCTTTCTGCTTCGTCCAGAACTCAGCGCCACAGCAAGACTGGCAGTATAAGGGTTTTGTAGAGCACTTTATCTTACGCGTAAGGAGTTTCGAACCCATTTGTTTCGCCAAACCGAAGGAGCAGCGGTTTTCTAGGGTAAGTCTTCGCCGGACTTCCACTATGGTGTCATTCATGGAGTTAATGTTTACTTCGAGGTATATGAACTCCTTAACTACTTTGAAGTTGCTGCTATCAATAGTGACGTTTCGTCCTAGCCGGTGGACAAATGCTTTTTTGTTTGTTCATAGCAGGTACTTAGTCTTCAAGACTACTTCAAGACCAACGAGTTTCGCCTGTTTTTCAATCGCCCGCCACGCTGCGCCTTGAAGTACTCTGTAACGGCACGCATATCCAAGTAGTTGGATGATTGTAAAAGTTCGGAAGAGCTATTTTCTAATTGAACATTGCACCGTGTTTTTCCTAATGTCACGCGACACAACTGGATCAGTTTTCCCGGGATCCCGAGTTCAGCTATCGCCATATGCTATCATCGATGAATGCTTTCATATGCGGCCCTAAGGTCGATGAATCGATCTTTTCCAGAATTTGCTTCAGTGCGAATATTTTGTCTATGGTCGATCTGCCGGGTCGGAAGCCATACTGCCGATTAAAGTTTCGCAGAACGGCGACGTTTATCAGGGATATACTTATGCCTCGATAGATCTTGTAAGACATAGGATTGCCTTTTTTGAAAATGGGACAACTGGACTGATATTCCAATCATCGGGCATGCTTCCTTCCATGCGAACTCTATTGATGATATGAATCATGCGCCCTATCGACACATCTCCTCCGTATTTGGTAATTCATCTGAACCAGTCACTCACAAGTCTACTGGCGTATTCCCGCATATTCCATCGCTGGCGATAAGTAGTAGCTGTAGTGTATTTCTTTATTTTGGGGAGCAAATTTTAATTAGCTACCTTGTACCGCATCGTCGTCATTGTCGTCGTCATATCTCTCGTTTTTCGTCCATTCGAACAAGTCGACAAAGACAATTTGTCATTTTGTTTAATTTATTTTACGCAAATCATTAATCATCTCACTTCATGTTGGTGTTCCTTTCAGTTTGTTTGGAGTATGAATTTCTGTTCTGTATAGCATATAGTTACATTTGGTGTTATAGTATTCTGTATCGTTTTCCTTTTCTTTTTTTTCATAGTAAAATATAATAAAATCAACAAGGAAAAAGATACAGGAAGCGAAATTCTGTTCGCAGTACAAAAACCGCAGGCTACACATTCATACAAAAAATAAAAGAAAAGAAAGAAGGGAAACAATTTTTCTTTTCATTTTCAAATTTTCAAGGTACATAAAATAGATAGATATTCCGTTGTTTTATCTAATTATTAACGCCTTTTTGATTTTTATTAAATCTGGATTTAATTATGACGCCTGTCAGTTACTTTTTTGTGGTTTCCGTTTGTGGTATTTTAATTACGCTTCTTTCGAAAAGGTGGCTCGATTGCCCTGAAGGTAGGAAATTGTTTGGTTGTTTTTTTTTTTTTTGTTTCTGATGTACCAGGAAGTTGGGGGCGATGACGCCGCTTGCCGTTCTTCTTCACCGGCTGGCAGTGGTAGTGGTCATTTTAATTAAAATACAAGGACTTCACAAGAGATGATACAAAGCATTTTTTCGGTAATTAAGGACAAGGTAGCTTGAAATGAGAATGTTGTAAAAACGGTGTAAAAATGTTTTCATTAGAAATATAATTATTGTAAGCTTTTTGTTTAAAACAAAATATAAAAAATAATGTTTTCCGCGGGGGGTAATGAATGGACATTCTTCTCAAAGAGTAATAACTGATAATGTGATTTTTTTTTTTTTGTTTTAGTTAAAATCATAATATTGAGTGTTTAACCTCTACTCATACTGTTGGTGGCTTGTGCCAGGTCAACCATTTATGACAGCACATATATAGAATCTTCACTCCTTTTTAAATGATTTTAGGCAACAGGAATTTCAAAATTGTATATAATTTTACTTTCAGGGTCTAGTGAAAACGTTCAATCCTTTTAGTGTTTGGTGTTGTTTGTCGGGAGGAATGAAGGTTATGCACAATTTTCTGTCGACTTTTCTAAGATTTGTTGCTTCCTCCATGAAAGAAATATTTTTGTGCTGAGGTGCAACAGGCTTAATTAACTAATTTCACTATAAATGTTCGATATAAACACAAAAAGAAGGCTATACACACCAACTACATCTTCTTTGTATTTTCCTCCAAGCAGAACAAATGAAAAAATTAGTTAGTACGTTAATAATTGGTTTTAAAATTTTCTGCAGTCCTAATTTTCACTAAAACAGGACCTACTGCAGAGACGTTATAGATTATAGGCACTATTCTCGATCTTAGCAGCGTAATGGACCACGCTTTAATAATGACGTACGTCGAAAGAATTTTGCCGCCATGTCTATTCGCTATTGACTTCAATAGTCATAAGTGTTGTTAATGTTCCAACGGATGAATGTGATTTCTGAACGAAAGGTAAATGTTAAAAAAATAAAATGTAAATGTATTAATTTTAATGTAGCTAGACATTTTTGATTTCTATGGTTCAATAATGAAATGATATCGTTAGCGAGAAAATGTTAAAAATAAGGTATGATAAAAAAAATAAGATTTACTAAACAATTTTGAAAAAACAGTATTATCATGAAATACAAAATTAATTTTGTTCATTACTTACTTACTTACTTAGATCCTTGACCCCTCTGAGGGGCACAAGGCGTCAACTACCGCTACACGCCATTTCGTTCGGTTTCTGGAAATGTATTTTAGCTCTCCCCAACTTTTACCGAGCTTCTGTGATTCCTTGTCGACTGTTCTGCGCCAAGATTTTCTCTGGCCTCCAGGTCTTCTGCCATCTTGGATGAGTGGATCCCACTCCATTGCATGTCTTGCAATAGAGTCTGCACTTTCCACATTCTTTTCCTAATAACGATGTCAATAGGACTTTGGCCCGTTCTCCGAAGGAGTTCTTGGTTGTAGATGGTGTTCGGCCAAAAAATCCTTAGGATGTTTCGGAGACATCTATTTTCGAAAGTTTGTAGCTTCCTTGTGACAGAGGCGGTCACTTTCCATGTATTACACCCATATAGTAGTACTGACTCTACGTTCGACCGGAACTTTAGACAGCATGCCGAAATCAGCTTTAGCTTTGCCGATTCGGCAGTTAACATCTTCATCCGTACCACCGCTGTCTTTTCAGACAACACTACCGAGGTACAGGAAGTTCTCTACCGCTTCAACCTGCTGTCCCTCAACGACAACTTGAGAAGATTCAGAAATGTTGAGGATTTTTGTTTTCCCGGCGTTGATCCTCAAACCGACTTTGTTTGCCTCGCATTGCAGATTACTCACCATAGTGATGAAGATCCATAATATTGTGCAATATCAAACAAATATCGTTAGCGTAATCAAGATGTTGCAGGCCTGCAGGAACGAAAACATCGCCCATCGAATTCCACGCGCTTGCTCGGCTAGAGCTGCATGAAGGACATCCCCTATAACCACCAGGAAAAATAGTGGAGATAGCAAACATCCTTGACGAACTCCGCTATGGATATCGAAGTCCTCTGATACCTTTCCGTTGTGTAAGACTTGACACGATGCATCCTCGTAGGTAGCCTTTATAATGGCTATAATCTTCTCGGGTACTCCTCTCCTACGTAAAGCTGACCAAATGAAATCTCGATTCAAACTATCGAAAGCCTTTTCGAAGTCAATGAAGAGCAAATGAAGAGGGGAGCGGAACTCCACGCGTTGTTCTATTATGATCCTCAAGGTGTTGATGTGATCAATGCAGGATGAGCCTGCACGATTTCTCGCTTGCTCTTTGTCGAGAGTAGAATCGAGGTGTTCTTTGATTCGTTCCAAGATTATTTTCGCCATTATCTTTGCCACCGCGGGGAGGACACAGATCCCTCTCCAGTTTCCGCAATCCGTAAGATTTCCCTTTTTTTGGTAGTTTGACGATCATCCCTTTTTTCCATTCAATGGGGAAACTTTCGTTCTCCCATGCCTGTGCTATTAAGGGGTGTAGCAACTTCGCTGATGTTAGTGGATCTGCTTGGTAGAGCTCAGCGGGAATGCCGTCCAAAACTTCCGCTTTGTTTTTCTTGAGGGTTTTGATTGCTGATGTTATCTCGGCTAAACTGGGATGGCAGGTGCGAATACGGGAACTAGTTTCTACAAATAGTTCATTTGGGTTAGGGGCTGGAACACCTCCGCTATCGCCTATGTGGTTGAGCACGCTAGCAAAATGTTCCATCTCCTGAGCTGATCCTCATCCGTAACTAGCAGGGTGCCGTCTACATCCTTGACGAGGTGTTGTTTTCGGGAGTTGTTGTTTCCAACCAATTCCTTGGTTATCTTGTCGACGGTACCACTGTCGCACCTAGCTGCTGCTTCCTCTGCCTGTTCTGCGAGGACATTTATGCGCCTCCTTTTGTCACGTCTGACACTACGCTGCACTTCTTTCCTTTTCCTACGGTACTGAGACTCGATGTTAAATCTCTCACCTACTGGGGCAGCCGCAAGTTGGGATCTAATCGCGTTCCTTTCTTCAATCTTACTCCATGCATCTGCAGAAAGCCATGTGATTTGGCTTCTCTGCCTTATACCCACAGACTCAGTTGGGGCAGTTGCAAAGGCCTTTTTCACATTGCTCCAGTGTTGGGCTGCATTTTCTGGCGGTGCAATGCTGATAACTTCTGCTTCTGCGGCGAGGCGGTTCTTATATCTTTGGCGCACTGAAGGATCCCGTAATCTGTCGGTATTGTACCAGGGTGTACGCAGGAAGTTTTGCCGATTTCCATGTACTGAAGCAATTCGAAGTCGAACGTAGGCAAGCATAAGATGGTGATCGCGAGCTAACCCTACATCAGCACCACGTCTGTTTCGGACGTCGAGAAGTAAATTTTTAAAGCGCTTGCTAATAGCAAAGTGATCGATTAAGTTCGCTGTACATTGACGATCTGTGGATAACCAACTTATTGCCTAAATTCTTAAGTTTAACAAAAAAAAGATGACAATTGATTACTTGAAGTTAAATATGTACATACTACCTATAGGCTATTGATTTTTTTTTATATTCCACGCGCGCAAAAGGGGTTATGGCTACCCTTAAAATGTTTTTAACACAGCACGAGCGATTATGTTCTAAAAAACAGGGCAATAAGGAACTAAGACGTTACCGGGTTTTTATTGTAAAAATCATTGTATGGGTTATTGAAGATGAGAAAACCGCGGAGTGCTATTAAATGAGAGGGTTTTGAGGAGGGGGGGGTAAACGAAACCCTTTTTGTTTTGTGCATATAACTCGAAAACAAAGCTAAGTTTCGAAAAAATGCCGTTAACCTTTATTGTAGGGAATCAAATTTGTTTTTTTTTTTACTTAGTTGCCTTTAAATTTTTTTCCGGTAGAGATAGGTATAGGAATTGCTTCATATAAAAGAAAGACCATATAATTTTCTTTAAAATGGCGTATTCAGAATTTTTTTTGTACACAAAAATAACAAAGATATTGTCGCTCAAAGTAGGCAATCTTTTTCGATTTTTATATCGTTTGCTTTGACATTATTTTAATTATTATTTTTTGCAACAAAACTTTTTTTTATTTAATAAAATAAGAATAATAAGTTTATTTATCAATTACGATTGATTATTATTACAGCCTTGTCACTTTTTTTAAAATGTGAAAATGAAAATCATACAAAAATAAAATAAAAATGTTCACTTCTAGATTTGATGAAATCTCTTGAATATCGGCAACCATGTCTTCAAGAATATCATCTTCTTCTTTGTGAAAGCTCTAATGCTGAATTTGAAGATTATTTCAGTTATGAACTATCACCGTATCCAACAGCAATTTTTGAAGGGTTAAACATGAGAACAAAATAAGAAATCAGACTTATAGGAGTTTTTCACACCCATTTAATATAATTGTATCGATAATATTCATAACGTTATTGATGACGGATATTTAGTACACAAAATGGTGTGGAACATTTGCAGAAATAAGTACCAAATTCATAAATCATTTGGAAAGATTCTATACTAGTTGCGGTGTAGTTTTTAACGGTTATCCAAGTGATTTAAATATTGGTACAAAAAGTGCAGAAAGGTTGTGTCGGACCAAACACGTTGACCTCATGAGATAAAATTAAAGATGAATTGATAGCACTTTCCAAACCCCACCAATTTTGGTCAAATGAGAGCAATTAAAAAATTTGTTTTACATACTTGATGCAAAAATTCTTGGTCGCCAATATAGAAGATGCAGATGTACCCATTTAAAATGAAAGGCATCCCAGTCAAATAATGTGGTGGCAGTTGGCCAAGATATTTATCTTCTTATCATTTTGTCAGTGCTATACAAGAGCAATTTCAAACTGTGTACTTTTTGAAACCAAGCACAGAAAACGCACCTAGACAATTTTAGGATCGAAATAGCTAGTTTTAATTTTCTTTTTCCGCAACAACAACAACATCTTGGAATTATGCATGCTTTTAGCGGATGCGATTCCACATCCAGATTATTACGAAATCTGTTACTAAAAGTATCATTGAAATCGTGTATGGACACGCTAAGGTGTTCTATGTTTTGTAAGAATAACATTTGTGTAAACTGCGACAATTTGCAAGAAACGCACATAGAAGAAGATGATATTCTTGAAGACATGGATCATTTTTATTTTATTTTTGTATGATTTTCATTTTCACATTTTAAAAAAAGTAACAAGGCTGTAATAATAATCAATCATAATTGATAGTTAAACTTATTATTCTTATTTTATTAAGTAAAATAAAGTTTTGTTGCAAAAAATAATAATTAAAATAATGTCAAAGCAAACGCAATAAAAATCGAAAAAATGGCCTACTTTGAGCGACAATATCTTTGTTATTTTTGTGTACAAAAAAAAAATTATGAATACGCCATTTTAAAGAAGATTTTATGGTCTTTCTTTTATATGGGGCAATTTCTATACCTATCTCTACCGGAAAAAAAGTTAAAGGCAAATAAGTAAAAAAAAACAATTTTGATTCTCTATTTTTTCGAAACTTATCTTTGTTTTTGAGTTATATGCAAAAAACGAAAAGGTTTTCGTTTACCGCCCCCCCCCCTCCTCAAAGTTGCACCCTCTCATTTAATAGCACTCCGCGGTTTTCTCATCTTCAATAACCCATACAATGATTTTTACAATAAAAACCCGATAACGTCTTAGTTCCTTTCTATATGACATAATCAATAGCCTACTACCTATACTAAAAATCGTTGGAACCTTTTTTTTAACTTTTAATATAAACAATTTTTAGGAAAAAAATTGAATTGTCAATTTAAAATAATTAATTTAAAAAAAAACCATCGAGGAAAAGAACCAATCGATTTATCCAATAATGAAGTCGAAAATAAGTCGTTATTTTCGAATAAGTGGTTACTGTATTAACAAAACCGCTAAATAAAACAGATTTTTTTTTTTTTTAATTTAAAAATAGAATGTATTAGCTAATTAAAGAACACTCACATTTTCTTAGCAAAATCGGTGGAGCCGCTTTCGATAAAATAAGAACTTTCTTAACTGACTTTCAACATTTGTATGGTAGGTACCGTTATTTTTGAGGAGAGAAACTTAATTTTTCAGGTATTCTAAAAAGTTTTAAAAAACCACTTTATATCAAGTTTCAAAAAAAAATTACCAATTTCATTTTCGATAATTCAGTTTGAAACAACATTTTTTTTTTATTTTAAGAAAAAATGTTTATATATAAAATATTATTTAAACTTTTTAGAAGTTTTTTTATAAATAAAATTAAAAACATTTGCTTATTTTGTTAACCATTTCGAGAAAATCAAAAACCCAATAATTGTCTTACTAGAGGTACCAAAACGAACCACTTTTCTAAAATGAAAATTATACCAAAAACTAGCCTACAACTAGGTTCCAAAAATTACGTGAAATGAGATGGCTCCTAACCTTTACCACCTCATATATGGGATATTCACAAAAAATGTATACCATTTGAAAGTCCATTGACTCGTGATAAAAGGTCAGCTAGTTCCAGTAATTGGTCAGCCATAGGCTATTTTATAAGAATTTTTGAAGTTTTTTGTTTTTCAAGGCCGAATAAGACTTATAGCACCTCATTTATAGGATATTCGCAAATAAATTACACCAATTGAAAGGCCACTGACTCGTGATAAAAGGTCAGCTAGTTTCAGTAATTGGTCAGCCATAGTTTTTTTTTTTTTAATGAAGACTCTTATTCTTTAACCTTGAAACAATCTTTAAAAATTCATTAAAAAAAACCTATAGCTGACCAATTTCTGCAACAAGTTGACCTTTAATGAGGATTTAATAACCTTTCAAATGGTATCTCTTTTTTTGAAAATTCGGTAAATGAGGTGCTAAAAGTCTTATACGACCTCGAAAAAATTAATTTTAAAAATTCAATTAAACAAAAACTATGGCTGACTAATTACTGAAACTAGCTGACCTTTTATCAAGAGCTGGTGGCCTTTCGAATGGTATAAGTTTTTTGCAAATATCCCATAAAGGAGGTGCCAAAAATAGTTGGTGAACTTGAAAAAATGTAACCCTTGATTAAAATTGTTGTATGGCTGACCGATTTCTGAAACTAGTTGACCTATTTTGACCACTTACTGACCTTTTAGATGGCATACGTTTTTTGCGAGTATCCCATATATGAGGTTCTAAAGGTTAGGAGCCAAATGAAATCGAAATCAAAATTCAAGGAATTTATTTTAAGTGTTCCACATTTCGATCTTTGTTAGTAAAAACATTCTGGTGACCCCCAGCTTCATAACAATACTTAGGCTTTGGCCAGGCACAGAGTGACAAGTTCAAGCAAAAGAATAACAATAATTGCGGAGATACAGACAGGTCGTCTGTCGCTCAGAAAGGACCTAGCTCTGCTTGCAATTCTGTTATTTATTTATTGAATGTACTCAATTTTCTCAATAGTGAACAAAGTTTGAGCAATTCATTGTTATTGTTTTGCTTGAACTTGTCGCTCTGTCACTCAGTGCCTGGCCGAAGCCTTAAAAAGCGACATACCCCTTTCATACCCAGGTTCAGTATACCAGATTTCACTTATTTGCGATAAGGAAATATAAAAACTAATAGGAGAAATAGGCTTCAATTGGATAGGCATCAAAAATAATTTTATACACCGGTCTCACCAAAAAAATTTTAATCAATTTAGTAGCTGTGTGAAGTGGGAACCCCGAAGTCAAAATTTTTGTGTGAGGTTTATAAGAATCGTTTGTCTATGTTTGTCTAACCAAAAAAATCGTTTGTCCACCGTCAGGAAAAAAGTTATTAAGCTTTTCTTTTTATAGCAGCTCCCCAAAATCAAAAACTCATCTGCTGTCCCCAATAGATGACTTAGGAAGATGAGACTAAGTGCATTCGTTTGTCCAGATTCGTTTGTTTAAGATTATCTATAAAAAATAATCGTTTTTCCACCCTTAGTTCAAAAGTTATTCAACATTTCTTTTTTATAGCAACACCATCAAAATTTAAATTTTGTTTACCAAAATCGTTTTAATCCCAATCGTTTTTCCCCCATTTGTTCAGGTTAGTCCAGTAGACCTTCGTTCAAAAGTTATTCAACGTTTTGTTTTTGACTTTGGGGGTTTTGCTATAAAAACGAAATGTTGAATAACTTTTGAATAAAGGTCTAAATTTTTTTTTTTTGCTGGACTAACCTGGACAAACGATGGACAAACGAGATAGCAACGGTGAGATTAAAACGATTTTGGTAAAAATAAATTTTTTGGTGGTGCTATAAAAAAGAAATGTTGAACAACTTTTGACCTAAGGGTGGAAAAATGATTATTTTGTTATGGATAATCTTAAGCAGCCGGTGGACAAATGAAAGCACTTAGTCTCATCTTCCTAAGTCATCTACTGGGGACAGCAGATGAGTTTTTTGATTTTGGGGAGCTGCTATAAAAAAGAAAAGCTTAATTAATTTTTTCCTGAGGGTCGACAAACGATTTTTTGGTTGGACAAACGTGGACAAACGATGGACAATCGATGGACAAACGATTCTGATAAACCCCACCCAAAAATTTTGACTTCGGGGTTCCCACTTCACAGAGCTCGATTTAGTACGATGTTAAATGATTTTTAGTATGATGCTGGGTTAAAAATTATATTTTACTAATTTTCAATGAGTTTACCATCGTACTATCTCCTTACATTTTACTAAAGTTAAAATCATCAAATGACTATTTTATTTTGTTAGTATATCGTACTAAATCCATATGACTCTTTGACGGTTATAAATATCAAAATCAGGGTGGCAGCAAGCCTATGGAACTTTTTGTCATCAAGTGAGCAAGTTAAGCTAAATTTGTTTAAGTCCCAGAACAATTCACCAAAACTGATAACACATTCTTGTTACGAACAATATTAATTTAAATGAACTTTAGAAAGTTAACACACATAAATAAATGGCAAAGAAATACAAAAATTAAGGAAAATTGTATAAAAAAATTCAACTAAAAAAAATTATTTGTATACCGGCGAGAGATCTTTTCTAAAAAATGTCTATCCACTGTCCCCGTCTAGCATCAGTTGTGGCCAAGACATTTTCCATATTCATGTGTTTGTTTTTTTTTTTTTTTTTTTTTTTGGTGTACACATTCTCACTTTCTAACAAGAGCAGGAAACCTCTTTGAGGTTAAAGTACCACTTTGAGTGCAGGGATAAACCACAAATCCTCCTTAGAAAACAGAGTCAACTACTATGCTCAGCTACTATGGTCAACTATAAGGTTTACATAAAACAAGCTGGTCCCCAGCTGTATGAGAAACCTCCGATATACGACAAAGACGACAACGATTGTAATCGGAAGGACGGAAGGACGGACGGACAAACGCGTCGTGTCGTCGTCGTCGTCGTTGTTGTCAGAGACACGACACTGGACAACGACACCAGCGACACCCCAGAGAAGGTACAACAACTATGATGGCCTGCCTCGGCGTGGCTGAAGATGAAGGAACTATACCAACCAGACTTTAAGTGGAAAAAAGGAGGATAGTCTCCATATTATTACTATGCTGTTGGTCGATTTAAATGCGGTCGGGCATATTTGCCTTTGCCTTCCCCCAGGAATACACACTCTGGATAATGTATAAGCCCAGCTCTGGGACTCTGTGCCTCTAAAACCATTTCTACAGCCGAGAACATCTGCAACAGTGCAAAACGAAGGATTAATATTTGTAGAACATGCCTTGCCGTTATCTACTCTTCTCCTTGGCCCGCCGCGCCGTTCATCTATATACGCAGCGACGGACCGAAGACCACGATGACTACGACGACAACACAACGACGACGTGCGGTCCAAACATGGTCAATGGAGAAAATGCTATCAAAAGAAAAAAAACAGTTTTCCCTGTTTTGCGGTGCGGACCAGTAGGAGGAGGTGGAGGAGGAAGAGGACACCACTGCAGACCATTCCAGCACCATTAATTGGGGCAAGTAATTCAATGCACATAATGTCCTAGACCCACTGCTACAGGTATGCATCATAAAGCAGTCGAGCCACGACCGCGACCCACCGCCATCGCCACGCTACCATCACCATTACCATCACCACTGGCCAACATTGCTGATTAATTTTTGAGCGCTTTTGTTCCGGTGCAGTGGTTGAAAGTGGATGCATGTGATTTGAATGGCAATGCAGTGCATCATCGTCAGGGCCAGGCAGCGAGCTCAGCAGCATCATTACCATCGCCATACTCAATTTTAAATTTAAATAATAAAAAAAAACTTATAACAACGAACAATTGAAAGTTTTAAAAAAAAATAAATATTAAAAAAGCTTGACTATTATACGTCAACGGAATGACCACACTCTCTGTCGTCCTTATACGAGTATATGCCAGGACAAAGGATTCCATTTAATAAACAGTGACGTCCCCGATGAGAGTTAAGCCCGTGCACCAACCGTGCGAACAAAAACCCTCGAAAATGCTACAAAAGTCCATAACACTTAATAAAAACCGCCTGATGTGTCGGTATTTGTATTACGCGGATGACGACAAGTACCTACATACTACATATATACTGGTAGTTCTGTGTGTTTTGTTTATTACTTATTTCATCAAGGACAAGTATTGGTTTTGCGTAAATAAAATTAAAGCAAAAAAAAACTGTTCGAAATTTTAAAGAAAAACCGCTTTTTAAAATCTCGTTTTTCAAAAATCCGACAAAAAAGTTTTAAAATACCGCCTTCTAAAATCCCGTTTTTTTTTTAAATACTGTTTTTTTTAAATCCCGTTTATTCAAAATCCCGTTCTATTATAATCCCGCTTTTTAAAATCCCGCTTTATCCCGCTAAGACCGTTTTTTTTTTTTTTAAATACATGATTAAAACTTGTTGATTTCATGTTGGTTATTTTCCACGTTTAATACTTTTCATATGTTATCCAAGATCTAAGAATATCTCGACTAAAAGGGCCCCTTCCAATAATCAAATTTAGTAACGACTGAAATATTTAAGGAAAATAGACCATAATGGTATGGACTATAAAAAATGCACCATACAGGTTACTTACTTACTTTTACTTTTGATGGCGCTCACAGCCCAGGATGGGCTTCGGCCTCAACTAACAAGCCCCTCCAGCCAGCTCTGTCCCTAGCTAGCCGCTTCCAGTTGCGCACACCGAGTGCTTTGATGTCGTCATTCACTTGATTGCGCCACCTGTTACGGGTTCTTCCTCTGCTGCGTACCCCATCGGGGTTGGATTCGAAGACTCGTCGGGCAGGTGCGTTGCTGTCCATACGCTCCACGTGCCCCAGCCATCTAAGCCGCTGTATTTTCAGCTTTTTGACCAGGTCAACGTCGCTGTATAGCCCGTATAGCTCGTCGTTGAATCTTCTCCTCCATACTCCTTCGATACACACCGGACCGAAAATCACACGAAGAATCTTCCTCTCAAAGCACCCTAGCAGATTTTTATCCGAATCTTTCAGTGTCCATGCTTCTGACCCATAAAGCAGGACCGGGATGATTAGGGTTTTGTATAAAGTCTCCTTGGTTCTCTGAGAGAGGGCCTTACTACTTAAATGCCTTCTTAGACCGAAGAAACAGCGGTTGGCAAGAGTAATTCTTCGCTTGATCTCTGCACTGATGTCATTCTGCGATGTAATAGTGGAGCCCAGGTAGACAAAGTCCTTGACAACTTCGAAGTTATATCTGTCCATCGTGATATTTTGCCCGAGTCGACGATGTTGAGATTCCTCTCTCGATGACAGCATATACTTCGTCTTGTCCTCATTAACCGCCAATCCCATTCTAGCCGCCTCCGATTCAATGCTCGCAAATGCCCCTGCCACAGCTCGCTTCGTTCTGCCGACAATGTCTATGTCATCCGCATATGCAAGCAATTGAACGGACTTTTGATAGATTGTACCGCTGGTGTTGACATGTGCGTTGCGTACAATGGCTTCAAGAACGATGTTGAATAGGTTGCATGATAACGCGTCGCCTTGCCTCAATCCTTTCTCAACATCAAAGGAATCGGTGGTGTTCTTACCAATTTTGACGGAGCAGCGAGATTTCTCCATCGTCATCCTGCACAAGCGGACGAGTTTGGCAGGGATGCCGAGACTCGACATGGCTCTGTATAATTCGTCCCTTTTCACGCTATCATACGCGACTTTAAAATCGATAAAAAGGTGGTGTGTATCGATCTGGAATTCCCGGGATTTTTCTAAAATCTGTCGGAGTGTGAACATTTGATCGACGGTTGACTTGCCTGGCCTAAAACCGCACTGATAAGGGCCGATCAGATCGTTGACAAAAGGTTTTAAGCGGTCACACAGGATGGCCGACAAGATTTTATAAGCGACGTTTAGGAGACTAATTCCTCTGTAGTTGGTACATTTCAGAACATCTCCCTTTTTATGGATGGGGCACACTATACCGAGGTTCCATTCATCGGGCATACTTTCCTCCGACCAAATTTTGCAGATGAGCTGGTGTATGCTCCTAGCCAATTCATCTCCCGCTGATTTAAATAGTTCGGCTTGTAAGCCATCCGCACCAGCAGCCTTGTACGACTAAAGTTTGGATATCGCCAGCCGAACTTCGGTTAGGTCGGGTGGACGGAACTCTTGGCCATCATCGTCCAAGTTGAATGGAGCGTTGTGCCTATTAGCGGCATCTTGGCTGCCTTCGCCATTAAGCAGTCTAGAGAAGTGTTCTTTCCAGATCCTCAGCACTGACTGTGTGTCTACTACCATATTCCCACTCTCATCTCGGCAGGCTTCCGTTCTAGCCTTGAATCCTTGGGTGGATCGCTTCACCCTCTGATAAAATTTTCGAACATCTCCCCTACCGCTACAACCCTCAATAGACTCTACCGCCCGCTTCTCGTGCTCTCTCTTTTTCCTCCTGAGAAGTCGGCGTTCCTCTTTTCGTTTCAGCCCGTAGAGCTCCCGGGCCACTCTCTCAGCAGCTCTTGTTCGAGTCTGCAGCATTGCCTGGTAGGCCTCGTCCTTAGCTGCATGCGCTAGCCGGCACTCCTCATCGAACCAGGGGTTTCGTTGTATTCGCCTAGTGAAACCCAGCACATCAGAGGCGGCACTTCTAATGGCTTGTTGACAGTGTTCCCACTGGTCCTCTGCACTTAATGCTGGTAGCGGACCTCCTGAGAGATTAAGAGTTACGTGGTCTGCAAAAGTTCTGGCAGTCTCTTTCGATTTAAGCTTCTCGACATCGAATCTTTTCACAGCATCTGCTCTGCGTTGTCGCGTCATGGATATCCGCATACGTAGTCTAGCTACCACCAGGTAGTGATCCGAGTCAATGTTGGCCCCTCGGAACGTTCGGACGTCCAAGATACTGGAAGCATGTCTCGCGTCTATCGCAACGTGGTCGATTTGGTTGACGGTTACTTGATCACGCGACCGCCAAGTCCCCTTGTGTATATTGAGGTGTGGGAAGTAGGTGCTTGAGATGATGACATTTCGCCCCGCCGCAAAGTCTGCCAGCCTGTGTCCGTTGCCGGAAGTTTCGTCGTGTAGGCTGTGTCCTCCGACTATCGAACCAAAGATGCCCTCCTTTCCGAATCTTGCGTTGAAGTCACCAAGAATGATCTTCACGTCGTACTTCGGGCACATATCATACGTTGTCTCCAAGAGATCGTAGAATGCTTCTTTGGTTGAGTCTTCTCTCCTTTCATGGGGGGCGTGAACACAAATCAGCGAAATGTTCTTAAATTTGCCTTTGATGCGGATTGTGACCAGGCGCTCGCTTACACTTCGGAAGCCCAAGACTTCTTGCCTAAGTCTTCCCCTTATCACAAAACCACAACCCAAGAGCCGCTGACCCTGTTCCTTCAAGCACCCGCCGTAGTAGATGTCACACGTTTTCAGTCTCCGTACGCCCTCTCCATCCCATCGCACTTCCTGGATGGCTGTTACGTCAGCCTTTAGCCTGTCCAGGTTCTCCACTAATTGTTCGGCTGCACGTGTTCTGTATAAGGACAGGACGTTCCACGTGCAGATCCGAAATTCATTGTCCTTGTTTCGTTTGCTGGGGTCGTCAACTTTAAAATCATCCATATCCGAGGCTTGTTGTTGTTTCGGAACAACTTTTTTTTACGTGGTAGGGAAGTTACCCCGACGCACAACCCCCGACCCGGAGGACCAGACCCTTCGTATAACTCCAAGGGTAGGGAGCCGGATAAACCGCTCCTTATAGGCCTGAGCTACAAATATGTCGTAGTAGCCCATATAAGGTGTTCACTAAGTAGTTCAACCTAACTGGAACTGTAGACGCCACCGTTGATTCCATCTAGAGAATTCGTCCGCTGCCGCCTCGATGAAAGGAGAAGTGCCTTAGTGGGAACACTCCTCCCCCCCCTCTCTCGTTGGCTGTCCCCAACAGCTTTCCACGGGGATTTAAACCCCGTCTCCAGCTGAGGTACTAGACACCCGATGTTCACCACGTGGAGGTGAGAGTAGGAGTTGGTAGACAGAGGTGGATTTTGAGAAAAACCTGTGGACGCTTGTGTCCTCTTGAATGCACATAACTACCCTTTTGAACATCCACCATACAGGTTATGTTTCCTATTTTAGAGCCCATACCAAGTGATATTCATTATTTAGGGTCCACCTAAATATTTAAGTCATACCATGGTTTGTTTTTTATTTAGTGCCCATACAATTATGGTCCATATTACTTAAATATTTAAGTCGTTACTAAATTTGATTATTGGTAGAGCCCAAAGAAAATAGGTACATGGCTGCTGTTTTGGTCTGTGTACGATAGTGCCGAAAAACAATTTCCGCGAACCCAATAATGTCGAGGCATGGCATTGCAGACTTAAGGTTTTAGTTGGATGAAAAAGCCGTGGGTTGTACAAAATGATGGCCGATTAGCAAAAGAAACAATTGTAGTGCAAACAGAAATATAAAAAATTAAAAACGGCCAAGATAAAACGTATAAAAAACTAATGTGCTTAAATCACTAGCTTTAAAAAAAATTATAAGAAACAGGAACAAAATAAGTAAAACTGGATTTTCGCGTCGTATCGCCTACAACATTCAATTGCAAGTGTCGGAATTGACGAAATTTTATTTTGACTGTATACGAACAAAGTTCTTCTCTAGTGTTTACTTTTCTTACTTTTGTGACTGAACTGGATCGCACAAACTGAATCTCATAGCTAACAGCTTTAACGTAGCTAGAAATTGACAATGAATGTTATTTGTTCAATATTATAATGGAGTCGTCAGAAAGAAATAGATAAAAACACCATTTTAAATAACTAGAGCTCCAAACCAAGTATGCTACTTACACGATTTGTTTGATAAATATGAATTTATGAACAAAAACTCAAAAATTGTTAAAGCCGTTTTCTTAAAAAATAACTTTTTACATACACTGTGGGGCGTGGTTATCCTTATTAAAAAAAAATCATAAGCCAATCAAGTATTGGCAATATCGATTTAATTTTTTTGTCTGTATTTTATTTGAATGGGTTTTACAAACGATATCTCGAAGGTCCTCGTTAAAGCACTGATATACCCGTAATTTGAATGATGATGATATTGTTAAGTTTAAATATCAGCAGAACAATGTCTCTATTCATAAATTCTCAAAAGCTTTCCACCAAAAAAATTTACCAAAAGAAACCACAAGCTCAACAAACCACTTAATAATACGAATTTCGTAATTTGGGTGATTATTTTGAGTCAGAAACTATACAACCCAGATAGTTCAAGGACTTATATTTTTCAAAATATTTAGAAATAAAGAAATCAACCAAGAAAAAATTAAGCTTTCCACATTTATATTTCTCTTTCTCCACATGCTTTTATAGGGAAACTGGGGTGAAATCGGGTAAGCTGATTTTATTGTCAATTTTTGTTGATTGTCGTTTTAAAGATAGCCTGCCTCTATCAATTCTATAGAAAAATATAGAGAAAGCAATCGTCAAAACGACAATCAAAAAATTGATAATAATTTATCAGCTTAGCCGATTCAACCCCTAGTTTCTTTATTTGTTTACCTATGTAAAAAAAAAAAATAAAAGTTCTAAAGTCATCTGGTTTTAAAGTGTTAGACTAAAAATTAATAAAGCTGAAGCATTGCATATTAGAATGAAAAAAAAAGTAACTGCTTAACTACGAAAAACTAAACTACGAAAAACTAACTACGAAAAACTAAAAAAAAAAAAAAAAACAGTTATTCTCTTTTCAAAATTTCTATTTCTTATTTGTATTTTAAGTATTTTTTTTGTTTTTTAGAAATTTGTCCCTTCTGCCTTAATGGGAAGAAAGATACACTCCACTATGGCAAAGCAATTTTAGTGCGAATTAATTATTACTGCTCCGTACGATTTTTCATTTTGAACAAAATAATATTTTTCCATAGGTTTTTGGTGTCGAATCTCGAATCTTAACTCGAATTTCTTCCACCACGTGAGGATGTCTAAATAGTTCTGTTACAAAATTAATAAACATTTTTTTACATCTTGAGGCTATGGTAACAACGAATCCTCAAAGAACTAATCTTTTTTCTTTAAAGTTCATTTAAAATCTTTCTTTTACTTTTTTGTTAGAAGTCCTTTTTTTTAACTTTTTTTTTTAAATTATGAAAAGTCTAACAACTATAACTAAGGACTTATGGGAAAGTAAAGATATATTACCCAACTAACGATTTAACTTCTGTAAGGGTCTATCGAAGTTATTTCCTAATCAGCAAATTGGACTCTATAAGGCCTTAGAGAAACACATTTGGCCCACATTGAGAAGCTCGAATGGCTTTCAAGCAATCATTTACAGGTTTATTGGAAGTACTCAATTTATTACGCTAAGGCCTTATAGAACAAAACTATACTCAAACATTGCAAATGTAGTAGTGTAGTTTTGTTCAAGTGTTTCGATAGACACATCTAAACACCCTTATAAAAGGCTTGTCGCAGCCTAGGAGAAGCCTTTCCGAAGCACAATGCAAAACAAAATAAAAATTAATTTTTTATTTTTATTTCTATATTTCTCCTTTATTTTCATGCAAGTAATGATTTTCTTCTGGAACTTAATTCACAATCATTATTTATATCCAAAAAAAACACCTTACTTACTTGATGGATTTTGCAGGAATTGAAACGAGGATGATTGGGTTGAGAGTCGGGCACCTTGGATATCGAGCCAGCCTGGCATATGAAAAATTAGTGCCAAATTGGAACCACTTGAAACTGAAATTAGCTTCCTAAAAATTTCCTTGGGGCTTCCTGAAGAATTAAACTAATTTGAAAAATACAGGTGACCATTCGTCTGTTGCTGGCAAGGGAGTTTTTTTTTTACTTAATGTTATTTAATTATATGATTAATTTACTCTTTTTATTATTATGATTACTTTACTCATTAGAAAAAACATGGAAGTGGTCACACAAACATACTTTAAGTGAGACAACAAATAAAATATAAGTTCGTTTTTCGTTGAAATCAATTGTTTTAAACGAAATGCTTTCTTTTGAGACAAAATATAAAAACTGTTTTATGCCCCATAAAATATGTACTTTTCATTTTGTACACAAACCGTTTACTGACAATTTTAATTTGTATCTTTTTTAAAAACACTAATTTGCCAAAATAAAAAACATAAACAATAATGACCATCATTGAGTTTTATTCAACTGAAAGTAGCTATGTATGTAGTATAGATATTAAAAAACGTTTAAAATGTAATAAGAAAAACAACTGAGAAATGAAAGCTTCATACTAAGATAATTTTTGAAAACATTCGAATTTCTTAACGTGACAATATTTTTTAACGATGAAACAGGAACTATACTATGGTCACCTCGTTTGTGAATAATTCAGCCAGCAGTACCTTATTTTCACATCAATACTACTTTCCATGCGAAGTACCAGCTTTTAATGTTTTCATCTTGAGTGTGCAACACTTCGCTAGGACCAAGTAATCGGAATTAATACTTCCCGCGCATGCGCCTGAGAGGATGAATAAAATTAAGTTTGCATAACCACCTCTTCACAGGTCTTATAGAAACAAATTAGGCTGACATCACTTCGCTGAGGCAAATTCATCGAAATAAATGCTTCTCGCGCATGCGTCTGACAGAGCTCACACAATTATTATGCGTTTTTGTGTTTACTGGGTGTCTTGTGTTTACTGGGTTATAGAACCAAAATTGGATGTCATGCTTAATCAGAGTTACCACTGCGATCAAATTTAATTCTGAGGGAATCATTTTTATTGGTGGAATCCGGGCTATTATTCTTTTTATTGAAATTAAAAAAAAAAATAAGACAAACCATGAATATGAAGAAAGTTTATATGTTTTTCATTGAATTTTTGAACAACAATAACAACAACAAAAAATGAGACTGATGAGTGCAAAACAATTGGTGGTAGCGCCTTTAAGTTGTTGTTGTTGTTCAAAAATTCAATGAAATTGACGGAATAAAGAATGGTCAAGCCTAATAAGCTGACATTCTAGTACGAATAGTACAATAATAACAATTATTATCTGTTTTTGTTAAATCATTTATAATAAAAAATAAATAAATAATGTGTATTTGTAGTGCAATTCTGAATACATATACATAACTATTTCATGTAAAAAATAAATATAATTTGTTTGCTTTTTTTTTTGTTTTTTTATCAAGTGAATTTAAATTGTTTTCTTTTACCATATATCTCACTGCAGAAAATAAATGTTTGTTCCGTTTTTGTTTTGCAAAATATAAACGATTTAATATTAGACCATACCTACTCAATGAGTCGGTTTAATTTAAATTTTCAAAATGATACAATTTTTCCTATTTTTATTTTCAAAAATAATTTGACCTGTGGTAACCCTCTCTCGGCAGTAGAAACATACATGCGCCGACCAGTACACAAAATTATGCTTGTATCGGGCTTTTGCGCAGAGGGCTTACACAAACAAAATAAACTGACAGAATTCCACTGACAATTATGCTTCCATTAGACTTTCGTACGCATAATAGCTTGTTTCATGCGTTTGTAAGCAGGCCCTTCAAGAGCTCTTAGCAGTGCTTCCTTGTGAAAGCTTTTTCTTTGCTTTTATTTCACATGCCTCTCAAAATTAATTTCTGGGAAGCCTTACTAAAACTATAATCAAATTGTAAATTTGCATGCTTGCAGAAAATTATAGATTCTGCCTGTAATAGGTTTGTAGGAAGCTGTTTTAAAAAATATAGCTTCGAAAATTTGCAACTTCGATGTCCAAACTAAATACAAGCCTTGTAAAAATAATAACTTATAGAAATTCAAAAAATGGACCTTATAGAGGAAAAATTGTTAGTTGGGTATAGAAATTTAAACTGAACTTTGAAGAAAAAGAACAGTTGCTTAGGTGAACGTTAAGAATTGTGTTGCGCAAATTTTTGGGAGTACCATAACCTAAAATATAACAAAACAAAATTTTTTTTCTTCATTTTCTAACGAGACTATTTCGACAGCCTGAAGTGTTGAGGTCAGATTCGAATTAATGATACCAAAAACATTTGCAAAACATAGTTTTGTTCAAAAAATCGTGCGAATCAGTAGTAAAATTCAGATGCAACCTACTTGTACAGGAAAAGCAAGTCACAAAATTATGCCGTTGGCATGTCGTGTTTGTATTCTTTCTAAAAGACGATATAACAGTGGTCCACACGGGCGTATACGTACTTTTCTTATTTTATTGAATTTTTAACAAGGTGTAGTACGTTTTCTGTTTGCGGACATTTTAGTTTCTGGCAAATTTGTTCTCAGTTCACCGAATCAAAGACCTAATATTCGGTTGGTAAATATTTAACTGACATTTGTAAACCTAAAATGAAAAAAAAAATATTTTTGTATTGCTTTCAACACCCAAAGAGCAAGTGCATGCGACACATTCACGCATTTTATTTATTATTTTTTTTTTTTTTTTTCAATTACGTACCGTTTGTAAATTTTTTTGAATAACAATTTGTGGCATTCTACTGCGAACCCTCTGCACTCTGTTGCAGCTCTATATACGCTTGGGTCGCTGCGTTGAGCTGCGCTGGAGTTGGGAAATAAATTAATTTGTTTGAATAACCGCGCCCGACTGCTGTTGATTGAAGTGACAGATTTGTAATTAATGCTCGAGTTTCTGGCCATGATGGCCATCAACAATCCAGCTAGCTGAGGTTGCCACACTTCTGTAGGTATAGTTGGCTTTGGCTTTAGCGAACTTTGTTGTTCCTGTTGCGGCCAAATATATGGCGTTCCATCTCTTTGACTATGAAGAAGCAACAGCAACAAGCAGCTTTGCAACGGTAAGTGTAGATCGTAAAGCGTAGGTAGTAGAACATTCTGATGTGTTCGTGCTGTTGCTGGCCTAGCTGAGTGAGTTCAAATCTCCGAACGAGGTGAAATAATAATTATTATTTAATCCTTTGATCTTTCATGCATTAACCTAATGAATAAACAAACATACATAAATAAATGTACATATATGTAGCTTATAATTTTATAAAGTACAGACACACAGTACATATACACAGAGCTCTATAAGTCAGGAATTAATATTGTTTGTGTTCGAACGTGTCGAAGGATGGCAGGTTAGCATCATCGCACGATTCTGATGCTTTGTGTGCATCCACCATAAGGTATTCTGGTATTCCCTGGCTGCAGCTTCAGCATCAACATCAACCTGAATTCTCAGCCTCAGCCACCCCCCGAGCAACATATGATTGCTTCGATTATTATATTGTTGGGATCGTCGTCGGTCGTTGATGAGTCTATACTCTACCTACCTTAAACCTATGGCAGAATCAATGGGCGGCATTTTAGCTTTTGATGTTGTTGTTTAAATTTCAAAAAAGTTTCCAGTCATTTACAGCTGACTGGAGGCCAACTCTGGATATAACATAATGACTATAAAATGTGGGGTTGAATATAAACGAATACCTGTGATCATGTAGATTCTTCGTATAATCGAATGAGCAATTCTATTAAATTTGTTGAAATCGCTTCGCAAATCATTAAATCTTTCATGTGCAGAAAATATTTTGACATAGTATTGTGCATTCTGTAAAGAAAATAATAATTTGTATCGAAAGAGTCAGTTGCATAGTTTTATAATTGGAAAATATTTATGTTTTAATGCATAACAACAAGCCTCACATTTAGAATGTTATACATAGATGTTAATTAAAAAATAGTTTCTTGGAAAACAAACATTAACTGTGGATTGTTCAATAATATTTACTACGACACGTGCCAGTTATATGTATAGCTTGAGATGTTAAGAAAAGGAAATTTTGATTTTTTTTTCTAGTCAAACAAAACTTATTTTTGTCCAACCACAAACAAAATGACTTTGAACGATTTTGAACTTTTAACTTTCAATGATTATTGGTTGGGCAGTTTACTCATTGAAATAATAAAATTCATTTTATATGGAACGTATGGGTCAAAATGATATTTTTTGTAATGAAATTTAGAATGAAGTTCTATCTTGGCATCTAAATTATCACCAAATTCACTCTCCAAACTTCTCCAAATTAAAAAACTAAAATTAAAAAATAAAATTTCCAAAGATGAGTTTAAATAATAGCAACTAGAACAAAGTGATAAAATTTAGTTAATTATACATGGACTTTATACTTGCGTTTAGGATTTGTATATTCAGCTATTTATGTCTTTTAAAAAATTAGCAAAATTAAATAAGTAAAGAAAATAATAAATTATAAAGATTACGACCACCCATACTTTTCTTAATTTTGCAGAGCAGAGTTGTTTTTTGTTTATTTATCAAGCAGCGTCCAAATTATGTTTTGCGTAGATCAACAATGTTGAGTTAATGTCAACGAGTAGATCAACATAGTTAATCATTTTTTCTCGAACCGAAATACATAAAATAATGGGTTTTCCAATATGGGTAGGTTGATTTTGACAGCTCGTGGCGGCCATATTGTTTCTTTTACTTTCTGTCAAAATACCGTCTTTTAATCAGTAACTAAAGACAAATCATCATGGTAAGCAACAGCGTCGAGCAACACGTGCAAATGATAAAACTTTATTATCAAAACGGGTGTTCTGTTGAATTCAATTTTGGTCGAAAAATCATCTTTAGCAATGAGGCACATTTTTGGATGAATGGGTATACGTGAATAAGCAAAATTGCCGGATTTGGGACGACACCAATCCACACAAGATTCACGAGGTGCCAATTCATCCAAATAAAGTTACTGTTTGGTGTGGATTTTGGGCTGGAGGCGTCATCGGTCCGTACTTCTTCGAAAATGAAGCTGGCCAGGCCATCACCGTCAACGGCGATCGCTATAGGTCGATGATCACCAACTTCTTGTGGCCTGAATTGGATGATATGGACACCGTAGACATATGGTTTCAACAGGATGGCGCTACGTGCCACACAGCTCAAGACACAATCGATATTCTGCACGAGCAGTTTCATGGCATGGTTATTTCGCGCCGAGGCGACGTGAATTGGCCACCAAGATCGTGTGATTTGACCACTTTGGACTTTTTTTCGTGGGGATTTCTTAAGTGTCAGGTCTATGCGAATAAGCCGCAAACCACCGCGGCCCTCAAAGACAATATAATCGATGCTATCGGTCAAATTCAGCCTGATTTATGCGCCAAAAAGTCATCGAAAATTGGACCTTTCGAATCCGCTCTACCCCAGTAAAGACGCGGCGGCCATTTGAACGATGTTGTATTTCACACATAATGTCATTGATAGGGCTCTCAAATTAATATAAAAACGTATTGATATCTCATATACAACTTTTTTTATTCAATTTTAAAATCGACCCGCCCTTAATGGAAAACCCTTTACAATTTCAAACAAAATCAAAACTGAAGGCTTGTGATTTGAAAAAAAGTTCTGTTAAAAGAATGGTATCAACATTTTACCATTTAGATGTCCACCCGCGCATTTTTGTTTTTTCTTTTCAAATTGTATGTGAACAATTTTAAGTACAAAAATTCCTAACCGTTGAACCTGGTAGAAATTGGTCGACATAATTTAAATAAGAAATTTAATTTAGCTACCGTTTAGAAGATAATGAGTAGGTGCCGCGTAAGAATTGTACAGATTGAACTCAAAAATCGTCAAAGTTATTTTAAAAATGCAGAATAATTCGAATGTTATATTTCAAAAAGCATACAGGATTGTTAAAAACAAGAAAAAATCGTACATAAGAGTGGGTAGGTCTATTTACACCAGGACAAAAAAATAAAATAAATTGTGTGGCGCGACGGCTCGTGAAGAACCAGGGCCTAGTGACTAACAACTCGCAACCATTCCTGTGTGCGCCTGTCGACAGGAATGGAAGGGACCTACGATTGTATGCCGAATCCGAACGGCTAGACGAGAAGCACTTTTATTCATGACAAGTGCTACTCTTTGAGGATTTGTCAATTCCTCGCAAGAGGCAGTAGCCCTGAAAAAAACTTTTTAGTTTTTAGGTGGACGAGGCTGGGAAGTGAACCCAGACCTTCAGCGTGACAGTCGAACGCACTAACCATTACGCTACGGGCTACTGCATTTACACCAGGAGGGCCATTAAAAAAAATGGAAAACGAATTATAACATAACAACAGTATATCCTATTGTGATAGCTTTTTTTAAAACCATAAGTCAAGTCAACTATTCTTTTAGAAAACTGTTTATTTATATATCTAATTTTAAACTCACAATTCTAATAGATTTTAGCAAATATAAAGAAAGTTCAGAATAATTTAAATATTTGAATAAAAACGAATAAAATATTACGTTTAAGCTAGATGAAAGCAGGCAGGAATTTTTTAAACCCTTTTTTAGGTTACTTGCTACAAACAAGGAATTAATTTTTAATAATTTTAGTTTTGTGTTATTTCTTGAACTTTGTATTTTGTTAAAAAAATTTTAAGTTTGTTTAAGAAAATAAAATGGGCTTTCATAATAAAATAGAAAATATGCCCCTTAATAAGGCGTTTTTGTGGAAAAACTTACCCCAAAGTCAAAAATCGACCTAATAATGCCAAAAAATGGGTTTCATATTTAATTGTGCGAGAAACCCGTTATCCGCATAGGAAAAAATTGTATGGCAAGTATAAAGAGCTTACTCTCCTTGTGTAAATGAAACAAATAAATCAAGAATCGAATAAACTTTGGCAAAGTTAGAGCTAGTTAAAAGAAAAAAGATAAAAAATCATAAAAACCGTTATAAGTCGAAAAGGAAGCGAAAAAAAGAAATTTACCTCTTAAGTTTTTCGCCTTAAAATTAATTCAGGAACCCATAGCTTTCCTCTGGGTCGTGACGACGGGATACACTGTATATTGAAAATAGGGTAAATACTGACACCCGTATTCATAAAAACAAATAGTTATTTTAGCTCCCGTGTTTAGAAAAACTGCACCATGAAATAAGAATTTTCTGGGCTCAAACTAAAGGCAATTGCTTACTGCTCAATTTGAGTTCTGAACATTCTTATTCCATGGTGTATAGTTTTCCTAAACACGGGGGCTGAAATAACAATTTTTCTTTATGAATAAGGGTGATAATTTTTAGCAAGAAGTCCAGTTATTATAATTATTGTAGGATAATTAATTGAATTCAAAGAAATAATTTAGTAATAAACTTCAAAAATATTAAATTCAAATATAAAATTGAATTGGATCTCAAACAGCTATTTTTAATTAAAAATGCCAATGGAAATAAAAAGAAAAAATGGGCACGACAAACTTGCTCTCGTAGCTAACAACTTTAACGTAGCTAGGAATTGATGAGGTACAAGTACATAGCTATAGGTTCCAAAATATTATTATATCATTAAAAAAAAAAATTAAATAAACCTATTATTTTAATGGCTTTGAGAGTAAGAGCTCAAAATCAAGTATGCCATCTTATTTGTTTGATAAATATGAATTTATGAAAAAAAAAGAAAAAATTAAAAATCTTTAATTTTTTATATGTAGATATATAAAATGTTTCACTCATTTTAAAGAATAAAATCTAGTATGCCAACATTTAGTATTCAATAAAATACAATTTTACACAAAACAAAAACAAAAACATTCACTAGCCCGTTTTCAAGATACTGAATTTTCAAAAAAAAAAAAAAAAAAATCAATATTTTTTTAAAAATCCAAAAATTATTCTTTTGAAAATTTGTATATGCAAAATTATTTAAATTGCGAAAGAACTTTTGTATAAAAATTTCGGTTGAAATCAGAGCAACCGTTAACGTGAAATTTTGAAAACGAAAAAATCGGTTCTATGACAGGTATCGTTATTAACCGTTATTGGTAAAATTTGTTTTCATCAAAATATGCAGCATACCTTAAATAGTAAACGGACACCTTTTTATCAAAATTCTTGCAGCCGTTTTCGAGAAAAAGAATTTTTTTCTTTAGATTTTTTGAACATTTGCTTCGAAGGTACCGTTATTTTTTAATTAAGAAAGATGATTTTTTCAAGTATTCTACAAAATAATAAAAAACAATTTTAAACCTAGTTTTGAAAATATTGACCAAGTCGTTTTCAAGATCTTTAGTTTTAGGTTTACAATAATGTTTATATTTTTTAGAAGATTTACTATAAAAATAATGAAAATTTTTAACTTAACCGTTTTCGAGAAAATCAAAAACCAAAAAAATGGTTGTACTGGAGGTACCCAAAATATTCAGTTTATGAAAATAAAAAAAATTGTTAAAAAGTAGCATTTCCTTACTTAATTTATTAGAAGTTTTTTTTAACAATATCCTCGGACCCGTTTTTGAGAAAAATAATATTTTCCTTTTTGGCGAAAAAAAATTGTATGCAAGTACCATTATTTTTGGTACTAAAAAAAAACGCCTTGGCATATTAGTCAAACAACACTATATACCAAGTTTGAACAAAATCCCTCCAGCCGTTTAGGCTGTAGGGGCGAGGACAGACATACAGACAGACATACAGAATTGCGGGACCCACTATTTTCGCGTTCTCTATCATCGTAATGTTAGGGGAAATTATTATCTCGAGTTCGATTTTTTTACGAATCCATAACTTACCATATAGTAGATACCAGTAGCGGATCTAGGATTTGGCTGTGGGGGGGGCTTGGGTCTCCAGTTTTGGACATACATATGAACTTTAAAAAAAAATTAAATATCTTTGTTCCAAAACGGAATATTTTTTTTCTTATACAAATCAATCTAAAATTATTAGATAAAATTATCAATGCTTACGTTTGACTAATTTCGAAGTCAAAAAATGCAAATGCTTTCATTATTCATAAATACTTTCAATGGGATGGTATATCCCATATTGTCCTATGCTATTTTTTTTCACAAAATACTAGAACGAAATAAAGTTTAAAACATTTTTTTTGTATACAACATAAATATATATTTTTAAGGCTTTTCTTGGAACATGTACACTTAAAAATTATCAGTCTCAAAAGCTGAAAATAAGCTTTTTAAGCCACAGAGGAATCAGTTGTCAAACCGACGTTTTTAATGAATTTAATAACAATTATTAATTGGCCAACCGTTTAAGAAAATAAACATATGTAATATGGCTTTGCATATTTGTTAATAAGTTAACATTTATCAATTTTTTCTTTTAAAGAAGAAACCTATTTACATTTTTTAAATAAGTTTGTTATTTTATAAATACATATTAATTTTTTGAAATAAGTTAATCTTTATCAATTATTCTACTCTTTTCTAAGTAGAAGAAACAATAACATCGACTAGTTACATGTATTCGCTTTATATACATATTTACATTTTTAAAATTACATTTACATTACATTTTACATTTTTTAAATAAGTTTAGTTTAGTTTAGTTTAGTTTAGGAAACAAATGCACTCGAAAATTATTTGTTTTTTGTTATTTTAAAAATACATATTGAGTTTTTGCAATAAATAAATTTTTATCAATTATTCTATAAGTGGAAGAAACAAAGATTAGTGAAGTTTCATTAGTGGAAAAAAAAAAATAAATACTGAAAAATTATGTTGTGTTGTTATTTTATGCATATGTATTTACATTTGTAAATAAGTAAAGTTTTAGCAATAGAATATAAATTAAGTGTTTTTGTTATTAACATATTTCCATATTTACAGTTTTAAATAAAAATAAATTCTAAATTCAATATTTTGAACATAAAGCTTGATAGACACGAAGAAAAAATCAATGTTCTAGAATGCCAAATAAGAAGGAAAATATATATTTTTTTTAATGTAGGAAAAAGAAAGTTGGCTGTTGGAAAACACCATTTTACACTGCCTTAGTATTATTTTCAACTAAAGTATTTCGTTAAAAGATTTGGACTTTATAATATACATAGTGTAAAATCGCTGATAACAGACATTTTTGAATCCAATATAGTAACAAAAATAATGAACAAATTTCCATATTTGACGAACTACTGAGGGAAAATGTCGAAAAAAAGAAATTGTTAAAAAAAGCTGAAGCTATTAGGAACATAGGTATAAGTGCAACAATCAAAATAAAATATAACCATCTGATACTCCAGGACAAACAACTATCAGAACATTAATTTATCAGCCATAAACGTCAATTTTCACACAATCGAAACGAAAATTATCTAATGAAGACGATAAAAAACCAATGGACTCAGCATCAGGTACAATCAAACACAACAAATTACCACAAAAACGCAAAACAACATCTTGAAAAAATATCAGCTTTCGTAGAAATTATTGAGCCCCAAATTCGTATAATGAAAATAATGTGTAAATTGTCTATAGCCCCCAGTTAGTTTATTTTTATAAATTTTCTTGGGGCTTATTATTTAGCCCTAATTTAGATTTTTTTTCAGAAAATAGTCTTGGCGCTTGAAAAAATAACAGCTTTCGTAGAAATAATCGAGCCCCAAATTCGTATAATGAAAATAAAGTGTAAATTGTCTAGCCCCCAGCTCGTTTATTTTTATAAATTTTCTTGGGGCTTATTATTTAGCCCCAATTTAGTTTTTTTTTCAGAAAATAGTCTTGGGGCTTGAAAAAATAAAAGCTTTCGTAGAAAAAATCGAGCCCCAAATTCGTATAATGAAAATGAAGTGTAAATTGTCTAGGCCCTCGTTCGTTTTTTTCTATACTATTCTATTTTCTCTTGAGGCTTAGTCGGAAACCTAGGGCTAGGGATTTAAATTATTCAGCCTCAACATAGTATTTTTCACCAAATTGTCTTTGGCTTGGAAAAATATCAGTTATCTTGAAAATTATCTAGCTCTTACATCGAATAAACAAATAATGGTGTAAGGTGTTCAGCCCCAACCTCGTTTTTTTTATCAAATTGCCTTGGGGTTGAAAAAACACTGCAAACACTTTAATTGCTTAGCCCAGAATGTAAAACCTTTCAGGCTATTATGAATCGAATTTTACAAATTGGCTGTGGGGGGGGGCTTTAGCCCCTATAGCCCCCCCCTGGATCCGCTACTGGTAGATACCTATGTATATTGAAGTAAAAATCGAAAACCACACAAAATTCATGAACAAAAAATGTGCATCAAAATATTCTTAAATACGGGTCATTTTATGTCTGGCTCTATTGGTGTTATAGTATGGTATTATAAAAGTTAACTAAATAACAAACATTAAATTTCTGAGGAAATAAAATATTTTAGTTTTACTTACTCTCGCATCTCTATTACTTCCAGCAAAACTATGACCATAACTTTTGTTTGTAGGGAATTTTATTTTCTTTCACATTTTCATACTGACTTTGCCTCTATTACGCTTACATTTCCAAATATTGAAGAAAAAATACAAAAGGGGACCTTTACCTCCCTCTCCTGCTTTAAGCGTGTGGCCCCTGGGCTGGGGACTTTGGAATGTTATACCTAGGAGTCATCTCAACCACTAACACAGTACCTTGGGTGGCTTGCTTCGCAGGTTCAAAGAACTTGTTCCTTCATTAAACTCAAGAAAAAAGAAACACTTCTATCACATCACTACACTTTCAAATTTCTCAAAAAACTAGAAAAGATAGAACCATTTAGTTTTCAATTAAGAATTAATAGGGGTAGTGAATATTAAAAGCCAATGCAGCATCTTATTTCACAATTAAAAAAATGAAAAACTACATTTCGAAAGTTATTTTTTTTTTTTTTTAATTTGAGTTTGAAAATAATTTTTACAAAAACTTTTGACACCAATAACTTGATTTGAAAATAAAATAAAAAAACAGAATTCTAGTGTTGCCGTTGTTTTTTTAATATTTTTTTTAATGCTTCTTCTTCAAAAATGGGGAGAAAGATCCCCCTCTATGGCCAACTAATTTTGTATTGAGTTCCATAAAAAAAACGTTATAATTTTTGGCGACGTACGAAACGAGCTCTTGCTAATTAAATTTTACCTAATTTAGTATACATCAACTTTTTCGTATAGTTTCACATAGGTATATAGAAAAGAAAAAGGAAATTATAACTCCACTCTCAGCCTCGCACAACATGGTGAAATAACATTGAGTGAATGTGTGTTTACCTTTTTTGTTTTTTTTTTTTTCCAGGTAAATTGGTCAGCAAACATTCAATATCTAAGACAATAACATGTTTTTTTTTTAGATTTGTTGACTTTTCTACCCTTCTTCCTTAACAAAAATATGAATATAACTTCTTTTGTAGACAATTTAATTTTCTCTAATTTTGGAGTTGAGACTTTTCCGCTAACATACTAGATTGGGCAAATATTCACGAAAATCTAAAAAAAGGTACGTAAACCCCCCCCACTCATGAGTTTAGCTCGCCGCCCTGGCCTGGGGACCTTGGGTATGTTATACTTGGGCGCAAGGTCGTAGCCCGACAAATATTTCGGGGGGATATGATTTTCAAAAAAAAATTAGTATTTTAATTTTTAATCTTTATTCTTGAATTTAACTAGCTATCAGCAAGTAAGGCTTCTTTAAAAAAATTGGCGCAAAATTTTAGTCGATTTAGTATGATATAAAATCATTTTTAGTATAATACTAGGTCAACGAGTTTAGCATAGTACTATCCCTTAACATTATACTAAAGTTAAAATAACCTAAAGGCTATTTAATCTTTTAAGTATTAGTAGTAGTTCGAAATCCATGACACTTTGATGTTTATAAATGTCAAAATCAGGAATGTTTGTGAATTTTTTGTACGAGCCGTAAATTTTTTGGACGTGTTCAGTTGAAGTTTATAAATTAAATTGCTTTAGTATGATACTAGTTAAAAAGTATTTAAAATTTAGAAAATTTTACCAACCAATTAAAGAATTAGGAAAATGTTTAGTAGTATCATTTTTATTATATTTGACGTTAACCAAGAAACTCTTTATGGCATGAGAAACTCTTCGTGTGACGCTACTAGAGTCTCCAATTATTAAAAACACAGCTCCTTTTTAACACCGGGAAGAACCAAACTGATTTTGATGAGATGTGTTATGACTGTACCAAAACAAAATAATAAATACAAAAGAAATTGAGAAGTGTTGCCAAGCTAAGACAACTAACAAACTAATTTTTTCTCGAAAAGAAAAGATCGTATTTGCAATATTAAATTGAGATTTGTAGAGGAAAATTATTTTACTTTTTTTTGAAAAAAATAAATTGATATGAACCCCAAGGAAGCAAAAGACTGTTTTTACCATTTTTTTGATGTATCGAAAACCACGAAATTGACACCGTAAAATCAGGCAAAGAACAAAACGTATGTAGGTACTCGAAAAAATATAAGTCACTTCCAGCAATAACATAACCGTCAACTTAAGGTTATAAAAACCCCTGTGATACCGCCTGGCTACGGGGGTAACCACTACCATATTAAAAAATAATCCAGAGAGCCCTATTTTTTTCAAGCAAAATTCCTTCGTTGATTGTAAACATGAAAATGTTTTGTTGCTTTTGAAAATAATAATAATTTCGACAATTTTGCACACCAATGTTAACATCAATTACGATAACCAGAAGATAGTACGTGCGAACAAATTGTGCCAATCTAAAAACCACCTACCTTTACCAAATGAACTAACTATAAATTCAATAATAGCAACTTCATCCCTTAATTCGATTAAATATTCCACTACCTTTACAAAATTTCCAGATTCGTCTTAAAATCGTATTAAACAAAAAAAAAACACTAAACTTCTGTATCGCATAAGCAGGAGCGCGAAGGAACAATTCATTCAAAAACTCTTCAACAATTAAGAATGCCGCGTGAAGCTCAGCAAAAAAAAAAAAAATAGAATAGAGAACAAACAACAAAAAAAAACAACATCCGAAAATAAAATTCCTCAAAAGATTTTGTTTTCTTCGGTAATTTTTTTGTTTTTTTTTGTTTTTTTCTTGTTCAGTTGTTGTCTTCAACTTTCTTTCAGTTTCTGGATTCCTTGACAAAACTTTTGACGAATTTCGTTGAGAAAAAAAAAAACTAAAACTTTTCACAATAATACTCACAGCAAGTCGTCAAAACATATATACCTTCAAGAGGAAATCCTTTTCTTTCCTTTTTCCGACAAGAAGACCAAGAGGGTAGGAATGATGTACTCGTAGTAGGAAATAGAAGACAAAAAAATCAATCAAAGAACTGTAGTTTGACCAACTTTAACACACTCGCCTTAAATAGTGAGTGCACAGTCTTATTATCAATGAATGCAATAACACGAAAGTTCGTCCTTCTTTTGCCTTCGATCCTTCGATGTTCGAGTACGCAGCCATAAACTTTTCCACCTAATTTTTACTTATCAAGGATTTGCCATCAGGAGGACAGTAAAACATTCTTCTTAACATCACTTCACTTTTTCCCTTGTTAGCACAGTTAAATTGATGCAATAGCCTGGTAGTATAGCTAGCAATTCCGATAAAAAGAAATAGAAAATGAGGTTTGTTGAATTATCCGTTGCATAAATTGACTAGATGAGGCATAGCCGCATGCAAATTTTAGAATTATTATCTTCTTCAGCTATTCCGACATCTTGCCAATTTTCCAACAGAATAACGATGAATGCGGAGTAAGATTTTTAAACAACTTCTTCACTTAAGCTATACCGGCACATAAGACTGACTAATCGCGAGTGTTTGTTCTAAGCAAAGAATTCAGCTTGTTGGAATCAACTCATTCTCAAGTGAAACGCATGTTTTGTTTGCTAAACTGATTAGCACCTAATTTTTTTGTTGTTCATATACAGGCGACTGTGGGATTACAAGCTCTCGAAAAATTCCGAATAATAGTGATATTCATCGTATGGGTCGCATGTTCTTGTTTTAAGAAGCAAAAAATTGTTAAAATAAATATTTAAGCATTTCAATAACAGTGAACTAATAAGGAATTTTAGTCTTAAATTTTTCGCTGGAGCTTCGATCACTATCTTGTGCTTTGAGCTGATTTGTAAGACTTTTTCGCATATGACTAGTGCTTGAAAGTATCCGGATATTTCGGCTATCCGGATATCCGGATCGGATCCGAAAATGCAAATCGGATCCGGATCCAGGATCCGATATCCGAAAAATCCGGCTAGTGTCAGATCCTCGGATCCAGATCCGGATCCACTGTCGGATCCTCGGATCCAGATCCGTATCTGCATGCGAGGATCCGAAACTATCCGGATCTAGATCCAGATCTGGATCCGGGGATCCGACACTATCCGTATCTGGATCCAAGGATCCGACACTGGATCCGGATATTTCGGATATCGGATCCTGGAACCGGATCTGATTGGCAGTTTCGGATCCGATTCGGATATCCGGATAGTTTGAGGATCCGGAATTGATTTCAAGCTCTAGTCTTAACATTTTTTCAGCTAAAACCAATAGGAATTGTGAATTTTCTGAGGGGTATGGTGTTCTTAAAACCTCAATTCATGTTGAGTGAACAAATTATTTTGTTTTAAAATAACCGATGGTTTTTTGACTAACTTTAATGAATGTTCTCTGATTTTGTTGCTTACCCAACCATTTCATTACAATTTTAGAACGCAATATTGTGTTGTACTGTACTGCTATTTTGCAACCATTTATAGGTATTTATTAAAAGAAAAAAAAACTTTTAAAATACATTTCATCGTAGTATAAAGTAAAGTATCGATGTAAGAAAATGGGATGTAAGATCTTAAAAACTAAATTTTTAACAAAAGAAAAGTATTTTACCTTAAAAGTGCCGAAATCGTTTTAGCAATCTTTAATTATGATAAATCAATCTAAAATGCCCAAAGCTTCCTGAATCAATATAGGTCACTGTGTTAAAAAAAAATTATTGTTTTTCTAATAAAAAAACTAGCATTTTTCTTTCTCAATACAATGGTTATGCACTGCACATATTTAACTTGGCAATGATATTAATCTTATTCATAGGCCTTTTTTAATTTGCAAAATATTTCAATCAACAACAATTTCACGTGGTCAAAACACTCTAAAGAAATACTTTGTTGCCAAATTTCAATAAAATTTGCGCAGCCGTTTAAGTGATGGGTATGAGGAATTAAAAAAAGCAATTTTCTGAAACGTCGAAACCTTTTTTGTAATAAATTTTTTTCTGCAAAATTAATAATTTTGTATTAATTTTTTGAAGCTCATCAAAAAGGTTCTAGGAATTCATATAAAAATGACATAGATTTACAAAACACTTGTACAAAGAAAATTTTAATCTTTTTTCTATAAATATCTGAAATCTGCTATAAATTTTCAGAATGAATGAAGCCGTTTGTAATTGTGTCCAATGCTGTTATTTTTTGTTTCGTTTTTTTTTTTTTTATTAATTCACTAGAACTACAAAACCAACATTTCTACTACGAACGTACATTATTATATCTCCTTTTACGGCACACAAAATCGACAATGCATTTTGTTTTTACTTTTAACGTCAATAAAATCACTACAAAATTCGAAGAAAATCGTTTAGGCTTATAACTGGATGCTCAGTGGATGTGCAGACCGACGGACTATATAAAGATATTCATTCTTAAGACTTTTCCATAATCATAGTGTTATATTCGATTGAATCCTAGACTTTGTTGGCATAGAAATAAATTTGATTTTAAGATTGCGAGTGTCACACGATCCCAAAGTTCCTCAAAGTTCGATTTGTGTCCTTGGAGCCAAGAAAAAACATTTAATAAGATCATATTTATATATAAAGACAAAATTAGGGAGAATAAGCATAGTGATTTAAATTTTTCAGCTTGACCTACATTTCTCTTTCTTTCCCTTCGTACAAATTTATAAAAAAAAAAAAAGTGAAAATTTACAAATTAAAAAAAAAAAACTACAATAATATCAGCGCTTCCAATGCTCTGCATATTATTTACTGGAACAATGAACTAGAAACAACTAATTTTATTAATAAATTAAAAAAATGGCTTAGAAAAATTAACATTCACCTAAAACCATTGTAAATATTTTTTTTTTTGTAGGTACTTAACCTCTTGTAGTGGTAAGGATTATGAAATCAGAAATCTATACAAAAAATTGAAGTCTTAATCAGTTAACCCGCCACCGGTGACGTGAATTAGACTTACATCATTGGTGACGCCGGTCTCACGCACCGGGGTTTTCAACTTACGATTTTTCAAATCGTGTTATTAAAAGTTAAGTTTTTGTTTTAAATATATGCTCTTTGACAGTTAAACAAAGATATTTCATCAATCTTAGCTCATTTATTTCACTAAAATAATCCATACAAATTTTGGCGTAGAGCATTACAAAAAAACAGTTTTATAAACTTATTTTTTTTTTTAAATTATGAAAAAAATGAAATGTCACATATTCGTGTAATAAGGCCAGTACTGTTAGGCTTTTGACACTAGGAACTTTCATAAAATATACAAAAACTGACATTTTCGAAATATATATAATATTTATATGTAATTCAACTATGGACTACTTGACTTACATAATCGGTGACACACGGTCTCACGCACCGGGTTAGTACCAAAAGTACTTAACGTGATCGCGTTTAGCCCTTTTAGCGTGAACCGAGGATGGGAGACGTTAAATGGGGCAGCTACTCGAAATCACGGCAAAAATCATTGATGGGGGATAAAGTTATTCAAATTTTTAAAAACACCCGGTCTCTCAGACATATAGGTCACCGTTGGCGGGTTAATAAACTAACTTTAGTGGTGAAGGTTCGTTTGATATGATTACCACCAAAAACTTCTTTTCAATTTTCAAAAACTGCGTTTGATAAAAAAGTGGATTGAAGCACTAAAATTGAGATCACAAGTGTCCAAACCAAGTTTAAAAAGTTATAAAAGTGAATGTATTGCTTGATAATATTAGAAATAAATACAATAAATGAAAAAAAAAAACTGCACGATTGGATCGCAAAAACTTGATCTCCTAGGTGATGATGTCGTAAAAGGAAAAGTGTTGAAAAGAGTTTAAATATAAATTATTATTTACAAGCCACACACAAGTTGGATGTTATTCATTCGGGTTCTTTCTTTTTCTCCTCTCCGTTATCACCGCAACAATTCGTAGCATATGTGTAAGGAGGGAAATTGTATGAAAGATTTGACACTGGTCAAGAATTAAGCTTGGTCTAGGCTCGAATCCAGTTGACGGCAAAACAATTTATAAATTAAAAGTGGAACTATATACTAAGCACCACTAAAAGGATCATGATGATTGGTTTGGCAGCCATGAAATTGCAATAATTCCAGCCAAAAATGTAATACTCGGTGGAAGCCAACACAAGTGGTTGTTGTTCATTCAAAACCTTCAATGTTAAATATGACGGAGCGAAAAGCTATGCAGCCTAACTGCAAGTGTTATCACGACAAAACACCTTTGGATAAATTATTATGTTATTTTTGTATAAATTTACAGCCGTATTCATAAGAATCCGCTGAACAGATGAATAGTTATGCACTGCATAAGGATTTATGTAGCCACTATACAACGTTGCATAAATTGTTATGCATAAAATATTTTTCAACCCATTATAGTAATAATGAGCTTGTGTCAAAATTAGTACCATAAAGGAAGAATCTAGTACGTTTTACTTTCAAAACTGACAAAGGAGACCCAGCTGTGTGTGTGCTGTGTGAAAAATCAATAGAAGTAATTCTGCTGGCGATTGGATTCTTTTTGGTTTCTTATTAATTTCTTTTAATATTATTATAATTATTCAGTTGCTTTGTTGTTTTTTTGTGTTCGCAAATAAAATTAAAATTATTTGAAACAAAAAATACGTCGTTTTTGATTTATTCCATGAATTTTTCCATTCACTCACATCGTGATGTTTTTGTTGAGGAGAAAAATAAAAGGGTGGTGCTTATTTTGTAATGCTTAAAATTCATATGTTTTTCCCATGAAAGTGATGAAGGTGAATCTTTGTATAATTTTATTTAAATCACGCATGCCGTCGAGCATTTGCAAAAGTTGTAAGATTTGATGGAAAATCTTTAAATTTTGAAATTTTATTAAGCAGCTTCTATAAAATAAAGTGTACAAAAAAATATTCTTTATTTTTTTAAACAATAACCCAACAAGTACAGTAAACTAACAAAACCAACATTATTAATTGCTGTATTAAATTTTATAAAATATTTTGAAAGTGAGCACCTCAAAGATTGCAAAAATAAGCGCCCCCCTAACATCTATCTACATTATTGCTTTGTGTGAGTCAAAGTGACATGCCCATACTAAACAACCCTTATGTTGGCTCTATACCACCTCCAAACGCGTTACGCTTATGTTGCTTCTATTCAACGTTGCATAAGTTTATGAATAAGGTTTTTGCGTTCAGAGGCATTATAAAGAGTGCATAGCGCTATGCACTCGCTATAATTTGTTTATGCATAAGGCTGTTATTATTTAAAAGCAAAAAAAAAAAAAAAAAAAAAAACATTTTAAATAGTTAAAGCTCAAAAAAAGTATGCCATCTTATTTGTTTGATAAATATGTATTTTTGAAAAAAAAAAACCTTCAAAAACCTTTAGAGTGGTTTTCTTAAAAAATTAATTTTTGAACATTTTTGAAAATTATTCGTGGTATTTAATATAATACAGTTTTTCACAAAATTAAAAAAAACAGTCATTAACCCGATTTCAAGATATTGAATTTTCAAAAATAAAATTTAATAATTTTTTAAAAATCCAAAAATTATTTTTTTAGAAAGTTTATGTAAAATTGTGAACATTTGTAGGGACCTCTTTCATAAAAAAAATTGGTCAAAATCGGTGAAGCCGGTAACTAGAAATTTGAAAATAAATAAATCGGTTCGATGACAGGTACCTACCATTAATAACCGTTTGGATTAGATTTAGATTTATTTGAAAAATGGGAAAAATAGTACAAAAGATCTACATCTTATTATAATACTAAATATTGTATAAATTAAATAAAAAATACACCAAAGAATATCCAGAAAACAAAAAGGAAGATTGAAAATAATTGAATAATACAAAAACAACAAGAAAATAAGAAATTCGGTGTGTATGCAAATAAAGAAGTCCTTTTTTAAATTTAAAACAAAAATCAAAAATAAACAAATTTTATATATAGATATGACATTACATAAAATTGCTGCTGTCAGTGCTCGTAAGATATTTAAATAAATTCGAAGCTCCCAGGGTTAGTTGTTTGTCTAAGGGAGACTGGAAGTGAATTCCAGAAACTAATGGAATGAATGAAGAACAATCTTTTGCTTTCTAAAAAGTTATGACAGTGAGGAACTAGATTCTGAGTTCTATTCGAGCGAGAAAACGAAATCTTATTATAAGTAGATGGGTTTATTTGAATTAATTTAACTGTGTAGTAAGACACAACTTCTACTTATATAAAAACTACGTAGACTCATTCCCAAGATTTTTTTTTGTAAGCAGATAAGTGATCAAAACGTCGTAGACCAAAAACATATCTTGTGATTGCGTCAATTCAATTTTCCTCAATGAATTAGCGTCCGGATTACAGTAAATTATCGCCGAGTTACTAGTTCAGGGAACTACGAGTGACTTCACTAGCCTTAATCTAGCACGTTTTAGCGTGTTTTAGAAATAATAATTTCCTTAAATTTTTTAGGATTCAGCTTCAAGTGATTACGACTAGCCAATCACAGATTGCATTCAGTTCTACATTCATTCTAAAAATTAAATCTTCCATCAAACCAATCGGCCTTGAAAAATATATTTGCACATCATCAGTATAAAGATGTACAGATCCATATCTACATGTATTTGTGTTATGTCATTGATGAATAGCGAGAAGAGAAGTGGGCCCAGAATTGACCATTGAGGAACACCGGAAGTAAAAGGCATAAGTTCTGAATCACCACATTCAGTACTTACTTGTTGATATCTATTGTTAAGATAACTCTTTACAAAATTCGCTGATCTTTGACTGAACTCAAGTAATATTTGTAGCTTTTTAACAAGCAGTAACTGGTTAACACTATCGAAAGCTTTAGAAAAATCTAATAAACATAATACTGAAGCATTGCTTTTGTCAAATTCAATTCGAATATCATCTAAAATTTTAACTATTGCAGTCGAACAACTGTGATTGTTCCCAAAACCGGATTGAGTTGAAATGAGCAAGTTATTCTGGTTAATTTGTTTTTTTATAATAACTTCCAAAACTTTAGATAGACATGGCAATATGCTGATAGGACGAAAATCACAAGGCTCACTCGCTTTAGTATTTTAAGGTACAGCGATAACCTTTGCAAGTTTACAACAATTCGGAAAATAAGACTGATGGGTAATGCAAGCATGAATAGTATGAGTCACTTACTTACTTTACTTTTGATGGCGCTCACAGCCCACGATGGGCTTCGGCCTCAACTAACAAGCCTCTCCAGCCAGCTATGTCCCTAGCTAGCCGCTTCCAGTTGCGCACACCGAGTGCTTTGATGTCGTCATTCACTTGATTGGGCCACCTGTTACGGGTTTTTCCTCTGCTGCGTACCCATCGGGGTTGGATTCGAAGACTCGTCGGGCAGGTGCGTTGCTGTCCATACGCTCCACGTGCCCCAGCCATCTCAGCCGCTGTATTTTCAGCTTTTTGACCAGGTCAACGTCGCTGTATAGCCCATATAGCTCGTCGTTGAATCTTCTTCTCCATACTCCTTCGATACACACCGAACCGAAAATCATACGAAGAATCTTCCTCTCAAAGCAGCCTAGCAGATTTGTATGCGAATCTTTCAGTGTCCATGCTTCTGACCCATAAAGCAGGACCGGGATGATTAGTGTCTTGTATAAAGTCTCCTTAGTTCTCTGAGAGAGGGCCTTACTACTTAAATGCCTTCTTAGACCGAAGAAACAGCGGTTGGCAAGAGTAATTCTTCGCTTGATCTCTGCACTGATGTCATTCTGCGATGTAATAGTGGATCCCAGGTAGACAAAGTCCTTGACAACTTTGAAGTTATATTTGTCCATCGTGATATTTTGCCCGAGTCGACGATGTTGAAATTCCTCTCTCGATGACAGCATATACTTCGTCTTGTCCTCATTAACCGCCAATCCCATTCTAGCCGCCTCCGATTCAATGCTCGCAAATGCCCCTGCCACAGCTCGCTTCGTTCTGCCGACAATGTCTATGTCATCCGCATACGCAAGCAATTGAACGGACTTTTGATAGATTGTACCGCTGGTGTTGACATGTGCGTTGCGTACAATGGCTTCAAGAACGATGTTGAATAGGTTGCATGATAACGCGTCACCTTGCCTCAATCCTTTCTCAACATCTAAGGAATCGGTGGTGATCTTACCAATTTTGACGGAGCAGCGAGATTTCTCCATCGTCATCCTGCACAGGCGGACGAGGTTGGCAGGGATGCCGAGACACGACATGGCTCTGTATAATTCGTCCCTTTTCACGCTATCATACGCGACTTTAAAATCGATAAAAAAGTGGTGTGTATCGATCTGGAATTCCCGGGATTTTTCTAAAATCTGTCGGAGTGTGAACATTTGATCGACGGTTAACTTGCCTGGTCTAAAACCGCACTGATAGGGGCCGATCAGATCGTTGACAAAAGGTTTTAAGCGGTCACACGGGATGGCCGACAAGATTTTATAAGCGACGTTTATGAGACTAATTCCTCTGTAGTTGGTACATTTCAGAACATCTCCCTTTTTATGGATGGGGCACAATATACCGAGGTTCCATTCATCGGGCATACTTTCCTCCGACCCAATTTTGCAGATGAGCTGGTGTATGCTCCTAGCCAATTCATCTCCCGCTGATTTAAATAGTTCGGCTTGTAAGTATGAGTCAGAGAATAATAAATCCAGGGTAAAATGATTTTAATAAATCTCAAAGCTATATTATCTACCCCCACAGCATTGGACTTTATACTTTTAGTAGTATCGGGTTTTTAAATAAGAGCGCTACAAAAGTTTTTTTAAATAAAACAAAAACGGTTTGGATATCAATCAAATTCTTTGAAAGTACGTTCAATGCCATTATGTATGGAACTCGATTTCTTTTGCATGGCCACCACGGGCACGCTTGAAGAAGTCCAGACGCTCAGCCCAATTTTCGACGGTTTTCAAGCATAAATCGGCCGATACTGCTGCAATTTCACGTTCGATATTCGTACGAAGTTCATCAATCGTCGCTGGCTTGTTGGCATAGATCATAGACTTGACGTAGCCCCACAGGAAACAGTCTACCGGCGTCAAATCGCACGACCGAGGCGGCCAAGCGACTGGACCATTTCGTGAGATAACACGTTCTCCAAACTTGGTTCCTAATAAATTGATCCAAGTCCATATCATCCAATTAGGGCCAAAAATATTCGGTTATCATTGAACAGTAACGTGCCGGTCTTGATCATCACGGAAGAAGTACGGCCCAATGACGCCGCCGGCCCATAAACCACACCAAACCGTAATTTTTTCGGGATACAAAGATGACTCTTGGAGTACGTGTGGATTTCTGCCTGACCTTACTTACTTTACTTTTGATGGCGCTCACAGCCCAGGATGGGCTTCGGCCTCAACTAACAAGCCCCTCCAGCCAGCTCTGTCCCTAGCTAGCCGCTTCCAGTTGCGCACACCGAGTGCTTTGATGTCGTCATTCACTTGATTGCGCCACCTGTTACGGGTTCTTCCTCTGCTGCGTACCCCATCGGGGTTGGATTCGAAGACTCGTCGGGCAGGTGCGTTGCTGTCCATACGCTCCACGTGCCCCAGCCATCTAAGCCGCTGTATTTTCAGCTTTTTGACCAGGTCAACGTCGCTGTATAGCCCGTATAGCTCGTCGTTGAATCTTCTCCTCCATACTCCTTCGATACACACCGGACCGAAAATCACACGAAGAATCTTCCTCTCAAAGCACCCTAGCAGATTTTTATCCGAATCTTTCAGTGTCCATGCTTCTGACCCATAAAGCAGGACCGGGATGATTAGGGTTTTGTATAAAGTCTCCTTGGTTCTCTGAGAGAGGGCCTTACTACTTAAATGCCTTCTTAGACCGAAGAAACAGCGGTTGGCAAGAGTAATTCTTCGCTTGATCTCTGCACTGATGTCATTCTGCGATGTAATAGTGGAGCCCAGGTAGACAAAGTCCTTGACAACTTCGAAGTTATATCTGTCCATCGTGATATTTTGCCCGAGTCGACGATGTTTGAGATTCCTCTCTCGATGACAGCATATACTTCGTCTTGTCCTCATTAACCGCCAATCCCATTCTAGCCGCCTCCGATTCAATGCTCGCAAATGCCCCTGCCACAGCTCGCTTCGTTCTGCCGACAATGTCTATGTCATCCGCATATGCAAGCAATTTGAACGGACTTTTGATAGATTGTACCGCTGGTGTTGACATGTGCGTGCGTACAATGGCTTCAAGAACGATGTTGAATAGGTTGCATGATAACGCGTCGCCTTGCCTCAATCCTTTCTCAACATCAAAGGAATCGGTGGTGTTCTTACCAATTTTGACGGAGCAGCGAGATTTCTCCATCGTCATCCTGCACAAGCGGACGAGTTTGGCAGGGATGCCGAGACTCGACATGGCTCTGTATAATTCGTCCCTTTTCACGCTATCATACGCGACTTTAAAATCGATAAAAAGGTGGTGTGTATCGATCTGGAATTCCCGGGATTTTTCTAAAATCTGTCGGAGTGTGAACATTTGATCGACGGTTGACTTGCCTGGCCTAAAACCGCACTGATAAGGGCCGATCAGATCGTTGACAAAAGGTTTTAAGCGGTCACACAGGATGGCCGACAAGATTTTATAAGCGACGTTTAGGAGACTAATTCCTCTGTAGTTGGTACATTTCAGAACATCTCCCTTTTTATGGATGGGGCACACTATACCGAGGTTCCATTCATCGGGCATACTTTCCTCCGACCAAATTTTGCAGATGAGCTGGTGTATGCTCCTAGCCAATTCATCTCCCGCTGATTTAAATAGTTCGGCTTGTAAGCCATCCGCACCTGCAGCCTTGTACGACTTAAGTTTGGATATCGCCAGCCGAACTTCGGTTAGGTCGGGTGGACGGAACTCTTGGCCATCATCGTCCAAGTTGAATGGAGCGTTCTGCCTATTAGCGGCATCTTGGCTGTCTTCGCCATTAAGCAGTCTAGAGAAGTGTTCTTTCCAGATCCTCAGCACTGACTGTGTGTCTACTACCATATTCCCACTCTCATCTCGGCAGGCTTCCGTTCTAGCCTTGAATCCTTGGGTGGATCGCTTCACCCTCTGATAAAATTTTCGAACATCTCCCCTACCGCTACAACCCTCAATAGACTCTACCGCCCGCTTCTCGTGCTCTCTCTTTTTCCTCCTGAGAAGTCGGCGTTCCTCTTTTCGTTTCAGCCCGTAGAGCTCCCGGGCCACTCTCTCAGCAGCTCTTGTTTGAGTCTGCAGCATTGCCTGGTAGGCCTCGTCCTTAGCTGCATGCGCTAGCCGGCACTCCTCATCGAACCAGGGGTTTCGTTGTATTCGCCTAGTGAAACCCAGCACATCAGAGGCGGCACTTCTAATGGCTTGTTGACAGTGTTCCCACTGGTCCTCTGCACTTGATGCTGGTAGCGGACCTCCTGAGAGATTAAGAGTTACGTGGTCTGCAAAAGTTCTGGCAGTCTCTTGCGATTTAAGCTTCTCGACATCGAATCTTTTCACAGCATCTGCTCTGCGTTGTCGCGTCATGGATATCCGCATACGTAGTCTAGCTACCACCAGGTAGTGATCCGAGTCAATGTTGGCCCCTCGGAACGTTCGGACGTCCAAGATACTGGAAGCATGTCTCGCGTCTATCGCAACGTGGTCGATTTGGTTGACGGTTACTTGATCACGCGACCGCCAAGTCCCCTTGTGTATATTGAGGTGTGGGAAGTAGGTGCTTGAGATGATGACATTTCGCCCCGCCGCAAAGTCTGCCAGCCTGTGTCCGTTGCCGGAAGTTTCGTCGTGTAGGCTGTGTCCTCCGACTATCGAACCAAAGATGCCCTCCTTTCCGAATCTTGCGTTGAAGTCACCAAGAATGAAGTTCACGTCTTACTTCGGGCACATATCATACGTTGTCTCCAAGAGATCGTAGAATGCTTCTTTGGTTGAGTCTTCTCTCCTTTCATGGGGGGCGTGAACACAAATCAGCGAAATGTTCTTAAATTTGCCTTTGATGCGGATTGTGACCAGGCGCTCGCTTACACTTCGGAAGCCCAAGACTTCTTGCCTAAGTCTTCCCCTTATCACAAAACCACAACCCAAGAGCCGCTGACCCTGTTCCTTCAAGCACCCGCCGTAGTAGATGTCACACGTTTTCAGTCTCCGTATGCCCTCTCCATCCCATCGCACTTCCTGGATGGCTGTTACGTCAGCCTTTAGCCTGTCCAGGTTCTCCACTAATTGTTCGGCTGCACGTGTTCTGTATAAGGACAGCACGTTCCACGTGCAGATCCGAAATTCATTGTCCTTGTTTCGTTTGCTGGGGTCGTCAACTTTAAAATCATCCATATCCGAGGCTTGTTGTTGTTTCGGAATAACTTTTTTTTACGTGGTAGGGAAGTTACCCCGACGCACAACCCCCGACCCGGAGGACCAGACCCTTCGTATAACTCCAAGGGTAGGGAGCCGGATAAACCGCTCCTTATAGGCCTGAGCTACGAATATGTCGTAGTAGCCCATATAAGGTGTTCACTAAGTAGTTCAACCTAACTGGAACTGTAGACGCCACCGTTGATTCCATCTAGAGAATTCGTCCGCTGCCGCCTCGATGAAAGGAGAAGTGCCTTAGTGGGAACACTCCTCCCCCCCTCTCTCGTTGGCTGTCCCCAACAGCTTTCCACGGGGATTTAAACCCCGTCTCCAGCTGAGGTACTAGACACCCGATGTTCACCACGTGGAGGTGAGAGTAGGAGTTGGTAGACAGAGGTGGATTTTGAGAAAAACCTGTGGACGCTTGTGTCCTCTTGAATGCACATAACTACCCTTTTGAACATCATTTCTGCCTGACCAATATTTTGTTTATTGACGAAGTCATTCAGCCATAAATGAGCCTCATTGCTGAAGATGATTTTTCGATGAAAATCCGAATCATTTTCAAGTTGTTGCTCAGCCAAATTCACGAACATACGACGCTTCTGGTGGTCAAGCGGCTTCAGTTCTTGCGTCAATTTAATCTTGTAAGGATGTAGGCCAAGATCTTTTCGCAAAATTCGCCACAACGACGTCACAGAGATACCCAACGCTTGAGAACGACGTGTGAGAGACACATTTGGGCTTTCTGCAACTCGAAGCTTCAGCGGCAGCAATATTCTCGACATTACGGGCACTTCTTTGTCTCACTAACACGGGAACATTTTGATTCAAATTTTTCCACTAGACGCTCAATTGTTGATCTGCTAGGACGATTATGACGATCATAAATTGGATGTAGCGCTCTTAACGTTGAGGCCACTGACTCTGAATTTCGCTAGTAAATTTTAATAATTTCGACTCGTTGTTGGCTCGTATATCTTTTCATCATCAAATGGCAAACCTTACTGAAGAGAAATGTTAAAATAACGGCAAGAAATATGGCGTCGTTTGCTGTCCCTGTTGTTCTACTTTTTTAGCGTACCTGTTGAAAAACCCTTTATTTATGACTTCAACCTTCAGAGACACAACTTAGTTCAAACTCATTAGAAACATCTCTACGCAAGGCACCTAAGGTGACAGATTGTGTTAACAGACTACCAGCTTGATTAAAATAAACATTTAACTGATTCGGATCAAGAGTACAAGCATTAGTTTTTTTTTTGTTACCACTCCAGATTCGCGTAGATTATTCCAGTGAACTTTAGTTGCAAGAGAAGTATTTAATTTTGTGGCATAATATTGTCCTTTTTCATCTTTAATTGAAGCAAAATATTTACCATAACCCAAAAAGTAATTGAAATTTTTTTTATCAAAATTCGTAAGAGCAGTTTTTGGGATAAAAAAAAACTTTTTGTGTTTTGTTTTGTGCAGCTACCGTTATTTTTTGAGAAAAAAATATTTAATTTCACCTCTAGGGAATCCCCTAAAAACTTAGACTTAAGTCCAAGGTTTGAAGAAAATCGCTTCAACCGTTTAGGCTGCAGGATGAGGTACAGATAAACAAAAGGTTCAATTTTGTTTACGAATCCAAAACTTGCCTTATAGTATCTATATATAACGCAAGGCCGTAGCCAGACAAATATTTCGGGGGGGATATGATTTTCAAAACAAAATTTATTTTAATTTTTAATCTTGATTCTTGAATTAAACTAGCTATCAGCAAGTTAGGCTTCTTTTAAAACATTGTCGCAAAATTTTAGTCGATTTAGTATGATAATAGGTTAAAAATTGCATTTTGCTACTTTTTCAACGAGTTTAGCATAGTACTATCTCTTAACATTATACAAAAGTTAAAATCATCAAAAGGCTATTTAATCTTTTCAGTATCATACTAAATCCATGACACTTTGACGTTTATAAATGTTAAAATCAGGGATGGTTGTGATTTTTGTGCACGAGCTGTCACTTTTTTGGACGTGTTCAGCTTAAGTTTATGAAGCAAGTTGGTTTAGTATGATACTAATTAAAAAAATTTTAAATTTAGAAAATTTTGTTAAACTGTGAAAGAATTAGAAAAAAATAATAATAGGCTGTTTTAAATTTTGCGCCATTGTTTTTTAGCAAGATTAATGACTCATTAATTACACATCCTAACAAAATCAAAATTTTGTACAAGTGATTATTTTTACGAAAGCTTTTAGTGCACTGATTTCAGATATTCCAGTCTAAACATGAAAATAAACATTTTTTTTGTTACATTTGAGGTTAGTACGCTGCTGATGCGAAACGAAAAATCCCATACAAAAATGTCATGACGAAATCATAAACGTGCTCTTCGTTCAATGGTACGTTGTTCAGCCAGCGAAATTGATTATTATAAGAGATTGTTTTGACAAGACTCCACTCTCTTTTCCCGCAGAATCAATTGCCCGGACAATTAATTGTTACATTTGGGTTTGTTCGTGCTTTTATTTGTTGTTACTTTCATTACACCATGGCTGTTGTTTGATTTTTTCGTTAAATTTTGTTTTATTTATTTGTAAATTGTGAAACTGTCCATGAATATTTTTTCGCTGTGTTTTCGTTAATTTTTCGTTGTCTTTTTGGAGACCGCAGGAAAATTTCGTTTCGCATCAGCAGCGTACTAGGCTTAACCAAGAAACTCGTAATGACATGAGAAACTCTTAGTGTGACGCTACTAAAGTCTCCACTAATTAAAAACACAGATCTTTTTTAATGCCTGGAAGAACCAAACTATTTTTGATTAGGCGTGTTATGTTTTCAATAATATATTTGAAGTTATAATGAATACAAAGGAAATTGAGAAGGGTTATCAAGATAAAACAACTAACAAACAATTCTTTTTTCGAAAAGAAAAGATCGCATATGCAATATTAAATTGAGATTAATTTGTAGAGGAAAATTGGTTAACTTTTTTTTGAAAAAAATAAATTGATATGAACCTCAAATAAGGAAAAGAGCATTTTTTCCATTTTGTTTGGATGTCTCGAAAACCACGAAATTAACACCGTTAAATCAGGCAAAGAACACAACGGTCTAAAACATGTTAATTACTTCCAGCAACAACATCACTGTAAACCTAAGGTTTTAAACAAAATTGGGGCAAAGTTTGGGCATTAAAACTTTTTTTTTTTTTTTTATATTCCACGCGCGCAAAAGGGGTTATGGCTACCCTTAAAATGTTTTTAACACATCACGAGCGATTAGGTAAGTAGGAGAGGATTTAGAAGGAGATACCGATGCACATTGGTTTTGAACGTTTGCACATCGAAATGGGAGGGGAAAGTGGAGTCAGGTAAAGCATTCCACATTCGTGTGGTGCGACTGAAGAAAGAATCTCTGTACATTACAGTACATCCGAAGTTGGGCTCGAGGTGAACTGATGGACATTCCTAGAAGCGCGAGTATTACGGTTGAATTTTTTAAGGGGGGGAATGCAACTGGCTATTTCACTAGAACACTGATTATAATAATAGCGATAAAATAGAGAAAGACACGAAACATTACGGCGGTGTTCGAGAGATGTAATTGTTTCTGTTATAGATCTTTCGCCTATCATTTTTAAAGCTCTCTTTTGAATTCTGTCCAACAAACTCAAGTGAGTTTTTGGAGCTCCTGCCCAAACATGAGAATTGTACTCAAGTTTTGGGCGTATAAAGGCTTTGTAGATCATAGCCAGATCAGAAGGGGTGAAAAATTTCTTGCATCTACGGAGAAAACCTAAACATTTAGCAGTGTGTTTGGTTACGTCAAATATGTGGTCATTCCACAAAAGGTGGTCTGTGACACACATACCGAGAACTGAGAGCTATTCGATTTCCTCGATGCAAGTGCCATCCATGGATAGCGGCATTGGGGGTGGATTTCGCTTTAACGACAAGAGACAGCATTGAGTTTTTGAAGCATTAAATTCTACGCGGTTTTTGATTCCCTATTAGACAATGCTGTCGAGATCAGAATTTAGTGAGCTTATCATACGCTGCCGTTCAAGTTCCACATCCGAAGGACATGGATGAGAATCTGTAAACGAATACGAGAATCTGAGGGTACAGTTTAATGGATTAGAAATTTCAGACAAAAGATCATTTATAAAAATAAGGAAGAGAGTCGGAGATAAAACGGAGCCCTGGGGCACACCAGCATTTATTTTGTGGATTTCAGACTTGGAACCGTCCTATACAACGAAGAAGAGATTCATCGAAACCAAATGCGCGCATTTTCGATAAGAGAGCTTGATGCCAAACTCTATCAAGCGTTTTTGAAATATCAAGTGCAATAATCTTACTTTCTCCAAAACGATGTATAGATTTGTTCCACTGTTCGGTGAGATATGCCATCAGATCACCAGTGGACCTATTGCTACGAAAGCCGTACTGCCGGTCATTAAGAAGCTTTCGATCTGCGAGATATTTCTTGAGCTGGAAATTAATCAGCGTTTCCATGACCTTGGAAAGAAGGGACGTAAGTGCAATTGGTCGATAGTTAGAGGGTGAAGAAGATACGCCTTTTTTATGGACAGGCTGGGCAAATGCTGTTTTCCATCCACTCGGATAGAGACCAGCAGAGTAGTACAGATGGAAAAGCTTACGCAGTGGTTTTGCCAGCGTTGAAGAACACCTCTTCAGAACAATGGGAGGGATAATATCCGGGCCAGCGGATTTGTGTACATCGAGATCCTTTAGAACTCTAGCAACTGCACGAGGCATTAAAACTGAAAAGTAAAAGAAATTTTTTGCAAATTGCCAACCAATTAACTAGTTTTCCGAACTTAGTTGCTCTTGAGTTGCCAAGAAGTATCTACCCTTTTATAGATTTTGCTGTGGAAAACAATTTATCATCCAATTTCATGACAATCAGTAATATACACAAGATGGGAAAATACTTTTTTAAGAGGATAGTTGGAGCAAGAAACACATTTTGAAACATATGGGGGGGGGTGTCACAGGGGTCTGATCCTCTCCCCTTGCTATGGCCTTGATGTAACGCAAGTACAAACATTTATGTAAAAATGTTATTTCACTTTACTTAGCGGAGTTATGTAGTTGTCTACAAGTTGTCTCAACAACACAGGACAAAGTAATTTTAGGATTTTCCCGCGCAGCTTTAAATTTCCGAAGGTTTTTGATCGCTTAAGCTTTAACCTTAGATTGCTCTGGTTTTTTATTTGAATTATTTATTTTGTATTATGTTTTTAGATTATTTAATCTGGACTAGTAAAAATCCAGTTCTTTATCAGTATGCTTGAGGTTATGTAACACTTGATCTCTTAAAAAAAAGTTATGTAGTTTGAAAGTATTAAAAACTATTCCATCCTCTCTCTTCAGTTTGAGAAATCGCAACTTAGTTCTATGTTTTCTATTGACCGTATATACTTAATTACCAAATGAACAAGACATCTCCGAAAATAATGCAAATATTAATAAAATGTTTGATTAATTTAAATATAAAACAAATGCTTTGGTCTTAGATATCTAAAAACAACGCTATTGGCATCTATTTGACAACAGTATGCTACTTTTTCGCCCAGCTTTTTAAAGTTAGTGGTAAGATGAGGGCATATTATTTCCAGATCAGTTTTTTGTTGAAAGTTATTTCGAAGGGTATATTAAAACAAAAATTCGCCACACGACACTATGAACTATAAGACGGATGAAATCTTGAGTTCACATAATAATTGATTTTTCCGGCGAATCCATAACATGCCCTTATATAATAATATTGAATTACATCACGAGATGTTTCTAACAAGTTTGTCCCACATTCACAGGTGCTAGTGATCATTATTACCAAAGAACTTATTTCCGAAGAATAAGTATAGCAGTAGAGGGGCAGTAAATAAAACGCCCAATTGGCAAGTAGGTGTTAATGAAAAAAACTTGAAAAACAACAAGAATTCCGTAACACTACTCCAACTCGTATCGTATACCTATAATGAATTTCTTTACGAACGTCATATTTTGTTAAGTTGTGCTCTATGCGGTTATTGGTTTCAGAATGATTTCATATCTATTTATCTTAATATAACTTAAAGTATTGAGTGATGGCAAAAGAATCACTAAGACAATATTATCCCGATCTCAGGGAATAAAGTAGTCAATAAAAGCATAAGGATGCGGAAGGCAATATCCTCTGTCTGTTTTATGACTATGACTTTATCTTATATTTTTACTCTTAATTTTTTTTTCTTTTGATGATGTTTTCCTTGGAAGTCCTTTGGGACTTGATTAAGACAAAAATGAAAAAAAAAAAAAAAAAATATATAACAAATACCTACAACCATATGGATTCAATATGAAGATAAAAACGAATAGATACTTCTACTTATAATATCGTGGTCCAAGTCCAAGTCTAATAATGCTCTTTCAATTTTATTTACGCAACAATTCATCCTTAGCTAGGGGAGCACTTTATCATATCTTTATTCTTTCTTTCACTTTTGCTCAATACAAAACCAAGGGGCTGTTGCATCACCATCACTAAGATTGGGGTTTGGGTTATGATGTTGGGGGTTGGTGAGTAAATGTCCATAAAAACATAAATAAATGGGGAAAAATTCAAGCTCTCTTCTTTGTAGAACATATATGTATGTAGGTTAGGTATATACCTGGGACTGGTATAGAAATATGGCAGAAGTAGATGGAATGGATCACGTGCAGGTTGTTGCTAAATTTCTTAATGACCCCGAAAGCCATTAACTCGTGGCTACTACTGTATTACTGTTTCTGTTGTACCTACTAGGTATTAAGGGGGTGATGGTGTCTTTTTGTGTTTTATAGTATTATATTTTTGAACTCACCCTTAATTTGGGAGGAGGAAAGTTAAATCTGTGGAGTCCCTTATAAACGGTGATATAACTCCTTATTAAATGACCATAAGTTTACTTAGTTTCACTTAGTCCAGCAGCTCTCATATAGTGTTTTGAAACACAAACTCGCTTTGGTAGGTACAGTTAGAGGCAGAAATATTAAGACACTCATGCGATAGAAAAATTGTGATTCATACAGAGTTACTAAATAGTTCGGGACTAGCTACAGAGAGAACAAATGCCGGATATTTTTGTTCAAATTTGGGAGTTGAAACAACTTGAAATAGCAGAAAAGCATTAAAAGCAGTTGCCCCCCCCCCCTAAATGTTTAAAGTAGTTTCAAAAAGAAAAAAAAATCGATATCTTATTTAAATCCTTTTATTTTTAACAAAATGCATGAGAGCAATATACATATATAGGTATGCATTTTATGTACCTGTATTTCATAATTAATATTGCCAAACAAAAATTGGCTTTGCAAATAATAAAATTGATCTACACTTTGCATATCTGTTTTTCCATTTTGTATGGAAGTACGGCTATATTATAATGTAGCCTTATATTAATATATATTTAGTAATATATTTTTATTCAGTACAATATTATAATAATATAACATACAAATATTAACAAAAATCATTTTGACATGGCTTTTGCCGTCTGCCAGATTGACAATTTAAACATCCTTTTACATTTTTTAAGCTAACATTTTCCTATAATTTTGTAAATTAACAGTTTTTTATTTTTTAAGTCATGTATTTAGTCAAATCAAAATAATGCATTACATTAAAAAACGCCTTGCAGGATTCTTTCGCGATATCTTAAAGCAATTTTGCAGTATTGGAACAATTTGGGAACGTTCATCTCATTCAACTGGGATATGACTTCGTCGACAGCTAAGAAATCCTTTCCGAAAATGCATCTCCTCGTTTCCCCTAAAGTTGGACACTTCCCTAAGAAATGCACCACGTCTTCTCTCTCCATCTTGTTGCATATATTGCAGATGACCGGAAGGTCTCCTCTGTGCGGTACATAATTAAGGTTGAGAATCTCCCCTCGCAGCCTTACCATCATGAATATTTCTTCAACGCTTAGCTCATCACGGAAGTAATTAGCCAGTTGCAAATTGTGATTTAGCTGGCAATAGATTGTTCGATATAAAGAGTTTGAAGCCTTCTCCATAAACCTGTTTCTTGCTTCTTCATCAACCTTCGCAATGAGCTGATACATATCCGTTTTTAATTTCCTACAATCATCAGTTCAGTTCAAATCCATTCCACAATTTACTGCCATTTCAAGCCAATCACTGTACCTCCCACTCTTTGTGTGGATTGCTTTCAGAGCCACCTTTTTTGGCAAACGATTGTCCTCTAAGCTCATAACTCTAATAATATAATCCACCTGTAGTTTTAATGTTTTAACAAGGTGTGAGGTAAGCCCTGTTTCCAGCATTATCAAATAATTCGGTGTGTTCCCTGGTAAACGAAATGATCTTTTAATAAAGAACCGAAGTAACTTTTCAACCGTCTCGTACTGCTTGCTTCCCCAAGTTTGCACAGCGTATAACATAACGGATTCAGCTACCGACTGGAATATTTTGTATTTGCTGCTGTGGGATATGGATTTGTTACAGAAACACCTCTTCCATGTTAGGTTTATCGCCATTTTTGCCTTGTTGAGCTTTTGGTAAAGGTGCTTCTCCATGTTTAAGTTTTTCGTAAGAACAACGCCCAGGTATTTAAACTCCGTAACCACCTCAATCAGCTCCCCGTTGAATTGCCACCTCTCATTCCAACACTGCCTGCCTCCTCCTCTTTTGAAAATCATCACTTTGGATTTTTCAAGATTGACAATCAAACCCCAAAGTATGCAGTATTCATGTAAACGATTAATCATTAATTGAAGTGACTCAGGAGAATATGCGTACAACACAAAATCGTCCGCAAAAAGCAGTGCTTTTATGAGCGTCCCAGCATATTCAATACCTCCTGGCAGCCATTCGATCAAATCCTCAATGAAGAGCGCAAATAGAAGTGGGCTTAGTGAACATCCTTGCCTCAGACCCGAAGTTGATTGGAACCAATTTGATTTTTTTTCACCATCCCAAACTGCTGCTTGTGTGCCCTCGTAGAGTCTTTCTATTATTCTGGCAAACTTCAGAGACATTCCTGTATTGCACAGCTTATAAATAAGCGATAAAGGATCCACCGTATCAAACGCAGCCTCGAAGTCGACGAAGAACACGTAGAGTTTCTTTTTCGGGATAGGAACGAGTCTGCAATACTCCTCAGAACAAATATATGTCAACGGTTGAGTACCCTTTCCTAAAGCCGGCCTGGAATTCCTTCAGCAGCTCATTTTCGCTGATCCACGTTGATAATCGACATTGTAATATTGCAGTGAAGATTTTGTACGACGCATTGAGAAAAGAAATGCCTCTATAATTTGCAGGCTCTGATGCACATCCTTTCTTATAAATAGGGAAAATCAATGCTTCCTTAAACTGTTGAGGTACAATGCCCGATTCAAAAACATTGTTTAGTAAGCTAGTTAAACTTTCATACACCCCCACCCCGTTGTTGGCATATTTATAAAACTCTGTTGGTATTCCATCCGATCCAGCTGCTTTTCCATCCTTAAGACTCCCCATAGCCATTATAACTTCATCTGTAGTTATTTCCCGATCTAGGACTTGGTTTTGTACTCCTGGGTGAGCATAGTGAAAAAAGACTCGGTGGACTTCAGGATTGAGCAGGCTCTCAGTGATTAAATAAAATATCAGACTTTAGTTGTCCACTTATTGTAAATTGTTTGCCGTTTCCATGCTAGCTTCCAAAATTCAGAGGAGTTCTTACAGCTTGCTAATCTCTCCGCTTCTATTTCGAAGTACTTTTTTTTTTATTTTTGCACAGTTCTTTAAATATGTTATTTGCTTCAGTGTATTGTTTTTTATGGTAGATATTACTAGTAGTCTTGCAACTTCTTTACCGAGAAAACGATTGTTGCCTTGCACTTTGACACTCTCTGTCAAACCACGGTTCCATAAAAGGTTTTGGTCCTCCTCTTTTAATGTTCGCATTTGGGTTTGCTGCTTTAATAACCTTTTCCAATTGATCAAAGTTCACTATTTGTTGGTTCTGTAGGGATTGTTCTAGTTGTCTGTAGCCTTATATTATAGGTCTTTTTTTCACGTCACCAACTGAAATTCAATGAATCGAATTTGACTTTCTACGAAATTTTTAGCTTCTCAAAAACGAAAGCGTGCTGAGAGCGATAAAACCAATGACTGCCAAACAACGACTCATCCTTCATCAGGTTATCTTCAGGAAATAATTTCTACAGCTTCAACGTCTTCATGTTTATATACATTGCGTCCAAAAGAATATACGTCTAACAATCTAGGAGATTGTGTTGAAGGATTACCTTTGATGTCTAGCTCTGAAAAAAATGCAAATGGTGAAGCGATGTTGGATACCATGCATCGGTGCATTACAATTTTGGTGAATATTCCCAGAATACTGCCAGGAGATTTAAGCTTGAGTATGGTTAAAAAAGTATTCCTCTTGGCTTCAATATTTAAAAAAGTTAAGAGGTGCACTCTGCTACTGTGTCCTTTTCCCATCTCAAAATGTTCAGGGAGTTTTGGGGATAATTCATACAAAAATCATTTAATCATTACAAGAATATCCATGAATATTGTAAAAGTCACTCTTCTAATAAATTAATAAATCACACTTAGGAACAGTCGAATCAGCGAAGAGCTACATGTATGGTAGGAACACACATCCACCTTTCTTTACAATTTGGACAGGAAAAAATAGTTGAACAAAATAAAAAAAATATCTCAGCTATCATCTCAACAGTTATATTTTATGGGACTCATGATGTGCCGCAAAAGGGGAAAAATCAAGATGAAGGTAATTGTAAAATTTGATTCATTAGGTACGCACTTACTATTGTCTACATTCAGGGGTATTTCAAGACTTACTTCGACTTCAATTTAAGGCTGGTGATGAAAATCTGAAGCAGCATTTTGAAGTAGGAAAGAAGAATGCCTCAACCTTTCTCCGAGAATTCAGAATGAAATTATTTATTTCTGTGGGCAAGTGATCAGGGATGAAGTTATTAAGGACGTTAAAGAAGCCTCTGCCTTTTCTCTGGTGGGAGATGAAAGTCGGGATATATCAGGGAAAGAATAACTTTCGATTGGTGTTCGTTTTTACGATCAGTAAAAAAGCGTGATTTGCGAAGAGTTCGTAGGATTTGTAGAGCTGGATGCAAAGACCATTGCTTCTGCGTTAGACAGATTTATTCAAGATACAGGACTTGATCCATAGAAACTCAATGGACAAGGCTATGATGGCTGTTCAACAATGTCGGGCAAAGAAAATGGTGTGCAGGCAATTTTGAAAAAAAAAAAAATACCCTAATGCTCTGCACTTCCATTGTGCAAGCCAAAAGCTAAATTTGGTGGTAAATGACCTGAATGGTGTTCCAAAAAATTCATTTATGTTTAGTCATTGAAAAAAAAATTATGGGAATTTTATTTTGTATTCATCTGTTCTTCTATACAATTGAAAAATTAATGTACAATTTGTTCTTTCTTATAGACATTGAGCCATGAGGCGGCCAAGATTCTCGAAATCAATCTTTTCGGTAATGTTTTTCGTCATGATTTTCTCTTCTTGTGCAGCAATCAAAATAAGACTGCCTTGGTGCTTCCAGCCAATCTTCTTCATCCATTGTGCCAATATGTTTTCATCAATATCCTCAAGAAGCTTCTTGAGGAGATCCTTTGCTATTGTCTGGAAATTGATTCTCTGCCAGAAAAGAATAAAGTCAGCCCTCTCCAGAATGTCAGCAAGATGAATAATTGTTTGTACAGTGTCATCATTGACTTGCTGGGGCAGCACCAAACACTTGGTCATAACAAAATCGGTGTATGGCCATAACAAAATCGGTTAGTGAGCGATTTCAAAAGAAATGTTCGTGTTGTGTCAATGTTTAGCATACGTTGATTGAATTGGTATAACTTGAGAACAGCAAGATTAGTCTCCAAGTCGTAGGTGTTATTTTTTACCATCTCCTCGATGTAGCTTTCCATAATGTCTTTAAATGATCTGGGTTGTATCTTTCAGTGTAGTAGCCCGTAGCGTAATGGTTAGTGCGTTCGACTGTCACGCTGGAGGTCTGGGATCGCTTCCAGCCTCGTCCACCTAAAAACTAAAAAGTTTTTTTCAGGACTACTGCCTCTTGCGAGGAATTGACAAATCCTCCAAGAATATCACTTGTCACGAATAAATGCTTCTCGTCTAGCCGTTCGGATTCGGCATAAAATTGTAGGTCCCTTCCATTCCTGTCGAAAGGCGCACACAGGAATGGTTGCGAGTTGTTAGTCACTAGGCCCTGGTTCTTCATGAGCCGTTGTGCCACCCGATTTTTTAGTTGTATCTTTCAATGCATCGAAGCATTTCGGGGATTGTTTGGCTGGTGCCATTTTCCATTGTTACCATATTAGAGTCATATTGAAAATTTAACTTTTATTGTAGAAATAAGCAAAAATCTGGGATCGTCCTACGAATGCAAACATAATTTAGGAAATTTGACGTTTGAAAAGGAAACACAATAGCAACGATCAAAGATTTCATTTACTTTTACCGAAATTTCCTTACAAGGAGAAAGTTTGTTCCAAACATTCCTGCATTTTGTGAAACTGCGATTTTTAAGGATTTTTAAGGAACATTTTAGCAGCATCGTCAATAGATTGAGGGAGCTTTCTATTGAAGGCAACTCTACAATAGCTTTTCAGCTGCATTGTGCTATAACACAAACAACTTTTATAAAATGTCTTGCCCTAATAGCAAAATACTTAGCTTACCTTGAGCCAAATATTGTAACTACTCTCCAGTCAAAAAAGTTAGACCACCTCGCATGCACGGAACGTGTGCAACAAATTATAAACGTTAAGAAGAGTCAAAACTTGGCTTCCTTCAAACATTCTTGAAAATCGTTTAACTGGTAATGCATTCATCTAAAATGTAACAAAACATATTTAATGTTTGAATTTACAGAGTTATGTATGCTGAGAGTTCACAGGAAAGTGGTTAAGGAAAATGAGATGGAAATTGTAAAAAAGTCCTTGAAATATTTGGTGAAGACCAACGCCGGCCGCTTAGCATTAAATTAATTTAACAAATATCTTACATGCGTACATCAATGTCCCCCTTTCTTTAAAAAAAAAGTTTCATATATGTAGGTACAAAAAAGTCACATAAAGAAGTTCCTTGAAAACTTAAAAGTAGGTTTTATTTTAAAATGAATTAAAATTAACTAATAGCTTTTTATTTATTTATTTATTTATTTATTCTAAAAAATTTGCTCCAGTTTCGGATTAAGCTGGCCATAAACGACGAACATGCTCGCCAAACATGCTCGTGCTCGCCATATTTTCGTTGTCTATGGGGTGGTTCGCAAACGCAAACCGCTCGCCGGCGGCGAAAAATTTCGATTTTCGCGTGTTCGTTTCCTTCGATGTTCGTCGTGTATGGGCATGTTTGCGAGCAATTCTCATTTTTTCTGCGTATATCACCGGGTTCACATCGCGGAAGGAAAACAATGGCTATGGTCAGCCAGGATTTTATTGAAGAATTTATAGAATTATTGCGGTGTGAATGTGCAATTTGGGATTCAAGAAATGAATGTTCGCCAAATATGTTCGTCGTGTATGTGGTAAAGCAAACGAGCATGTTCGTCGTTTATGGCCAGCTTAGTGAACGAGTTTGCCCCCGCCCCCCTTGATCAAAATCCTGCGTGCGCCCTTGAAGATAGTTTTAGTTCGATTTCTGCTCAATGTGCCAAGAAAATTCCTAAATTCCTCATGAAGAAAACAAAATCTTGCAGTAATGGGTTAAAAACTGGATTGTTTCGTTTTAACTAATATGTCAATCAGAATTCTTAATTTTTTGTATTCATTGTGATTATCTAGCTTTAAATTGCTTATTTGAATTTAAATGATTTTGCTTGGGCCTTTTTTCTTTACTATCATTTAGCACTAAATAAGTCTTCTTAGAGCGTCAGTTTATTCACTCTCAATTAGCGTAAACAGTTAGTTTTTTGTTTGCTTTTTTTTGGAATCTGAAAGTGCGATATGAATAAAAAAAAAAAAAAAACGAACAAGTTAGTAACACCTCATTGTAGAATAAAGAACTTTGCTTCAGTGCATCAACTATATTATTATAGTGGTTCTAGGTTGTTTTTGCACCAGAGAGTGTCAGTAATTAAGTAAATTAATATTTGTATTTAAAGTTGAAATACAAATGTATAGAAAATGAATGTTTTTTTTCACTTCAACTTTATATTTACCAATTATCTTGTTTATTTACACAATTTACAATTTAAAAACATTTTATTATTTAATTTACTTCGGAGTTTTCCTTTAAGCGCAACCAAAATGGAGCTTTTGACTGCAGTATCGCATAACTTCAAAAATATATCAAAATGTTCGAAATTTAGTGTTCTAAGGCCGTGCGTCAATTGTGTTAAAATGTTGCTTAAATTTGATCACAGTTAAATTTGTTCCGTTTTTATAGGGGTGAATAAAATTGAAGGGTTTTGCTGTGTCAATTTTATTAAATGGAATTTTTTAAAACATACATTTCCCATTGACGTTCCTTGCGTTAAGGAACCTATCCGAGACGGTGTCAACCTATTCAAAAATTTTCAGATACCTTGATTTGTTGTTCCAATAGCTTTTTTCAGAAGGAAATTCTATCCAAATCGCTTTGGATACAATCTTGAAAGCGGAAATTGCATTTTGGCAATGGCAGTCATGGACAGTCTCATACAAAAGTTGCATTGCACATTGAAGATGGTTTCACCGATTAAAAGCGACAACCAGTGCCTATTGGGCCGCGCCGAATGTTTGGTCTTGGTTTGGGAGAGCCTTTAAGGTGACACATTCGCTATTCAAAATTTATTTGCATGCCGATAAATGAGAATGCCCAATCCAACGGTGAATGTTTCTCTGCGGCACTGAATTTTTGGTGTTGGTTCCGGAAGAGCTTCAATCGGGGTAAACATTACCAAACCTGTTTGACAAATCTGTTCATGTTTGATAGTGTGTACTCTCTGTTTGACAAACACGTTCTTTGTTCACAAATTTTTTTGATATGTACTGTTGAATGTTTGACATCAAACAGATTTGTGAAACAGTTTTGATAATGTGTACCCCACTTTCATCCATGATTATTGAAACTGGGAAATCGTCCAATGTGTTTATTGTTGAGCAAATCGTTTTCGAAAAATCCAAAGCATAAGTTCCTAATCATGGATATCGCTAATAAGCCAATTTTGGTTGATAAGCGTAAGTTAATTAGAGCGTGTGAAAGTCAAATACTATTTAACCACTGTGATCAAACTAAGTCTGAATTTATTCCGTATTGCCCAACTTGCTGAAAACTTCAAAGTTGGCCAACTTACAAGTTGACTTCAAATCCGTAGTTGAACTGATAGTTGAAAAATGCTCTTATTCAATACTTTGAATCTGAACTCCAGAGTTGAAATTCAAAAGTTGACCAACCTGCAGTTTCTTAAAAGTCCTTGGGATATTTGTGAAGCATGAGATACAAGACGTCATTTTCAACTTTTGGTTTGCATTAGAATAATTTTGCATTTGAGTGTGAATATGTTTCTTTATTCATTTTCTATATTCAAAATATTTGAAATAAGAATTTTGTGTTTCCTCATTCAATAAAATACTCGGGATAAACCATTATTGTCGATTTTTTATTTATTACGAATAATTGGAATGGCTTTTCATTCCATCTGAAGCGCGGAGTCAAAAGAATACCAAGAAAAAATACTTAATGCTCATGAGGTCCCTCATCTAAGTACTAACTGCGCCCTAAGATGCTTGATTTCGGTGATCGGACGACAACCTGTTTTTGTTTTATTAAACCGATATTTTCCGTAAAGTCTTTCGTCCAAAGGCAATGAGTCCTTTATTAAATAAAAAAAAAAAACATAATTGTCGTTGCTTTTGAGAGGCGAGAACGATACATGAAATAATGGTCGTCCTTTTTATCGATACCAACACGGGGAAGCATTTTGTATCGCCGCCTTTCAAGGGATACATTTTCTACCTCTGCATCATCTTAGCTGCTCCAAAAAGATGACGCCCGATTCTCCCACATATTAGGTAATTTGCACGAAACATTTTTTATTTTATTATTTAAATTACAACAGAGCTCTATTTTGATTTAATTATTATTTATTTTAAAATTTTTTTCGCTTGCGAAGTCAAAAGCGAAAAGTTTACACAAATGAATATCACGAATGAGTAAACAGAAATGATGAAAATTCCCAAGTTTACTCGCTAACTTCTACTATTTCGTTGATCAACTCTAGAGTTGAAAATCAAAAGTTGAAAACGTCAACTTCTAGTGAATTGAAACTGTTTCTCATGTTGACTGTAAAAATCCCGAAGTTATGTTCAACTTTGAGTGAATAAGTTTGTATAAGAAATTATTATGTTTGTATAAGAAATTTGTATAAGAAATTTCTTTTCTTATATCCGTTTTTCTCAAATAAGAAATAGTCTTTCTTAAATCCGTTTTTTGCTAATAAGAAAAACTCGGATATAAGAAAGAAATTACTTGAATTATCAGAGTTTATTATATCCGTGTTGTACTGTTAAACAAAAAAAAAAAAACGACAACCTTGAAAATATTGGCCGCACCGAACAAAAGAGTGTCTATTAACGAAAGACGGTTTAATAACCTACAACCTTGGCTTTACAATTTTTCATCCACTATCGATAGTTTCGGAGACATGGGTTGATTCGCGGTTTCAAAAATGGAGGGTTTCACCAGGGTATTGGCGTCCCGAAAACCCGGAATGAGTTTTTCTAATAGCCCCCTTTCATGTATACAAAAATCAGCTTACCAATATTTCGTTCCACGAAAAAGTCTATCTTTACTGTATCTACTATATTGGCTCAATTGATTTAGCAGCCAATTTTACAAAAGCTCTAACTTTGGACTGGGATATCGCATTATCTTCAAAAATATTTTAAATTTTTTCAAACTTTGTGATCTACAATTTTAATCATAAGGACAATTTACATAAGTTTCTTAGGAAATGAGAAAAATGGGAAAATGTAAAAAAAAAACTTAATAAATCGACATAACCTCTAAAATATTGTCCACGCAGAAAAAAGTTTAAGATAATTTTAATTCAAAAAAATTTGGTTGTAAGAAATTTTCACCTCAAATCGATAGTTTCGGAGATATATAAAGATCAATTCGTGTCGGATTTCCCCAGGCGTATGGCGATCGAGTCCCGAAAAGAAGACTTAAGCTTTTCTTATGGCCCCTTTTTAAGAGATACAAAATTCAGCCGCCCTATATTTCGTTCCATAAAAAAATTGTTCTTTGACTAATTTTCCTGTACTACAAATAGTTTTTACATGTTTTTGTCGAAATCTATTCTTCTAGCGAAAAAAAGTGTATTAAATGTTTTTATTTTTATTAAAATAGAAATAGTTTTTTTTATTATTATTTCATAACTAATTTTTGAAAGTTACCAATAGATTTGAGTGCTTCCAGATTGTTTCAATTCATATAACAAGGACGCAACAAAAGTAGAGCAACAGGGACAGCAAACGACGCCATATTTCTTACCGCTCTTTTGACATTTCTCTTCAGTAAGGTTTGCCATTTCATGATGGAAAGATAAACGAGCCAACAACGAGTCAAAATTATTAAAATTTTCTACCGAAATTCGGAGTCAGTGGCCTCTACGTTAAGAGCGCTACGTCCAATTTATGGGCGTCATAATCGTCGTAGCAGATCAACAATTGAGCGTCTAGTGGAAAAATTTGAATCCACAGGCACAGTTCCCGTGCCAGTGAGACAAAGAAGTGCCCGTAGTGTCGAGAATATTGCTACCGCTGAGGCTTCAGTTGCAGAAAGCCCAAATGTGTCTCTCACACGTCGTTCTCAAGCGTTGGGCATTTCTGTGATGTCGTTGTGGCTAATTTTGCCATTGGGCCGTCATTGGGACGTACTTCTTCCGTGATGATCAAGACCGGTACGTTACTGTGAATGAGGATCGCTACCGTTCAATGATAACCGAATATTTTTGGCCCTAATTGGATGATATGGGCTTTGAGGACATGTGGTTCCAACAGGCCGGCGCCACAAGCCACAATTTATTGGAAACCAAGTTTGGAGAACGTGTTATCTCACGAAATGGTCCAGTCGCTTGGCCGCCTCTGTCGTGCGATTTGACGCCGTTATACTATTTCCTGTGGGGCTACGTCAAGTCACAACAAGCCAGCGACGGTTGATGAACTTCGTACGAATATTGAACGTGAAATTACAGCAGTATCGGCCGATTTATGCTTGAAAACCGTCGAAAATTGGGTTCAGCGTCTGGACTTCTGCAAGCGTGCCCGTGGTGGCCATGCAATAGAAATCGAGTTCCATACATAATGGCATCGATCGTTCTTTCACAGGAATCAAGAATTTCATTTCAGCGCTCTTATTGGAAAGCCCGATACAACTCTATGTCCACTATATCAATCAGGGATTGACTGATTTGATTGAACTATTTTGTTAGTATGCAACGATCCTTTAAAGTTAAAAAATATTTTATTTTTAAATTATCAAAAAAAAAAAAAATGTCCGAATTAAGAAAATCAAAGATTTATTATTTTTTTATATTAATTTGCGACACGCAGAGAACCGCCTTGTGTCATGTTAATCAGAGTTGAAACATAATGGTTTTTCGAGTGAAGATTTTTATTATTCTTCATAAAGTATAATATTAATGAATATTTTCGAACGTGAATTCGTGTAAATCAAAATGCCGGATTTCAATATGCTTCCTTATACTACCAATCGGTTGTTTTTGTTTACTATTTTTGCTGATTTAGGGTAGACTAGCAGAAAGCAAAACGTCGCCCTAGTGCCACAAAAACGTATGTCACTATTTGCTAATTTTCAGGAGAGACGATTTTGTGATTTTTTCTTACCATTTTTTATTTTTATAAGTTCCATGAATACTTTTATAAAGTTAACTTTTAAAAACTTCAAGATTAACATGCTAGCTATAGAATACATAAAATATTTTTCATTTTGTTCGTGGATTAAGATATATTTTATTCAATAAAGTGAAAAGGTATACTGTTACGTTTATGTGCCTCAAACGATAATTATTACTTTTACCCTTTTTGTTTTGTTACGTTTTTGAATAAGATAATAATTTTCAAAAATAACTTTCTCATTTATTTAATTTTATTAATTGTTTTCTTGTAATATAAGTACGTAAGGCATTTAAATCAAATTATCATTTTTGTCATCCAAATCAGAAGTTTTTCACGATTTGTAGAAATCGTGGCAGTGCGAGGGTATTAAAAACACCTGTTTTTTCCACAAATCTAAAGGAGAATGGGCAAAGTGGTCTACCTACTCAACAGCAATGTTTCATACATCATCGTTAAGGTAATAACGTGTACATCAATTAATTTTATGGACGTAAAGCTCTTAACCATGGGGTTTGAAAGATATTGCCCTTGAAAGCACCGAAAAAGACAGTAATGCAACTCTTCATTTGCAGCTTGTCTTACCACCCACAGTAAAGTGCCATACATCGTTGAAAAGATTATAACATGTACTTAATTTCCAATGAAGAATTGCACTGTTATTCTATTTGCCGATTCTTAGGGCCAAATACCTCTCGAACCCCATGGTCTACATATTAACGGTTTCCAAAAAAATAAAGTACATGCCTTATACTTTTTAAAGATATATGTCACATTTCTGTTGAGTAGGTCCATCAGCTTCTTATGCGCAATTGCATTATTGCTTTTTTATGCATTTTTTTCCAAATACCTTTCGAACCCCACTACCTACGCTTTAGCGATTGTATACAAAAATTAAGTACACGCAGTAACCTTTTCACTGATGAATCACACATCACTGTTGAGTTGGTAGACCATTTACCACTGAGAAATTGCATTGCTGTTGTTTTTGATGCTTTGAAGCCAAATACCCCACAAACCCCATGGTTAAGAGCTTAATGGTCATATAATGAAATGAAGCGCACGTTAAAACCTTTACAACGATGTATGACAGATTACCGTTGAGTTGGTAGACCAGTTGCCAATTAAGAATTGCATTATTTTATTTTTGTCGTTTTTGATGGATTAATATCTTTTGAACACCATTATCTATATCTTATCGGCTCTTTAAGAAAATTAAGTACATGTAATAATCTTTTCAACGATGTATGGCACTTTACTGTGGGTGGTAAGACAAGCTGCAATTGAAGAGTTGCATTACTGTCTTTTTCGGTGCTTTGAAGGGCAATATCTTTCGAACCCCATGGTAAAGAGCTTTTTGTCCACATAATTAATAGATGTACACGTCATTACCTTTTCGACGATGTATGACACATTGCTGTTGTGTAGGTAGACCAGCTCCCATACATTTTTGCCCATTCTCCTTTATTTATTTAGTTTTGCAATAGGCCAACATGTTTTCTCTTCATGAGGACATCATCAGGGCACTCGTGATGATGATGTCTTCATCAAGACGAAACACGTTGACGTTAAATTAGACAATATGTTGACTAAATAAATTTCCACCAAGTGCTTAACCCTCATCTATCGAGTATATTATACCCTTGATACAAATGTCCAACAAATCACTATAATGTATACATTGAGTTAATTTTGGTTCCTTGATTGCCGCCGAATTATTTGTACAGCTTTGAACTCTCCCAGATCCAAGTCATACTTAAAAAATATGTTATTTGTATCAGTTTTCTATGCTGCTGCCAAGATATTTTTAGCCAGTTAACATTATTCCTTTCCTTACGATTTTTAATCAAAGATTTTTAAGAAAGTGGAAAAGGACTACCATTTTCTTATGAAGTTGATAAAACAAAGAAGCTTAATTTTGAGTATATCGAAAATAATTCTGACAATTGCCAATTTGCAATAATTGCACACTTAATAAAGCAAATTAAAATTGATTACAAGCCCCATATTTTTCCGTTAAGGAACATTTACTATCACAATACAGGGACTGTATAGTCCTTTTCGAATTGAAAAAAAAGCTCCCATAATTGTTTGCTTTATACTTGCAAGAACATGGTATGACTCAAAAGAATCTGATCCGAAGGAAGAAAGATTAATAATCTTACGCGAGGCTGCTGCCATTATTGTGAAAGACATTCGGGCAGAAAAGTACGAGACCTATACTTTGCGGTGGTGCGGAAATGTGTTGAGTCGTTTCCGCCATGTCTTTGTGTTGAGCGAGTTCACAAAAGTTGTAGGAAATTTAGTCTTCTACAACTTTGTCATTTAAACATGTCACTTATTTTTAATAAAAATGGTCCAACAGTTCAAAAAAACAGGGGAAATCTCCTATTTTATATCACATTTTGCTTATTATTAGCAAAAAATAATTATTTTACAGAAAAATTGTCTAGATAAAAAAGGTAGACAATTTAATTATCTATAAATTATAAAAATAAATATAAATAACCAAATTGCGAGAAATGCAAAATACGCCTTCAAATCGACAAAACACAAAATCTAAAACTCCGGGCACACACCATATCAAATGTTGGTCTTAAAGCTGTGGTTTTATGTTCTACTCCATCATTTCAACCTGCATCAAAACATTTTGTACTTCGATTAAATTTGATATATGGTGAAATTTTGTCTAAAATAATCGGGCTATGACATGAAAATTAGTTTTTGACAAAAAAACATTATTGAATTTCATTGCAGGTCAAACGGTAAAAGCTTATTTCTTATTTCCATATAGGAAACGTATCTTGATTCAAATTTCTAGAGTTGGGGTCATAGAAACGTAACGCCGCTTGTATACTTCGATGTATTTTGAAAAAAATGTTGATACGGCAAGTGCTAACTTCTAATCTAATTCACTTAGAGGCACAATTTTTGGCCACAACATAGAATGCTATATTTTAAGAAAGGTGGCATACCCAGTCCAAAATCTTAAAAAATGTAGTTACGTTCTTGTGTCACTAGGGCGATGAAAATACAACGTAAATCCAACGAAAAATTTGAAAAAAAAAATCATTAAAATTCAGTGATGTACGAATTCGTTGGCACAATTAATCGTCATTCATTTGATAATGAATATGTTCATTAAACAACGATTTTTCCTGACTCAGTATTTTTTCGTTGAGTCAATGAATTGTTTATGTTAATTAACGTTAAAATTGGTCGATGACTGATAATTTGATTCGTTGAGTAAATGATTTTATGTGAAAAAAAACTTATTTTTCCATCAACGAATTGAGGCAATGAAAAATTCATCAAACAAAGAATATTTAAAACGAAGTTTTTAATCAGTCCAACGAATTTTTGAGGAGTTAACATTTGATGTAGAGGTTTTCGTAATTAAGAAGAATATTATTTTCAGTGTGCTTACACTTTTCAGAGCAAACTTTGCGCAATTTCAATTCTTGATCGAGCACTTTCATTTCATATTTGAGTAGATTTGTCATTGAAGTTTGATTTTTTACTTAAATATTTTCCCTCATAATTGTCCACGGCACCTAAACTTGAATCTATTTATTGTCTTAGACTGTAGTAGCGGTGAGGTGTTTTTATGTGGATATTAACTCACAAATGCGTTGAACCTTTAAAAGTTTTTTCCACTTCGTCGGAGAGAGGTTGAATATAATAAAAATTGATTGCATGCTAAAAGTGGCTTCTATTGTAACAATGTCGACGAAAGATTATTATACCGACGAAGCAGCGCAGCGCAGCTACGAGACGAGACTTCAAGACCGCGAGACTCCGACTCGACTGGACTATTATAAAAAATAAAAACAGGAACAAAATAGCAACACACCAACACAATATCCAGGGAGAAAAAAGTTATGCCGACATCTACTCATTTCGCAGTAGGTTTTACTGTTGCTGTTTTCCTGGAGTGCTGTTGCCAGAAGAGTTCGTCTTCGAGTCGTTGTTGGTTGCTGTGCTGGTGCTGGGTGGTGGGTGGTGGGTGCTACTTGATTTTTTCATATCCTTGCTAAGTGTTTTATTAGTTCAATTTCACGTACACACTATGAGAAGACGGCGAAAAGGTAGCAAAGCTCTATTAGTTGGTTACCCTGGAAGACTGTTTCAAACTCAATTTTGGCCCTTTCTTTTTTCCATCAGCATAGAACCATCAGCTCCATCAGGAACCCACTTCACCCCCGCTCCTCATCATCATCATCCATTTACCGCCACCACTTTTCTTCTTAAATTCGTTTGCATGATGGCAATGAGGAGGAAGTTTTGTTAAGGCCAATAAAGACATCGTAAGGGATGGTGCCATTGTGGTGGTGCGGTAGACTACAGTGAGTGCTTGGTTGTTGCATGTTGCGAGATGGGGGTAAAGCACTTCTAGTGGTTTCAGCATTGCCTGTTAATTGAATTTCACCTTCGATTGAAGGCAGCCAAATTACAAAATAATAGGAGCCAATTAGCAATCACTAGAGAGAGGCACTTTTGGTTTAAAATTCAATTTTGTTTGCTTTCGTTTTGTGTCTGTCGTCTGTGCCTGTGCGTGTTGTAGGAGCGCACACCAAGGACGAGCGGGTTCTACGATAGATTTGTTCAAATCTGTATTCCTATAGTTTCTATAGGTACATACCCTGAACGTGTCCAGAGTGTTGAAAGTTTGAAGAAAATCAAAAAACCTTGAGTCCGAATATTGTGGAGAAACTTTAATTTTGTGCACATTCAGGTGAGATCTTCAGTCAGTAACAGTATATTATATACTGCATCTGCTGCTTTGCAATTCTTGTTTTCGGAAAGTATCTTTCTCCCTATGATTGTGTGTGGATAATTTTGTTTCTTCTCGCCTCCAGTCAACACACACACAAACACACCGGCAATTTAGTCGGAAATAAATCGACTACGGGTTGACTTTTGACACAAACACATTAATTTCGATTTATCGTGTGTATTTATCGCAACAAAACAACACGAGCCAGTGTGATGTTTAGAGAAAGATACTTTTGCTAAACGGACACACCGGCCGGCGCGCGATGGACAGAACCAGTACAGTGGTTTAGGAGAAGGGACACACTTTCCAAAGTCATATAAAAAAAAGATGTTTATGCAGATACGAGTATAGAAGGTAATGAGTACAATATTTTTTTTTTATGGTTCCACCTTGCTAAAAAAAACAGAAATAAATTATTATTTTATGAACTTAATTGTGTAATTTTATGACCTTAATTGTGTCCATACATATACTTTACATACCTGTAAATTTCTGAAAATTACCAATTAAGTATTTGATAATTTTGAGACTGAAAATTCTACTGACTTTCAATTTGGTAATTTTGCTTCAGAAAAGATCAATTTGGGGTATGGGAATAAAACATTCACGCATTTTTTTAATTTTCACACCACTAATCGATTTTCCTTTGAACAAATCATTTTTCCACAACGCACGGGGCAAATATTTACCAAGTGTATTCAAAAGTCTGGTCGTTGCCAAGCACATAACTTGGCTTCACTGAAATGACTCAAATTTTGCTTTATTGTTCATAGTTGCATACACTATTTGAGTCAAGTTATTAACAAATTCTATATTCATGAGCAAATTGGCTGAAATAATGGTTCAGTGTCAAGGAATAAAAACAATGAACGAATTAACCATATAGAAACAAACAAACCACATAAATTGTGCCACAAATATTCCACAATTTTATTCGCTCTTAAAACGACAACAAAATTCCGGCGGTATACTCGGGCGTATACGCAATTTTTTATTTTACGGAATTTTTCACAAATTTTAATACATTTTTGTTTGTCATGCTTACCCTGATAATAGTGTGAACCCCCTAATGTTTGAAGAGAGGAAAAGCGTTTATGAAAGTTGGATACGATTTAAGTGATACCGATGCCCATTGGTTTTGAATATTTGAATATCAAAATGGGAGGGCACAACAGCGCCGTGTAGAGCATTCTACATTCATGTAGTACGACCGAAGAAAGAATCTCTCTACTAAACAGTACATCCTTTAATTTGCCTGAAGGGAAAACTGATGGGCATTCCTAGAAGTTATTTTGGGGAGGAATGAAACAGACTATTAACAAAAACACTATTTATAAAAATAGCGCTAAAGTAATGGAAGACATGTAACATTGCGGCAACGGTGTTCAAGAGTAATAGTAGATTGAGCTAACAAAAAAAAATCTCATTTGAATTCCTACAAAAATAAAAATGCACGCCAAAAAAAAATTAAAACAATTTAAGGAGAACATTTTTGAACAAACACCAATTCAAGGTAGTTATCAAAAATAAAATTATCCCATTAAATAAAATTGTTCGCATTTTTTTTTTACCGAAAAGTAACAACTATACTCTGTTCAGTTTGTATTTTCACTACAGGCCTTATGGGACAGCTTTTTCAAACATACACGTGCTGGCTGGTGTTGGCATTGCACTCAACTTAAGAAATTGCCTGCGAAATAAAAAACAGAACCCCTGACTTCCATTGAAATTGTTTTTGTAATATTCCATAGACCCACGTACACGTACACCCCATCATGTCCTGTCTACTCCGTGGTTGTGAGGAGACTGAAACAAGATACACACAATTTGCCTCTCGCTCGCTTAATGTGTTTATTAAAACCAAAAACAATACATTGATTCAGAGTTCCCATACGTCGGGGGATGGAAATTCTAATACCTTTTTCTTTGGTTTTTGCTATGTAGCTTTCGGAATTATAGATTTATAAAAGCTTTTGAGAGCATATATTATACGTATGAGGAAAAAAGTGTTGTCACTTCATGTTTTTATGCTTACATCTTTTCGTTTTATTTTTGTTTTCTTGGTTAAAATATTTTTTTATTTTTTGGTAATTTTTTTTTAAGGAAGAATTACTATTTGAGCAAGTTTTTGATGGAGTTCTATTTTGTTTGGTTATTATTTATATGAAAAACGCAACAGTATCCAGTATACCTGGAAAACCCCATATAAAAAAAAACACCTTTTTTGTTTTAACCTGACCTGCGTGCATTCAAAAAAACTGTGGGATTATCGCCTACTATCTTACCTCTTGGTGATGTGGAAAAAGATAGATTTATTTTTTTTTTTGCATTTACATTCATTTTTTTAGATTTAGTTTACGATGTTCAATTTTTCTGTTTATGAAATCTAAATAAGCAGTTGGTAACCCTACTGGGAATATGGGTCCAAGATGGCTGCCAGACGCACTCAAGGAAAAAACTATTGTATCAGATCAAATTTCTTTTAAGGTAGGCTTTTGCAGTACCTATTTAAGGAACGCTAAGGAATTTTTTTTTTCGAAGATTCTTGAATGCAAAACTCAAAAAATAATTTCATTTCGAAATTGTTGATTAAAAAAGAAATCAAACGATAATGCTTATCGTTATATTTATATCTTAAAATCGTTAAGGAAGAACATCAGCCTTAGTATAAAAAAAAAAAAAACTATTTTGTTCTATTATTAATTACAACATTTTTCTTCACCTAAATTAAATACATAATATATTATATTTGAAAACTTACCTTAAAAAAATTTAGTCTGATACAGTAGTTTTTTTAACTTTGAGTGCGTCTGGCAGCCATACGTCTTGGACCCATATTTTTGTGATGAGGAGAGACTACTGCATCATTAGGAAAATGAATGATTTTGCTATGACAATTATCCGTAAAACCGATTTTTTGCATTCTTTGAGTGCGTCAGGCAGCCATTTGGCCCCATAGAAAACGTCTTGGAACCTCATATTCATGTCGAGGGCGCTCAGTTCTTTAATTAAATATGATGTTGTAGTTGCTATACCAATTATCTGCATTTTCGAAAAAAACGCATTTTTAATGCAGCATTTCCTGCAAACGCACAAACCACGGAGTGCTAGACTTTCATATTGGCATGTAAAAAGTTAAGATGTTTTTTAAAATAGTAGTGAATTTTTGCTATCGTTCACACCCAAAATCGGCTGTGGGCTCTTAGTCTATTATATAAAAGCAATTACAAAGGCTGGCATTTCTTCTAAAATAAAGGCCTAAACGAAGTTTCTATCATAAGTATTAAAAGCGCAATTACAATTAAGATGGGTCAAGGTACACCAAAGTAAAACTTTTCTTAAATCCCTAATAAATGATACCAAAATTGGAGATAGGCCCTTAGTGTAAAACGATTTTTTTCTTAGAATATACCACATAATTATGCCCTAAAATACTATTGACGAATTAAGGGACACCCTGTATACAGGGTGTCTGGTAATTCGTGTGCCATACTTCGGGATGTGATTCTTGGTCATATTGTAAGAAAAAAATGATTCTACAGTAAAGTCTGATTTTGAACTTTGGCATCACTTTCTGATGATTAAAAAAAGGCTAACTTTGGTGTACCCTGACCCCTGTTAAGGTCAATTTCTCTGTCAGTACTAATGCTATGAACCTTTTTTTTTGTAGAGAAACTCACCCTTAAAACTACGTTTAAGCTGAGTTGATAATGTTTTTAGGGTTGCCAGATATTCAATTTTAAATGGTGCTCAATTTTTCTTGTCCGAGCAAAATTTTGAATTTGAGGTCTTTTTTTTCAAAAAATGCGTAATAAACATAAAGTTTTCTTATTTTTACCTGACAAATAAAAAAAACTCGTATACAAGTGGACCCAAAATCCCATACATTTTATGATACTTGGGAAAATCTAAAACAGGTAAAATTAAAAAAAAAATTATTTTTGCCCTGAGGTGTAAAGGGTTTGAATAAAACAATAATTTGTGTAGTTTTAAGATATTTTTATTTTATGTACACACAAATACAGTAATAATAAGTACTCAAAGTTCGCTCCTGCGTTTTGAATGCATGCTAGAGCCCGTTTTTCGGATTTCATTTTGAATGTTTACTGTCGATAACTCTTCATGGGTCAGGGTTCAGCCTTTTTTTAAATCGTCAAAAAGGAATGTCAAAGTTCAAACCAGACTTAACTGTTTAACAATTTTTTTCTTAGAATATGACCAAGAATCACATCTCAAAGTATGGCACCCGAATTACCGGACACCCTGTATACCGACAACAAATTTAATAACTTTTAAAAATGAGGATTACTCAATAAGGTTCATTACAATGTTCCTTAAAAAAGTCTTATTTGTTGACGCAATATAACGAAAAAAAAAACGGAAAACATACAAATTCGACAGCGTGGAATCTGTACGTACTTGTCAGTGACATCTATGGGGTAACAATCCCCATACAAATTTTGCTACATTTCGTGAACTCTTTTTATCAAATTGTATGACTTTTGCTCCCGTTCTTCCCTACTTGAACTACTGTGTGCTTTACTACACAACCATATCAGCCGTTATTAGAACGGAAGTCTTAATCAACACTGAACATGTCAAAGCCAAGGAACCTATTCCGAATTCTGTCCCAATTCACAAATAACATGAGCAGAAGTCTGCCTGATGCAACCCCAGCCCAGCGGAGAGTAGAAGAAGTATTTAAGTTCGATAGTTTCTAAATGAAATCGATATCTATAGTTTTTTGCCCAAAATTTGTACAAAAACATTGTGTCTGGTGTGGTTCGCTATACTCGTCGTATTTTCCTGATGTGAATGTGCAAGAATAATGTACCTATGTACGTCGTCATCGTACATATAGAGTGCGCACAGAAACACACAAAGCAAAAGCACCTAGCACACACGCTTTGTGCTGTGAAAACTGTCAGATGAAATAAATTTCATTTTATCGAATCGTAAATCATAAAATGACATTCATAGGTGGAGATAGTGTCGTATTTGTTCATGTTTATTGTATTGAGCCCAAGGGCCCCCAGTTCCATCACCGAACAAAAAATGTATATTCTCCCAACGACCGATAAACCTGAGTTCACTTCATAAGCATAAATATACTGTATGAAGGATGAGGGTAAGGGAATGACAGAGAGTCAGCTTAGAATAGCTCAGAAATAGGCAAAAGGTGGGTCTGGTATTGGTTGTAGAGGTCTGCGCTGGGTAAGGCAACGCACTGGATTTTCAAATCAACCCAACCAACCCGTCTATCGCTATAATACTCGTATATGTATGACTGGAACGTGTGTCGAATTCATCGATTTTATAGAGCATTTCATTGAAACGTTTTTGAGGAGTTCTGTTGCTGGCTGGGCTGAGTGGGACTTCTCTGGAATTTGTAACTCCATTTGTGTGTTGATTGTATGTGGTGGCAATGGCGATGGCGCTCGACTAGTGCTAGGTGGATGGGAATATTGAATTCCGCAACAAAGGATCTGACAAATTGTCAATCTCAGGTGTTGTGATAGTCCGTAATCTATATATGGATAAAAATACAGTTGGAATATTTATTGGATTATATTATGTATGATTACGATCCAGACAAAGTAGACGTATACCTATAGAGCGACACGTGTGGAGGTTAATTTAAATTAAACGATTTATGATTAACTGTATACTGTACATCTGGACGGTTTCATTCATCAACCACCCCATCATTATTGGCTCATCAATTGCAATTTCAATTTCTCTTCATAACTTATAATATAGACCTCAAGTTAATCCACATATCCTTGCATCTTTCAACTCATGAGCCAAAGAAGGTGATTTGTGGAGCAATGATATAGAGCCGCCAGTGGTCGCCAGCTTGTCAGTCCGTTACAGACCGCACATCATGAAGTGATGTATATATTGCGTTGTGGCAGTAATTAATTATCACGGATATAGTCCTTAATGCCAATTATTATTGTCTACCTTTGGATTTTCGGCAGGACTGTTGGTAGGTAGGTATAGATTATTTTGTTAGGCTTACTCAAGTTTGACTTTAGATAGTAATGCCTCGCCATTCAAGCAAAGATGCACTCAAGTGAACATTGATAATATTCACTACTCCCAGTAAGTGACATAACAGTGTCTGCTGATGTTCACATCATGTGTCACAGTTGGTGAAATTTATGGGGAAGATAGAGTGTGGTTAATTTGGCTAAAAATGGTCCTATAGTCATCACTTTGTTTAAACATTGTACGAGATTTCCTTCTGCTTGACTATCTGGGAACGAATAACGTGTAATTACTAAAAAAAAACACGTTAACTGTTTAAAAAAATTTACTCTTCAAGGATTATTAAACTGACGACTTAAAGAAGTGAAGAAGTGTGTTGTTCATGTTTGATTTGTATGTGAGATTACCCGTGTTTTATTGGAAAAGCTATCCATAGTAGCTATCCATAGTAGGATGTTACATGAATAACAAATACAACATCAGCGGTATGTATACTGCCGATAAAAGTTAAAGTAGAATCATACTGCGGATAGTTTTCCGAGTCTCGAATGGATTTTTGGTGATTTCATTCTCAAATGTTGGTTACTATTAGTTTTTTCGTGAAGTTAATTCTGGCTGCTTCTGATTCTCACAAATACTATATTTTTCTTTTTTAATATTCTGACAGGTGTTCTTTCAGTTAAACCAATTTTGAAATACAAAAACCAGGCTACTGCGGATGAATTTTTTTTTGGTAATTTTCTACTGTACTATTTACAGAATGTCAAAAAACCACGGGTTTTATCTAAAAAAAATGTCTCAAAAGTTCTTCTTGAGTATTTTAATTCAAAATTTGATCAAAATGTTTAAGCATTTGTGATGCACTTTGGAAAACAAAAAAAATATTTCAAAAATTAAATATTTATACAAAAATTTACGACCGCATGAACTTGCTCTTATATTCAAGTGGGCTATGTTAAATTTCAACATTTGTTCAAAAGCATGCAATTAATTTTTTAAGTTGCTTAAAATCCAAAACTGGTAGCATAGTTCGAGCTAAACAAACAAAGAAGCATTTTTATTTCTAGTTCAAATATGAATGAAGTGGTAGATCGAGGGGAAGTTGGCAAGTGTCGATACCTAGAACTACAAAAGTGGTTTAGAGCAGCGATGACCAAACTTTTTAAGCTTTGGAACCCTTAACAAGGTCAAAATATATTTCGGAACCCCGAATCTTAACGATAGCAAAACATGAAAAACAACACAATTAATTTCAAAATCAATTTTTTGTTTATATTTCATGTGAGTGTGGCTCGAAAATTTCTTATGAAATTGAGTGTTGTTATATCATTTTTGTTTGCTTTTTTAAATTATGAGAAGCTCACACTTCGATAAAAAGAAAATGTAAGCGTCAAACATTTTTATGATTACATGACGTGAGCTGGGTAGTAGCCCGTAGCGTAATGGGTAGTGTGTTCGACTGTCACGCTGGAGGTCTGGGATCGCTTCCCAGCCTCGTCCACCTAAAAACTAAATTTTTTTTTTCAGGGTTACTGCCTCTTGCGAGGAATTGACAAATCCTCCAAGAGTATCACTTGTCACGAATAAGTGCTTCTCGTCTAGCCGTTCGGATTCGGCATAAAATTGTAGGTCCCTTTCATTTCTGTCGATAAGCGCACACAGAAATGGTTGCGAGTTGTTAGTCACTAGGCCCTGGTTCTTCATGAGCCGTTGTGCCACCCGATTTATTTTTTTTTTAACGTGAGCTGGGTAAAAATTGGCCGGCTGGTGGGTGAATTTGGTCAATGAACGCACATTTTTTCAAATTTTTTTTTAATAAAAAGAACTTTTTTAATCTTTTCAGCTTTGTTTCTAAAAATGAATAATTTAGTAAATTAAAAATGAATGCAAAAGAGCAGAGAAGGGATGATTGATTCTCCTAATATTTTTCCAGTGAAATTAACAATCCATGTATTTAAACAGCAGCAACATATTAATGAAACCCTGAAAAATAAACAAAAAATCATCAGTATAAGGAAATGTCTCTGTTATCAATAATTAGTAAGGGATCATTGATTGATTAGCAATGAGATAATAAGGAATACGTTTACGTGGCCAGTGTCACCCGAAACTGCAGAATGACTTTGGCCACCCAATTTTTTATTTTCAAAAATTAAACCAAATATAACTGATTTTTCTAAAATTAACGAAACTTGTGCAAAAAATCTATACTCTTTAAAAAAATCTCCAAAAGTTATTCATTTTTTTAAATGCGCCAAAGTCACCCGGTTTCACGGTACTAAAAAAAATATTTTTGTGTTTTTAATGTTTGTGCTTCGAGAAAGTCGCAGAACCCTGATAACTCTTAGGCGGAACCCCAGGGTTCCGCGGAACACAGTTTGGGAACTGAGGGTGTAGAGTACAGAATTTTCGGAAATTGAGGCATATATATATGCAAAGAATAGTAGGCAAACGAGAACAACGCATAAACAATTAAAGATACTTCAAGGGAGAGAAAAGAACTACTTTATTTTGTTAAAATTACTTTAATGAATAATCAAAAGAATCTATAAAAATATCTTGTACATAATATATAATATATTTTATTGAACTGAAGTATATACATTTGGGTCTTAATTCTAAACTGTCAATTTCGTAAAGTGACTCGGATTGCAATTTCACTTGCAATTTCATAACGTATTGCAATAAAGCCGATGCTCTCAGGCCCTTCCTGAGGCCAATACGAATTTATCAAGCCCTAAATCGTGAAAATCAAAGTAACCGTTCTCGAGTTATGCACTAAGCACCGTATGTTCCCAGATTTTCAATTTTTTCTGGAAATTTTAGGGGATGTTCTTCCAGTTTCCTCCTATGCCCTTCCTTGAACTTATACGAATTTATCAAGCCCTAAGTCGTAAAAATCTAAGTAACTGTTCTCGAGTTATGCATTAAAAACTGGATATTCCCTGTTTTCCAAATTTCCTGGAAATTTTCCGGGATTTTCCTCCAGTGTCCTATGGCCTTTCTTGAGCCAATACGAATCCATCAAGCCCTTAATCGTGAAAATCGAAGACACCGTTCTCGAGATATGCACATAAGGGGCCTAATTTTATACATTGTTTTTAATTTTTATAAATATTATTTAAAAAATTGTCTTTGATTGTCTTATACTATTTACATTATTATGGATGGTTCATCTCGGGTTGTTCATATCCGGTTGTTTTTGTGGTGGTATGCGGGGTAAGGATGGCTACTAGCCACGGTGGTAGTTTGACGCTGCCTCCTCATAGAATTGGATTGCTTCGTCGTCGTTGATAGAAATGATTCCTTCGTCCAGTATTGCTGTTACATGCAGGTATCAAGGCTCGGGGTATCTCTCTTCGCTGGTTATGGTTCTCACTATAGGGTTCGGATGATTGCATAGATTGCTCGTCAATCGTTTGGCAACAATGATCATGTATTTTTCCAGGGGTGTTATTCCGGAAGCTTCGTAGAGTCGCTTGGTGCTGTGATGCTTTCGTCGCTATTGGTCGAAATGTAGTCCCGTGCAGATCCGCAGAAGTTTCCTCTCAAACATTCCAAGCTTTTTTATGCTGGTTTTGGAAATAGTAAACCATGTAGGAAAGCCGTATGTGATGATCGGTCTAAGAAGTTGCTTATAGAGAAGCAACTTTGTGCTCTGGGTCAGTCCATTCCTCTTCCGCATTAGAGGGTGGATTCGGTGAAAAGCGTAATTAGCTTTTTTCAGAGTAGCTGTTACGTGCGGGTTGAAACGAAACCTCTCCTCAAAGTTGATACCTAGGTATTTCACTGATGGTTAAGTCATCAGTTGCGATCCGTCCGGATAATGTTGCGGCAGCTTGTGGCTGAAGGGGTGTTGCGATGTCCCGCGGGTCTTCTGAAGCAAGCCAGCTCAGATTTAGCTGAGTTGACTTTAATGCCCCATCTTGTGTAGAATTCCCACAGACGTCGGACGTGTTCTTCCACTCTTCGGGCTGCAATGACTGGGTACATAGAATTGGCATAGGTAAGTGAGTCGTCCGCAAAAAGCAAATTCATTGCATTGTTGGGTTGAGGTTGGTTCGATGTGTAAATGTTGTAGAGGAATGGTCCCAATTTGGATCCTTGAGGAACTCCCGCTCTGACGGTTTTGGTTTTCGATTGACTGTTTTCGATCTGCACGAAGAATGATCTGGAATCGGGAAAACTGAAAATTAGTTTAATAAGTGTACCTTGAAAATTAAAAATAGCTAGTTTGTGTATTAGTCCCCGTATGTATATGCTGTCAAATGCTTTCTCTATATCTAGGAAGCAGCCAACAGCAACCTGATAGTTGTTGAGGGTGTTAACAACGTCGTTCTGGAACGACGACGAGTGGGTGCAAAGTGGAGTGTTTCTCCCGAAATCCAAACTGCATATCCGGAATGATGTTGTTAGAGGTGCAGAATGCTTTCAACCTCCGAAGAATAAGTCCTTCAAGGATTTTGTTGGTGTTGTTAAGAAGGGAAATGGGACAATATCCGGAAACGGTATTCCTGTTGACTTTCTTCGGTATTGGTACTATTTTTGCTGTCTTCCATCTCATCGGAAAATAGCAATTGTTGATGCGTTTGTTGAACAGGATCGCCAGGAATAGGATCATGACTTGGGGAAATTTCCTTATGATGTAATTTGAAATTGTGTCTGGCCCGGATGATTTCTTAGGTCGTCCTTTGTGGATTAAATCAGCCACTTCTTTGGGGTTGGTGAAGATTTCAGTCAGCTCAGGATCACTGGCAGGATTATCATCGTTGAAAATGGTAATTTCAGTGTGTGTTTGCTGCAGCTGCTGAATCGTTGATTCGACACAAAATCTTGCACAAAATTTTCTTCAAAATATTCGGCAAATGCTTCCGCCTTTTCCTGAGAAGTCATGACTTCCCCGTGTCTAGTGCTGATTTTGTCTGGCAATTGTTGTCTTTTGCCGATGATCTTGTTGATTTCCTTGAATGCGTCGGATCCAGGTTTGATGTTGTGCAGCCTGTTTTGGAACTGATTGTTGTTGAAATGTTGAATAGCGTCCCTCAATATAATGTGTGTACATTGAAGTTCGCTCTTCACTATTTGACAGTTGCTGTTGGCAGTGTTCCATTCCCTTTGTTGGATCCTTTGCAGTCGTTTCCGTAATCGTTGTCGATGATCATACAACCGACTAATCCCTTCTTGAACATGCTGGTATCTGTCTCTTGAGGTCTTCGGTTTCTTCTGCTCGTCGAGGATTCTATGGATTCCTCTATTTCGTTGTTGGTGAGGTTTCTGTTGGCAACTGGCATCACGATTGTTTCCTCAATTTTTCTTTGTAATCTTTCGATATCCAAGTGGAATATGTTGTACAAGACGGGGGTAGATTGCTGTGCATCAAAAGAAAAAAATGACTTTGGCATAATCCATTCATATGGCACATGATTTTAAAGTGCTTTTAAATGATGAATCAAATGAAATTAAAACTAAGGCGATACGACAACCACAAGTTCTCACAAGTATTATGCTATAGGCCCACAAACCCTTTTACCAACGGTATTTTTATGGACTCGTCATATATTTAGTTTCCATACTATTGAAATAAACTATTAATATACCAATTTCTTCGACGTACTATTATTTTAAAGGGGTTTCGGTAATATTTACTTATCGTACTAAATAATAGTCGTACATAAAGAGGCTATAACTTTTGTTCGTCTTTTTGTATCGTCTTAGTTTAAAGTTCTTTATATTCACCATTAAAAAGGACATTTAAATCATCTGCCATATGAATGGATTATGCCAAAGTCATTTTTTCCTTTTGTTGTACAACAATATAACCCCCTCACCTTGGTTGATTTGTTAGCCTTTCTCGATTTTAACTTTACTTATGCTGGCGCTACAGTCCGGTGTGAACCAGGCCTCAATCAACAAGCCTTCTCTAGCAAGCTCTGTCCCTAGCTAGCTGGTTCCAATTTCCCACACCAAGGTGGTTGAGGTTCTATTCCAATTTGCCTGCGCCACCGGTTTCGCGGCCTTCTTCTACTCCGCCGTCCCTCGGGGATGGATTCAAAGACTTTTAGAGCCGGAGCATTGATGTCCATCCGCCCTACGTGACCCAGCCACCTGAGTCTTTGGCTTTTTACTTTTGTGACTAGGTACAGCCCGTACAGTTCGTTGTTGTATCTTCTCCTATTTTCCCCGGTTATGCATACGGAACCGAAGATCACCCGAAGAATTCTCGAATATTCTTAAAGTGTACTCATCCGCCGCACAAAGGGGCCATGCTTCTGCGTTCTGCACCATACATCAGTACCGGAATGATGAGTGTTTTGTAGAGGGACACTTTAGTCATTCGAGAGAGGGCTTTACTTTTCAATTGCCTTCTAAGCCCGAAGAAACAGCGATTGGCAAGAGTTATCTTTCGTTTGATCTCAGCGCTGGTATCGTTGTCTGAATATAAAGCAGAGCCCAGGTAGACAAAGTTCTTAAATACCTCAAAGTTATATCTGTCTATGGTAACCTTCTGTCCAAGACATTGGTGTTGAGCGTCCTTTCTAGATGACAGCATATACTTTGTTTTGCCCTCATACACTGCTTAACCCATCTTCTCCGCTTCCTTCTCAATACCTGCAAAAGCTCCAGTGACTTCACGCTTTGTTCTTTCAAATGTCAATGTCGTCAGCGTGTGCAAGTAAATGGATTGACGTTTGAAAGATTGTGCATCTAGTGTTGACGTGAGAGTTCTCCACTGTTCTTTCGAGTATGATGTTAAAGAAGTCGCATGACAGCGCGTCAATTTGCCTAAATCCTTTTTTTACATCGAAGTTGTCGGTGAGGTCTTTGCCAACCTTGATGGAGCAGCGTGCGTTCTCCATCTTCATTTTGCACAAACTGACGAGTTTGCCAGGGACCAAAACTAGACATTGCTTTATATAGCTCGTCTCTATGAATACTGTCATACGCGGCCTTAAAATCGATGAACAGGTGGTACGTGTCGATTTGAAGTCACTGGGTTTTTTCCAAGATCTGCCGTAGTGTGAATATTTGGTCGATGGTTGACTTTCCTGGCCTAAAGCCACACTGATATGTACCTATCAGGTTGTTGACGAACGGCTTCAGGCGTTCCCATAACACGGCAGAAAAGATCTTGTAGGCGATGTTAAGGAGACTAATTCCCTTGTGTTGGCCCAGATTAGAGGGTCTCCTTTCTTGTGGACAAACAATGCTGAGGTTCCATTCATCGGGCATGCTTTCCTCCGAAAATATTTTACAAATGATCTGGTGCATACTCCTAACACAGTCATCTCCTGCTGCTTTGAATAGCTCGGCAGCAAGCCCGTCGTCGGCTGCAGCATCTTTTTTGGACTTAAGCTTAGATATTGCTATCTTCACTTCGTCGAGGTCGGGTAGACCGAATTGTTGCCCTTCATCGTCTTGGTTGAATGGTGTAATCTGCCTGACAGCGGATTAGATTTTTAATCGCCGTTATATAGTCTACAGAAGTGATCTTTCCATATTCTCAGCATCGACTGTGAATCTACCACGATGTTCCCTCGCTCGCCCTTGCAGGCTTCGGTTCGATCTCTATAGCCCTGATAGCTCCTTTTTAACTTTTGGTAAAACTTCCGAACATCATACCTGTTATGACATCCCTCAATCTCCTCGATCTCGCGCTTGTTATACTCACTATTTTTCTTTCTGAGAAGCCGGTGTTCCTCTCTCCTCCTTTGCTCGTTGAGCTCGCGAGCAGCTCTGGTCCTTCTGTGCAGCGGCGCCTTGTATGCCTGCTGCTTCGCCGCATGTGCTTGCCGGAAATCGTCGTCAAACCATGGGTTTCGTTGTGGTGGTCGAGTGAAACCCAGCACGTCAGATGCGGCATCTCTGATGGCTTCCTGGCAATGTTGCCACTGGTTTGCAACACTTTATGCTGGCGGCATAGGACCTCTTAAGAGGTTGTTTGAGACCCGATCGGAGAAGGACCTAGCAAAATTCCTCACAGCATTTCTTCGGTTTGGCTGTGTTCGAAATATCCGAAGCTGTACCTTGGCTACAACAAGGTAATGGTCCGAGTCAACGTTGGCTCCTCGGAATGTTCGGACTTCCCTGATCGTGGAGGAGGGCCTTGCGTCGATCGCAATATGATCAATCTGGTTGACGATTGATTGATCGAGCATGTTGTTAATTGCCTAAAATGGAGATAAGATTTAGCATGGAAAAAATGTCTTCAATAATTAAATTTCGAACTTAATTTTGTATTGGAGAAAAAAGTATGAAAGCAAGCTATTGAATAAAAATCAAAATATACAACCTCACGAGTTTACCCAAATCACTTCATTAAAGCAATCCTCTTCGTATAGTCTCCAAGTCAAAATATGTACCTATTCCTACATATTATATGTATTATTTTGAGTCCCTTTTTTAAGTATACACTCTTAATATTTAATGTGTTTTTTTTTTTAAGGCTCAAATCACTCTTTTACTTATTCTCAACTCGTACAGCTTTCAATTTGTACCTCTTTTAACACATTTAAAAATTTCAATATTCTTTATTTTTTGTTCAAACCTTTTTTTTATAGACAGTATATCTTCAAATGCATTAAATTTATTCGTATTATATGCAACCCTTTGCTGAGATCAAATTGAATGAAACACTGTCTCTCATTCTGTTTGCCGGTTAAAGTGTTGTCGCGTGCCATATACTTCAAAAATTGAAGAGCATCATCCATCTCCGCAAATAAAAATTAATATCGCTGCCGCCTCGTATCTCGGTTGATGCGGACGGGACGGAATCTCCTTCCTTTGCCGCAGTTTTTGCTCATAAATAAATCTAAAGGATATTTGTCGCACGAGCAAACGCACTTGTCTGGCTCATCGAATGATTAACGGAATTTTCCAATCGTCGTCGTCCGCCGGCATCGCTTTCGTCCGCCATTGGGTCGATTTCATTCAATATTTTCGGCACGTCTTTCTCATCTGTAGCGATTTTTTTTTTTGTAGTAAGAGTGCATCAACGGAAAAAAAAACAACAACTAAAAAAAGTCGGAAATACTCCAAAGAAACATCACCGAAAGGATAAATGCGAAAAAAACAATCGTTGCCGAATGGACTGCCTAGAGGTGCGTGATACTTCAGGGTTGAAATTTGTCATAAGGATACCTTGCCTTGGAAAAAACGTCTTCAATAATTAAATTTCGAACTTAATTTTGTATTGGAGAAAAAAAGTATGAAAGCAAGCTATTGAATAAAAATCCGTAGTAGCCCGTAGCGTAATGGTTAGTGCGTTCGACTGTCACGCTGGAGGTCTGGGATCGCTTCCCAGCCTCGTCCACCTAAAAACAAAAAAGTTTTTCTTTCAGGGCTACTGCCTCTTGCGAGGTAATTGACAAATCCTCCAAGAGTATCACTTGTCACGAAATAAGTGCTTCTCGTCTAGCCGTTCGGATTCGGCATAAAATTGTAGGTCCCTTCCATTCCTGTCGAAAGGCGCACGCAGGAATGGTTGCGAGTTGTTAGTCACTAGGCCCTGGTTCTTCATGAGCCGTTGTGCCACCCGATTTATTTTTTTTTATACCTTGCCTTGAAGAAGAAAGAAATTTTCAACTGGAAAGAACATACTCAGCGACTGAGCATTCCACCTACCAAGGTATAAGGCTCGAATTTGAAAAAAGCAGACTTATTGTATCAATCGACAATCACAAATATTGGTAGTGGGGCCCTTGGGGCAGTTGCCTGCCATACCCTTACAATAATCCGTCACTGCGTGTATTTTCTATAAGGCTAGAACAACATTGTGGCCGATATTGTGTTATATAAAAACACAGCAACTGCTGAAACGTGCTCCACATAATAAATTTCCCCGAAGTGTCAGTATAGTTCGTAAAGTACCGGCATCGCGATTGGTTCTAGGGCTGAGGGCCAGCAGTACGACAGCACAACTTGCTATTGCGCGACAGACAGCCCAACTACAGTCTGACCCCTAAATAAAACATATAGCTATGGTCACTTAGGAAATTGAGATACAATATCCCCTTTAACCCTGTGCAGTTCTAGATGATACACTATGTGAGTTCCGTTCCCTAACATAACAACCATTGTCGCTATAAATTTTCATTATTAATGAAGGCACTGGCCCAGAAACCAAAGGGAAAGGCTCTTCCAACAGGATAACTATATATTCCTGTATGCCATCTCTTTCTTTCGTGATTGGAATATGTATATAAATTATTTTATTTTCATTTTTTTTTTCTTATCATTCGGTCGTATTGAGTTATAAATAATTTTGAGTCATTTTCTCTCTCTAAAAAAAAATGAAAAACCATCCAATAAAAATGCGATACGGTCAGTAGTCAGAGTCACCATAACGATTTTGGGGTCGCGGCCGGGGAAAATATAAATAAATATACCCTCACTCAGACTTAATGCCCCCCCCCCCCCATTGAACTGGAAAAAAAATTATTTTAAAAAATAATATTAATCGAAGCCAGAGAGAAAGACATAATTTTCCATAATTGCATTTACTGCCCATAATAACAACGACGACGACGATGATGATTCGAAAATGATTCTGAAATATTTTTGAATTATTTGTCGAATATTATGACACAATTCGAGATATTTCCCATTAAAAAGTCTCAGTTAACGAACATGGAACAAATAGTCATAGATACACGCTCTGATAAGAGGTTCAATTATGTTGGGGCGGACGGCCATCGAACGACCGACGGACTGAACAAAAAAAAAAACACAAACCGTCATCGATAAGATCTGGGGTATTGGGTATAGAGTTGGATAGCAACATCATGTCACCGGTGGCGGTGGTGATGGATGCAGATATAGCAACGTTCTGTTGGATGAGTGGTTTGAGAGAGTCAGAGACGGATCTTAAGAAAGGAAGGCTAACGGGGCCATAGAACTAAATATTGCTACCTACCTACATTTTGTCATGTACGTGAAATTAGCTTCAAGCTACCCGACTTCTGTTGCCTTGTGCCGTTCTTAAATAATTTTTTAAATACATATTCGCTAATTTGCGAATTTGGCAAACAAACCTTCTTCCTTTTTGTTTTCTTTACGATTTTTCTTAAAACTAAAATTGTGATGTATTGTGTTCAAATTGTTCTACTAACTGCAGAAAGACACATTCCAAAAATCGTATTTTTGCAACTTGTGGCTGCTCGATACCTGAGGTAAGCACCGCGTTTTCGGATTTTCAAGCCATTCGTAGTTGAAATAAAAATAGAAGGAGTGGGATTATCTAATTGTTTTCCAAGAAGATTTTTAACACGATTACCCTCTACATTAGCTATTAAAATGGGTCCATAATTCAATAAAACATCCAAATATGACATTTGTTTTTATCTAAGTGTCTAGTGGAAGAACAATCAGAGCACAAAACACTAAAACTATATTTTATTTGAAAATCAAAAATGGTCTTGGAAAAATTATTTTCGGCCATCAAAATTGAAACAATCACAATTTTCTCTCCCGCAAGTTGGCCAAGTTGGAAGACAATCTTAATTTTTTTGAAAATCCAAAATGGCGATGCTTTCTTCGGTACATTTCTATTTGGTTTGTTTTATTTCTTACGATAAACGAAACATTAGAAATAAAAAATACAAATTATACTAAGGAAATACTTTTTTTTTGTTCTCCCAAAAATTTAAACTAACTTGAAATGCATACGATTTTTTGCAGCAACGGACAACCTAACAAAATCATCTGGGCCAGACATGATTTCTAACCTCATCTAAGTCTCACCTAGTCATGGTGATATTTCTCACAATCTTGTGCAACAACTTCGTCACTTACTTACTTACTTTTGATGGCGCTCACAGCCCAGGATGGGCTTCCGCCTCAACTAACAACCTCTTCCAGCCAGCTCTGTCCCTAGCTAGCCGCTTCCAGTTGCACACACCAAGTGCTTTGATGTCGTCATCCACTTGTTTGCGCCACCTGTTGCGGGTTCTTCCTCTGCTGCGTACCCCATCGGGGTTGGATTCGAAGACTCGTCGGGCAGGTGCGTTGCTGTCCATACGCTCCACGTGCCTCAGCCATCTCAGCCGCTGTATTTTCTGCTTTTTGACCAGGTCAACGTCGCTGTATAGCCCGTATAGCTCGTCGTTGAAACTTCTCGTCCATACTCCTTCGATACACACCGGACCGAAAATCACACGAAGAATCTTCCTCTCAAAGCACCCTAGCAGATTTTTATCCGAATCTTTCAGTGTCCATGCTTCTGACCCATAAAGCAGGACCGGGATGATTAGGGTTTTGTATAAAGTCTCCTTGGTTCTCTGAGAGAGGGCCTTACTACTTAAATGCCTTCTTAGACCGAAGAAACAGCGGTTGGCAAGAGTAATTCTTCGTTTGATCTCTGCACTGATGTCATTCTGCGATGTAATAGTGGAGCCCAGGTAGACAAAGTCCTTGACAACTTCGAAGTTATATCTGTCCATCGTGATATTTTGCCCGAGTTGACGATGTTGAGATTCCTCTCTCGATGACAGTATGTACCTCGTTTTGTCCTCATTAACCGCCAATCCCATTCTAGCCGCCTCCGATTCAATGCTCGCAAATACCTCTGCCACAGCTCGCTTCGTTCTGCCACCAATGTCTATGTCATCCGCATATGCAAGCAATTGAACGGACTTTTGATAGATTGTACCGCTGGTGTTGACATGTGCGTTGCGTACAATGGCTTCAAGAACGATATTGAATAGGTTGCATGATAACGCATCGCCTTGCCTCAATCCTTTCTCAACATCAAAGGAATCGGTGGTGTTCTTACCAATTTTGACGGAGAAGCGGGATTTCTCCATCGTCATCCTGCACAGGCGGACGAGTTTGGCAGGGATGCCGCGACTCGACATGGCTCTGTATAATTCCTCCCTATTCACGCTATCATACGCGACTTTAAAATCGATAAAAAGGTGGTGTGTATCGATCTGGAATTCCCGGGATTTTTCTAAAATCTGTTGGAGTGTGAACATTTGATCGACGGTTGACTTGCCTGGCCTGAAACCGCACTGATAGGGGCCGATCAGATCGTTGACAAAAGGTATTAAGCGGTCACACAGGATGGCCGACAAGATTTTATAAGCGACATTTAGGAGACTAATTCCTCTGTAGTTGGTACATTTCAGGACATCTCCCTTTTTATGGATGGGGCACACTATACCGAGGTTCCATTCATCGGGCATACTTTCCTCCGACCAAATTTTGCAGATGAGCTGGTGTATTCTCCTAGCCAATTCATCTCAAGCTGATTTAAATAGTTCGGCTTGTAAGCCATCCGCACCAGCAGCCTTGTACGACTTAAGTTTGGATATCGCCAGCCGCACTTTGGTTAGGTCGGGTGGACGGAACTCTTGGCCATCATCGTCCAAGTTGAATGGAGCGTTCTGCCTATTAGCGGCATCTTGGCTGTCTTCGCCATTAAGCAGTCTAGAGAAGTGTTCTTTCCAGATCCTCAGCACTGACTGTGTGTCTACTACCATATTCCCACTCTCATCTCGGCAGGCTTCCGTTCTAGCCTTGAATCCTTGGGTGGATCAATTCACCCTCTGATAAAATTTTCGAACATCTCCCCTACCGCTACAACCCTCAATAGACTTTACCGCCCGCTTCTCGTGCTCTCTCTTTTTCCTCCTGAGAAGTCGTCGTTCTTCTTTTCGTTTCAGCCCGTAGAGTTCCCGGGCTACTCTCTCAGCAGCTCTTGTTCGAGTCTGCAGCATTGCCTGGTAGGCCTCGTCCTTAGCTGCATGCGCTAGCCGGCACTCGTAATCGAACGTAATCGAACGAATGCCTAGTGAAACCCAGCACATCAAAGGCGGCACTTCTGATGGCTTGTTGACAGTGTTTCCACTGGTCCTCTGCACTTGAGCCTTGACTTCGTCAACAATTGCTATTTTCCGATGAGATAGATGGAAGACAGTGCAAATAGTACCTACCGATACCGATTTCTGGATATCGTTTCTCAACAATACCAGCAAAATCCTTGGAGAACTGATATTGATGGCTGTCTGCACCGTTAACAACATCATCCCGTATATGCAGTTTGGATTTCCGGAAAAAACATTCCACTGTACACCCCACTCCTGAGGTTCTTAGCTCCCTCAATAAGCATTCGATAGCATCTGGATTCGGGGGTAATATAGAAGCTTATCATTTTTTATTTTCCAGATACACTAATAAAAACGATTTCCAGTGTTCTCAATTCCAGATCATCCTTTGTCCAGATTCGAAATAGCCAGCCAACAACCAAAACCATCAGAGTAATTGTTGTCCAGTTGTCCAAGGATCAAAGCTAGGACTGTATTTTTACAATATCTTCACTCACATACGCCAGATCCATGTACCTATCAGGTCATCGTAGCAAGAAGAGTAGAGGAACACGTGTCCCGCCTGTGGAAATTATACGCAATGTCAACTCAGCTGATTCTGAGTTGGCTTTCTTCAGAAGACCCGCGGGATATTGCAACACAGCCACAAGCTGCCACAGCATTAAACTCAATCATCGACGGATCACAACTGACGACCAAACCATCGCATCGGTGAAATACCCAGGTATCACATCTTCTCTGGAAAAATCAAATTTCGATTTCCACCAAATCCACACTCTAATAAGGAAAAGGAATGAACTGAGCCAGAGGACAAAGTTTTCCTGTCTATACGGAACTTCTCAGACCGATCATCACACACGGATTTCCTACTTGCTTAAGTATTTCTAAAACCAGCATGAGAAAGCTCGGAGTGTTTTAAAGGAAACTCCTAAGGATCTGAATTTTCTGTTTAAACAAATATATTGTTGAAAAGCAACAAATCTTATGGATTTATTGTTTCTTTTTTGTACCAATGCGATGTACATTGTACAACCATCAGCTTTTTAATAAATCTTAATTCTTACAACAATATTTAAAAATCGTTGGAGCTATGTGTAGTGTATTCTATTGAATAAACCGGAATTTTAAGGGAAGAAAGGAAAAATTGCGTTTACGGGTTTTTATTATTGAATATGTTTGTGTGGCACTTAAGCTTGCTTAAAACACAAAATTCGTTCAAATTCACCCATTTATTTCTGAGAGAATGGTCACACTGGTAATTTTTTAATATTGTCGGTATAACTCGAAAACTAAGCCGAACTTGTGAAATAAACTTAAGAAACAACTTTTTGTAGGAAATTAGATTTTCGATCAAAATTGGTGGTTCGAAAAATTTTATAAAAAAAATTAAGCATGGCAATAGTCAAAACTGACCTTAAAAACATCGAAAAATCAATCCTTTTATTTATTTCTTTATATTTTTTTGTAGTTTTTTTCGTAAGCATCTTTCAGACTTGCACTTCATTGGTACTATATGACAAGCTTCCCGTACTTGAAATTATTTGAAGTCGTGATTTTGATCAAATTTGTCATTAAGATAAAAGAGAATTCAAAAATAGTGGGTCCCGTAGTTTTATCTGACTGTCAATTTGTAACACCTAGGCCTACAGACTAAACGGATGGATCGATTTCAATTTTTGTTTTTTTTTGGGAAGTTGAGCAATGTAGGCGATTAACATTATCGGATGAGTACAGGATGTGTCTGGATGGAACCTATACTATACAGGGTGTCCGGTAATTCGTGTGCCATATTTTGGGATGTAATTCTTGGTCACTTTTTGACGATTTAAAAAAAAGGCTAATTTTAGTGTACCCTGACCGATGTTAAAATCAATTTCTCTGTTAGTGCTAACGAAAGGGATCTCATTTTAGATTTTTTTTGTAGCAGAAATACTTGCCTTTGAAACTACGTTTAAATTGAGCGGATATGTTTATAGGGTTGCCAGATATTCAATTTTAAATGGGATTCAATTTTTCTTGCCCGAGCAAAATTTTGACTTTGAGGTCAATTTTTTTCAAAAAATGCGTAATAAACATAAAGTTTTCTTATTTTAACCTGATGAACAAAATAATAATTAAAAAAAAACTCATTAACAAGTGCACCCAGAAACCCATACATTTTATGATACTTGGGAAAATCTAAAACAGGTAACTGATTTTTTGCCCAGAGGTGAAAAGGGTTTGAATAAAATAATATTTTGTGTGATTTTAAGCAATTTTTTATTTTATGTACATACACAAATACAGTCATAAGAAGTGCTCAAAGTGCCCTCCTGCGTTTTGAATGCATGCTAGAACCCGTTTTTGGTTTTCATTTTGAATGCTAATTCTCGATAAATCTTGCCTTACTTTTAGTAATCCTTCGGAAATACGTTGTTCTAATTCAGTTAAAGTTGTTATTTCAGGTGAGCAAACTATTTTTTTCATTCGTCTCCATATCTTGCAGGCCAGCGAATTGGTCCATTTCTGCCTATCTATCTATCACTGTATACTCCATCCAGCTAATCATTAACTTCACGACCATAGTGAACCGGAGCACCATCTTGTTGGAAATATGATGAAGCTAGTTGAAGCAGTGGAACATCCTCCAATAGGTCAAATAGATTATTTTATAAAAACTCCAGACAGTAGAATTAACGAGGGGTGGAAACTTGAAAGGCACGATTAATTTATTTCCAATTTCACCTGCACACATATTGACACTAAATCTGTACTGCTGTGCTGACTTGAATGTAGATTGCTCGAATCCCATGTATGGAGTTTATGGAAATTTGTAAAACCATCTCATCTTCTTCAAAGAATTCTGTTTATAAACTGGTTATCATCCAAGCTTATCTCTAGCAACCGTTTACAAAATTCGAGTCTCTTTAAAACAAGCGCTCTTATCCAACTGTAACCGTAACTTAACTAGATAATCTGATGAATGAATTTGTTTTTCCATTCTTTTATACCACTTATGTAGTTAGTTTACCCATTAAACATTCATACCCCAGATTTAACTCTCCCTGAGAAGAAGTAAGTAGTAGCCCGTAGCGTAATGGTTAGTGAGTTCGCCTGTCACGCTGGAGGTCTGAGATCGCTTCCCAGCCTCGTCCACCTAAAAACTAAAAAGTTTTTTTCAGAGCTACTGCCTCTTGCGAGGTATTGACAAATCTTCCAAGAGTATCACTTGTCACGAATAAGTGCTTCTCGTCTAGCCGTTCGGATTCGGCATAAAATTGTAGGTCCCTTCCATTCCTGTCGAAAGGCTTACTCCAGGAATGGTTGCGAGTTGTTAGTCACTAGGCCCTGGTTCACATGAGCCGTTGTGCCACCCGATTTATTTATTTTTTTTTTTGAGAAGAAGTAAGGTAATTGGGGTTTTGACTGTAAGTGGCATTAATACACTTTTAACCATTTTCATGAGTTCCCATTCTTAAAAATTACCTTAAAACTATCAATTCCTGGAAAACCACTGCAATTTCCAAGTGCTGCAATAAAAGTAGGTACAAAACCCAAAATTCGTTTTTTTACCTATTTAAGATTTTCCCAAGTATCATAAAATGTATGGGGTTTTGGGTGCACTTATCAACTATTTTTTTTTTTATTATTGTTTTGTTCATCAGGTAAAAATAAGAAAACTATGTTTATTACGCGTTTTTTGAAAAAAATATTGACCTCCAAAGTACAAATTTTGCTCGGGCAAGAATAATTGAACACCATTTAAAATTGAATATCTGGCAACCCTAAAAACATATCAGGTTAACTTAAACATTGCTTTAAGGGTTAGTATTTCTACTAAAAAAAAAGTCCAAAATGAGGTCCTTAACTTTAGTACTGTCAGAGAAATTGACCTCAATATGGGTCAGGGTACACCAAAGTTAGCCTTTTTTAAATCGTCAAAAAGTGATGTCAGAGTTGAAAATCAGACTTTACTGTAGAACAATTTTGTTCTTAGAATATGACTAAGAATCACATTCCAAAGTATGACACATTAATTACCGGGCACCCTGTAGAGGCAGAGTAAAAAGATGACCTGTATTCCATGGAGACAAATTCTGCACTCATCCGAGAACGTAAATCACCTACATTGCTCAACTTCTTAATTGTAGTGCATAGCGAAATTCGTACTCAAACTTTTCGATGAGTTGCAGTTAATTTTGGTCCCGTGGCGGGACATTTTGGGGATGGTCTGCTTCCTTAAGTCGTCTCCTAACTGTCCCTTAAACAACGACTCTTTATCATCCCAGTCAAAGTACGTTGTCGGAGAAATGAGATGTGGGCAAATAGGTCAAAATATGTTTCAATTCACTTTGAATAGAAAACTTAAAACCAAAGACAAACAATGGGCGCATTTATTCCGTATCAATGTTTTAAATTCTTGCATAGTTTAACAAGTATAATTTGTTGTTTTTGTTATTATGGCGGATAGCGCGAAAACTATCCGATGGATTTTAATGAATTTACCCTTAATTTGAGCCATTTTCGAGAGAAATAAGATTTTCAATTACTGTTTTTCAACATTTGTACTTTTATGGTACTTAGGTAAGTAGGGGCTTTCGTTTTTTGACTTTAAAACAATTATTTATTAAACACTTTCAGAAACCTAGTGTTAAGAAAACGTTTGCTGCTCAAAACATTTGTTTTCAAAAATCGAATTTTCGAAAATTAATTTAAAATTACCTAAGAACAAACACTACATGTGCATCTATGTATTACAAATTTTTGAGAATGTTCAAAATGGAAAATATTTTTTCTTACAATTTTTTGGAGAAAAAATATTAACCACAGTGGGGTGTAGATATTCCAAAAATAATTCATATAATTTTTTTCTTTCTGTTTAGGTCAAGTATTAGTTTTGTGTCAAAAAAGTCTGATGAAAAAGTACAAAAATGTACTGTACTGTACATACAAATTATACAGGGGGATTCACCTAAGGCGTGAGAAAAAGCTAGTGCGTGTAGTCAAGACTCAAGACAAAACAAACATTGTATGGGAGTGGGGTCTCTCCTCCCCATTTAGGCCAGAGGGGCAATTTAAAAAAAAAATCAAACAGAAAACAAATTATTGAGAAACAATACATTTTTGTAAAGTCAGATCACAACAAAAACACAAATGTTAAAATAGGAGCCAAGTTCTTCTTTATACAAAAACCTTTGCGTAACAAGTCAGCCGTAAAAAGTAGTGAGATCTAAAAGTGAGCCAATTTCTTAGTTTATTAATGTTAAATATCAAATATTTTAAGTAGAGTTATATGGAAGAACCTTTATATTATCAGAGAAATATGTTATTTAATGATAACGGACTTAAATTGAGTTAGTTTACTTGGCAAGTTTTCCTTTAGTACCTAATTTCGTAATTTTAAAATGAAAACTTGCCAAGTAAACCAATTCAATTTAAGTCAGTAATCATTAAATTACAGATTCCTCTGATAATTTTGAGGTTCTTCCATATTACTCTACTTAAAATATTTGATAAAAAAAAATCGGGTGGCACAACGGCTCATGAAGAACCAGGGCCTAGTGACTAACAACTCGCAACCATTCCTGGGTGCGCCTTTCGACAGGAATGGAAGGGACCTACAATTTTATGCCGAATCCGAACGGCTAGACGAGAAGCACTTATTCGTGACAAGTGATACTCTTGGAGGATTTGTCAATTCCTCGCAAGAGGCAGTAGCCCTGAAAAAAAACTTTTTAGTTTTTAGGTGGACGAGGCTGGGAAGCGATCCCAGACCTCCAGCGTGACAGTCGAATGCACTAACCATTACGCTACGGGCTACTACTAAATATATTTGATACTTAACATTAATAAACTAAGAACTTGGCGTACTTTTAGATCTCACTACTTTTTACGGCTGACTTGTTACGCAAAGGTTTTTGTATATAGAAGAACTTGGCTCCTTTTTTAACATTTATGTTTTTGTTGTGATTTCACAACGTTTTGCAAAGATTCTTTTTATCAGGAAAAGTGGGTGGATGAAACGCCCCTGCAGGAAAAAGTTCATGATTTCAACTTTTTCTTCGTATACCCACGCCTGAAATCTAACCACTTTACCAAAATTTCATGATCCTGCACAAATCGGAAGTGCTCTCAATATATTTAATATTAATTCTGTAAAAATGGGTGGTTGCGAAGCCCCACTGAATCTAAAATTTCAAAGTTTTAATTTGCCCGTTGCTTGCATGTCAAACCCTATCGCTCTACCAAATTTCATCACTGTACGACAATCAGAAGTTTTCTACATAGTTGGTATCAATTCTGAGAATATGGGCGGGTGCCACGCCCCTGAATGGATAATTAACAATTTTCTCCTTTGAATTGACTATATGATCTACCAGTCTACCAAATTGTATTATGCAATAATCCGAAGTGATACATATAATTAATAACAATTCTGAGAAAATGGGCGGATGCGACGCCCCATGAATGTTAAATAACAAATTTTAAAGTTTAGCCCATGTTTACAGTCCAAGTTCTACCGCTCAACCAAATTTCATCATTCTACGACAACCAGAATTGCTCCATAGAATTGATATCAATTCTGCGAAAATGGGCGGATGCCACACCCTCTGAATGTAAAATCTCAAATTTTAAAATTTTGCATTTGCTTGGACTTCTAGCCCTACCGTTTTACCAAATTTGATCATTCTACCAGAATCATAATTGATATCAATTCTTATTCAAATGGGCGGATGCCACGCCCCCTGAATGTAAAATCTCAAATTTTAAAATGTTCCCTTTGCCTGCACTATAAGCCCTACCGCTGTACCAAATTTCAGCATTTCACGACAGTCAGAAGTGCTCCAAATAATTTATATAAATTCTATGAAAATGGGCGGATATCACGCCCCCTGAATGCAAAATTTCAAATTTTAAAATTTTTCCTTTGCCTGCACTTTAAGCCCTATCGCTGTACTAAATTTCATCAATCTACGACAATCAAAAATCCTCAAAGTAACTTATATGAATTCTATGAAAAAGGGCGGGTACCACGCCCCCTGAATGGAAAATCTTAAATTTGTTCCTTCCTTTGTTAACACCACAAGGCCAACCGTTGTGCGAAATTACAAGATTCTACGTTGTCGGGAAGTGCTCCATAATTTTGATGATCTGTCAGTGGTTACGGTTTTTGCTATTTTTGCAGTCTTATATCTCGGGAATCACTTATGCTAAGAATTGAAATTTGGTGAGTTGTCTAAACCTAGTGAGCTTAGCAAATGCTGCTGTTTGAAGTTTCTGACTTTATTGCTACTGAAGTTAGAGGGGGGTCGAAAATCGCCAGAACTTGGCTTGGCACTACCGTGCCCTTTGATACCCTCTCTTTTATTTTCCTTTTTAAATAAAGTTCTTTTAACATTGTTTTTTCTTGTTTTTACTTTGTTTTATTTTTTATTTTTTAAGATCTTGAAAAGCAAAAGTCGTAAAATTAACCGGTTTTCAATGGTTGTTAAAAAATTATAAGAGCATTGAATTTTGATAACGAAAATAGAACTTAATAAACCAACAAAATTTGAAAAAAAAAAAAAAAAAAAAAAATAGTTTTATTTTTTTTTTTAAATTTTTAGTTTTAAAAATAACAACTTTTTTTTAAAAAGAAACCAAGAGAAGGGATTTCTGGCTTTGTAAGAAGCTGGACATTGTTTGGGTAACCGTTGTTTTTTCTCCTGTGTTAAGGCAATTATTAGTATGAAATTATCAACTAGAACTTTAATTTTTTTTTGTAAAGTAAATTCCCATCATTTTGATTCCTAACGAATAGCTTAAGCTCTATATAACTTTAAAGGCTTTCCCTCTTCAAAATTGTGCTTTAAGGGCCTTTAAATAATAAAAATACGTCTCTGTAAAATGTGCATTCATATAAATACCTGTGTAAATATTTCATCAATGTTCTTAATTAGCCATGGGATATCGGTCCCACGATATAAATCCCCACTTCATCTATACCCTTCAGCCTCCAGGGCCGGATAGAAGGGGTCCATCCTTCCATCAAGATAACGTGTTTCGAGAATCTTGTACAAACGATGTTCGTTTACTCCCTAAAGCCACTCAACTCCACCTGATGCACCAGCACCAACAACACAGCAACAGCAGCAGCCACAGCACTATGCGGGATGCAGCGATACCGATCTGTCCAACAAAAAAAAAAATGCTATCGGAATCGGAATCGGAACCAACCTACCTTGCTGATGATGCTATGCTTCTGCTGATGCACATCTACACACATGATGACTTTTGTTTTCTATTTATAATCCAATCAGTGGAGCCACTATCTCATCCCGCTGACCATTATTTCAAATGTGAACACTGAACGCTCTTTGGGTGGTCGTGCTTGCTGCAGAAGAACTAAAGCTGGGCGTGTGCATAGGAAAAAAATTAAATTTCCACAGCCACAAAATACAAAATAGAACGAATGAAAAACAACAACGAAATCAAATAGAAAAAAATTTGTGAAACGACACAGACGTGGTATGTGTGTTTTGGAAATGTTTCCAATTCGTGGACATGTTCTTGCTGCTCTTATAATTTCGGGCGCTATTTTCTGGTATCGGTATCCCAGGGGAGCAGTAGCCACACGTTTCAGCTGCAGCGGCATAACCACCATCAGCTTCACTCACACTATAGCTTAGCTAGCTTAAGCTACCTAGCGAATAGGTGCTGTTGTCGTCATTTGGTCGGTCTCGTCGTGCGTCGTCCTGTTTGACAACAGTTGAATGCGGCTCCGTTGGCATGTCATGTCGTAATCACTGGTTGTGCTAGTGGTATCCTCTGTTTCGGAAACATAACATTCATTCCCCACTTGCACTCTTCTATACGGATCTGGACTTTGGGGATTTGCGTGCTATTTCCATTGGAATGGAATCTATCTAGCCGCAGTTTATGTATATTTAAAATATATCCCTTGTGTGGAATAAGTTTTGTTTTTTTGTTACACTTTATTTTAGACTTTAACCATCTGTTGACGGTAGACCCCCATCTAACAGTAATTAATTAGGCTTTAGCTGCAAATATTTTTACACAACGCTTTCAATTAATCTATGTACACGAACTTCCTTCATCATCCCCCCGTGTGTTCTGCTCACGTCACCCTTCATTTGAGCCCTCTCCTCCGACTATGTGTCGTCGTCGTCGTCGCTATGATTAATCGAACGGTTTAGTGGCGGAGTGTGCGCCTGCCTATTAGTCTTAAGCAATTTGCTGATTGCAATTACTTAGACATGATTGTGTATTCGTGGAGGAATACCTCTACGACGACGACGACTAGGTATTCCCGAAGGAGCCTCTGCCATCCCATAGCCCAATGAGTCGAACACAAAGGGATTCTCTTCTTCTTTGAGGGATGTTTTGACGAATGAATTGTGTGAATGACGAACTGCAGCTTCCCACTCAACTCACAGCTATTCGTCATCCCCATCTGAGATTTCGGTCGATTTCACTCTGCAATCTGCGCTGCATAATCTTAATCAGGTTCCCCCCATTTTTTTTTATTATTTTGTGCAATGACCCAACCAACCTATAAAAGCCATACCATCATCATAGACAGCGGGCGACCAAGCCGACCGACTCGACTCGACGATACGACTGTGGAATCATGAGCCTGTTGGAATGGAACTCTCCAAGGTGTGATTCGTAATTTATTGCTCCGTTAAATCTTTGATTTCAACATTCCTCAGCGAAAATGTTGTGTTTACCACTGCGGTACTGGGTGCTGGCATTATTGGTGTTGCACGATTGGACATTAATTAAGAAACCAGCTAAATAAAAATAAAACACACTTTTCAGGTGGTTTTTAGTGAGTGGCAAATGATTTATCTGATGATGGATCTTTCAATGTAAAAGTCTTAAAACAAAAACTAAAACATCCAACACTCAAAAAGTTGTTGGATTCGTATAAATTTAGTATTACGTCTTTGTGCGGTTGTGGATAATATTTGTGTCTCTTTGTTTTGAGCTAAATTTTGTATTTTCCGTTGCGTCTTTGTTCTTTTTTTGTATGTTTAGTAAAACATTTGAAGAGGATTCATTTTTTCTCTGAAGGAAATTATTCTATGCTTTTGTCCAAATCAAAAACTTTTTCAATTTAAATGCAAAAGAGAGAAAATGTAATAAAATCCTTTGTGTTTTATAAATTCTTATACAAAAAAAATAGAAGAGGAGGTAAAACTATCAACCAGCAAACTCAAACCTAGGAGCATCATGATTTGCAAATTTGTATAGCAATTGGCCCTAGGTCTTCTAAAGAGATGGTATTGTATTGACTTACAGACCAAATTGTCAAAAAAAATAAAGTTAAGTTTGGACAAAGGTTGAGTTGTTTTTTGTGCTCTTCAATATTTTATATGAAGAATTCGAAAGAATACAAACTGAAATAAATTAAACCATAGAAAGCGATAGTTAGGGTACTCTTTGTCTTTACATAAACTGAAATAGAATTTCTTATTTTCTTTACTACAAATTTCAATCATATTTCTCACGTCAATCCTTTTATTCGTTTGCCAATTGAAAAATTTAAGAAAACAAACATTTTCAAGCTTAAATCTTCTCTGGCCGTAATTTTACGAATAAAAATCACTCATGCCGTGGGTGCCAGTGGCGGATCGATGGGTGTTGCTATAGGGGCTAAAGCCCCCCCCCCCCCCCACAGGCGGTTCTTAAAATTGATTGAAATATAGAAATCAGAATCAGGAGTCAGAAAAAATAACGAGGCTGGGGCTACGCAATTTATATGCTAGGCATTTTTTTCTAAGCCCCAAATTAATTAGGTTGGGGCTGAATTCTGAAGGGAATTGTACAAAAAAAAAAAACAAGTTCGGGGCTACGGATAATTGACAGAAAATAGGGATGAAAAAAAAACAGCTCGCGAGTAGGGCTCGAAAAGAAATGGACAAAAAAACATGGTCGGGGCTAAGCAAATAATTCCTTTAAAACTTACCTTATTCCAGAAAATTTTTGCACTTGACTCAAGGGACTGTCAAGTCCAAGTTGGGGCTAAAGCTTAAAGAGATAATTGATAAAACGGGGTCAGGGCTTAACAATTAACATGCCAAACGAAAAAATAATTCAACCTATGAACTTCGCTAACTTTGCAAAAAAACGTAATTGGGGCTAAAACCCGTGAAGAATTTGGGAACAACAAATCAAAATCTGAGTTTTCTCTGGCCACTCAGAAAATCATGCGTGTGAATCTTTGCAGTCCGTCTAGACTGACGTACAAATTTTTTTTTTCTGGTGGTTCAAAGCTTGACGTGACTGAAAATTGATTTTTTTTTCTATCTCCACTTAAAAATATTTTAAATGTTAAATACTACAGATGTTATTGTATGTAATATTGAAATCATTTTAAACCGGGGATAGAAGCTGATATAAATGAACAAAAAACAAGGCTATTCTAAAAGGAAAAGTGGGAATGCCAAAATTCAATTATTTATATAACAGTAGATTTTCACAAAAAAAACCTTTATCCTAAAGTAAAACTTTTTTATATTAGTTATGTATAAATTATAAAAATATATTAATTATAAAATAAAATCAACATTGTCACAATAGTTAAAATAATTTGTTCTTCAATGGAAGCGTTTTTCTCTTTTCACTCTCACAACGAATGCTACATTTCCTCGTCACTGGAAAACATTAAAAAAAAAAAAAATTTCAAATAGAAAGAAATATAATAATTTATTATTATTATAAAATGGCAGTTATCAATAAGATTTTAGAATGATTATTACGATAAAGTGTTCTGAACGCTGCACTGATAGATCAAGAGCCTACAGCAAATTTTGGGAGTGGATTGCTAACTAAAATATGAGTATGATGGTTTGTAGGTGCATATATCGCGGTATCAAAAACAACGATCTCTCAGGTTTCTTTTTCAGCCTTTGGCGGGGGTGGGGGTTTGAAAATAGCGATTTTCCAGTTTATTTTTTCATAGGTATTACCACTTCAATAAATTTAAAAAATCTATAAGTCAAAACCAACCTCAAAATCTTGGCAATCCGACCATAAAACTCAAGATATTAGGTTTTTAAGCGAACCTTAATCGATTTTTTTGGAGACTTGGTTTTGTTGATTTTTTGCGTTTTATAATTCTCCAAGAAAAATACGATAAGGTCCTCTTAAAAAGCTTATATTTTGAGTTCTATTGGTCGAATTGCCAAGATTATGATGTTTTGACTTAATTACAACATCACATAATATATTTTTTAAATTTATTGAAGTGGTAATACCTCTGACAAAATAAACTGGAAAATCGCTATTTTCAAACCCCCACCCCCGCAAAAGACTGAAAAAGAAACCTGACAGACGGTTTTTTTTGATACCGCGATACATGCACCTACAAACCATCATACTCATATTTTGGTTATCAATCCACTTCCAAAATTTGCTGCCGGCTCTTAGGCTATGAAGTTTAAATGGCAGAATACATTCGTTTTACTAGAACTACAGAATTATCTAAGTTCGAAGTTTACTTTGAAACCGAATCAAGTGCTGAACTTTAGTTTAAACATAAATTGTAGTTTAACTTGTGAAACTGGCCATTAATGTCTCAAACTGGATCTACCAAGCCCCCCCCCCACAGCCTAATCCTGGATCCGCTACTGGTGGGTGCCCAAAACATTAGCTTGATATTTAAATAAAACGCAAGACTGCATCTCACGATTTTTCTTGTTATACTTGCGACATGTTAACAAAAATTTATCAAAAATCCAATAGAAATGAAAAGTAAGTACATACATATATGCCCAAGTGTACCAATTTTTTAATTTTATTTTTTCGGTACTCTTCCCTTATGTGTCGATTGAAGGGATTATGTCCTCCCTATAAAAGTGAAGCAGTTCATACTTCCTACATACGAAAAGTTGGAATTGGAGTCTTAGAACCAAGCCAGTTTTGGTGACTTAAAATAAAACCTAAGGAAAAGGCTCAAATTTTAACTTATCTCGTGTTGAAAATGAAAGTAAGGTCAAATTGGTTCTATTTCCAATTCCAAAACGAATTAAGGCAAATTTTATTTGAATTATTTTAAATTTTGTTGTACAAAAACTTGCAGCACGATAACAGAAACGAGGTTTATGCTCATCAGATAAACATATCATTCGGCATTTTCGTATATCTGGGTATTTATGTGACGTCACGGTCAGCTTTTATGTTTTTGTTCTATTTAAAGTGAAGACTATAATTAATTTAAGTATTTAAAACAATTGTTTATAAATTCTTAATGAGCAGTTTAAAAATAGAAAAAAACTATAATAACAATCAAATAAAGTTAATTATTTTTCTTTTCTCCTTGTTTCTGTTAATCGTGCATAAGTGGCCGTGTTTTTTTGGATTGAAATTATCAAAAATATGCATTATTACTTAGTTTATTTTAAGACTATTGAAATGAATATGGAGCCAGGGGACTGCTAAACAAATCGTTTAGGTACATTAGTTTCCTCCCGCGAAATGTATAAGAGAGTTAAAGAAATCTTGTTCATGTGTGAAAATTTTTATAGAACCTCGGATTTATTTAAGGAAAATTAAAAGTTTTAAAAAAGGAAAAGGGTGATTAAGTTTTTGCATCTTCCAAATTATATCTAAGATGGCTGAGTGGTTAGAGTGATGGACTGTCACGTAGGAGTTCCCGAGTTCGATCCCTAGTGAGGTAAAAATATAATTAATATTTTATAATTGTTTCCAATACTATAATTAATAAATAATTGAATTTGATACTTGATTTCAGATAAAATGCATTAAAAATCACCTTAAAAAATAAAAATTTATCTTTCCTTTTTTTTTATTTATTTTTGTTCACCTTCTATAAGACTTCTATTTCACTTTTATACAACCATGTCCGAAGCTATCTGTCAAGTTGAAGTGTCATTCAAATTTCCAATATCGCTCGTTAAAACTTCGTATCGGCTTCTCTAGGCTTTTATACAATCTGCTACTTTTAAGAGATCTGAGAATTATAAGACGATTTTCCGAAATCTCCTTTTTATGCTTAAGTAAACTTTACAAATTTCTAAAGCCTATTCTATTAAGTCGAACCGAAGCTGATTTGTTAGTTGGGCAGCCATTGGTTTTTTTTAATGAATTTTTAAAGATTGTTTCAAGGTTACAGTATAAGAGTCTTCATTAAAAAAAAAAACCTATTACTGATACTAGCGGACCTTTTATCAAGAGTCAGTGGCCTTTCAATTGGTATTTTTATGTTCTATGTGTACATAATTATTATTTATATGTTAGGTATTTATTTTCAAATTAAATTAAAGCTACAAGTCCACTCTTTCATTTTTTTTTTTGTAAAAATAAATTAAATAATCTTGTTTTAATGAATAGTAATTTCTCTTAGCTATACAACTCAAAGTTTTGAATAAAAGGTGGAAACAAACATTTCCAGAATGATTTTAGATACTGATTTTGTTTTTAATACTCAATGTTCTTATCAATTTTTAGTCAAGCATCAAAAACTAGTTGATTCTGGGATTTTAAAATTTTAAACAAAGAAGAATGGGCAAAAATGGAGTGTACCAACACACGAGTATTTTTGTTGTTGTCCTAAACAATGGGAATTGGCTAAAATAAGCCACCAAAAAAGTAAGAAAAACACTATACAAATTCGAATAAACATAGACGAAATGTTTTATATTTTGTAATATACTGCCTAACCCCCATGGTTTACAGTTGTGTGTCCTTAAAAGGAAAGAGACATTTTACTTATACTATGTTTTATCTTTGTATAGTACCTTCACGCACACCTCATCCCACAAAAAAAAAAACCTCCTCCCACATCACATTTCTGGCCGATCACTTCACATTCATATACAAAAATAAAGAAAGTGACAATCAAGTTATAAAATATTCAAAATTTCTTCAATTCTTAACTAACAATCTACCTTCATCTTCTCAAAAGCTGCAAACTCATGTTCCAATATTTGAAAAAGGAAAATATTAATAAAAAAAAAGAAGAAAATCCTCAAATTCGCATTCTGAAAACGTTAGTCTCTGCTTTTCTCTGCACAGAGCACGGTGGCGGCATCGGCATCGGCAACGGCCTAATGGATTTATTTCAAATGTATATTTCTTTTAATTTTATTATGCCTATACTACAGAACACTCTGTGCTCTGTGTGTGCTAAGACTCTCCCCTGAGAATTCCAAGCCCCAGGTCCAACGACCGACGAGGCACGGTGTGTTGTAGTAGTATAGTAAAAGCAGTACTACTACAATATTCGTACAAAAGACATTACTCATCATGTTTTCATTAAAAAGGACTTTTGGTATAAATCCTGTGCGAATATGAGCAAATAGAATGAAGTTATACAAAGGGGCGGAAGAATATAAAGAAAGTCGCCCCTTCTTCTTTTGCAACAAAACGGAATTCATTCATCCATCCATCCGTCCGGACTACCACCATTAAACCAAAAACAGCGCCGAGCCGAGGCGAGGGTGAATTCAGTTTCTGCCATATAATCGTCGTAGTCGTCTCAGTTTTTATTACCGAAGGGAGCAATGATTTTCAATGAAACACAACTCTGACAACGAAATCCTTTTAAATTTAATTTAACATGCTACATGCCTCCCGGTCTCGGTATACCTACCTCTATGTACATAGACTGATAGAATATTATAACATTAACCCGAATTCAAGCTTCTGATGCGATGGAACTGCTCACCAGGGCCAAAACTCCGAAACCCAAAAATTCTAATGAGTTGCACGGGCTCGTTCCGATGATGATGATGGTCTTATGGATGCTCAATTAATCTTCTGTATTTGTTTAAAGTAATCTCACTCGAACATGACTGTCTCACGAACTCACTCCTTCAACTGGATTAAGTTCTGTCACGTTAGCAGAGGGCCAGAGTGGCAGAGTGGTGAGTCAAAACAGGGAACGAGTAGCATGTGACATTCCAAATTTATTCGAAACTAAAAGTAAACAAACCCAAATTGATGCTTTAAATATCAAACATCGCTCATCTTGGTCCCATCATCACTTGGTAAGAAAGTCATATTTTGAAGAAATAATGGACTCAAGTAGAAGCATCAAATAGAAGCAGAATGGTTTTCTTGAACCGTAAACTGGTTGATGGTATTTCTACAATGAAGAGAGTCCGAGTCACCGAAGTCTTGGTTAAGTTTATGGATTCCATTCACAAGTTTATATGCGTTTCTTGGTCATGTTCGTATCGTAAATCATTGGAGTTGCTTCTTTGTCTGAATACTCTTCGTGTAAACAGGGCTACCAACCCATCTGAACAATTCTTTAAATTCACAGCAACTCAATTAACAGAAGTGACACAGGGAACTTTTTGCTCTTAAGCTTCGAATAGCAAGCGGTTGGTATTCTGTGTTGGCAGCCCTAAGCTCATAGCGACACATCTACAGCTCCATAAGTCTATGTATTAAAAGTTCGACATGTACCTCTTTTTGAGGCAAATATATCACTCAAACTAGATGATGATGACGACTAAAGGTAGGTAATGCATTTTAGGTGGGCAACAAAGCGAAATAACAGTTTTAACGATGTAAGCATGACCTTGTATTTGCCAGACAGGCGTGCAAGGCGACATCACCAGTGCGACTTGGGGGCCTATTGTAAAGTTTTGTTCCATCAGAAGGCAAATAATATTCAGGAAGCCATGAAGTGTGGCAATTTCAATAAATTGACGATTCTAAAAGGGGTGCCCAACGTCACCTAGATGAGGCTCTTCATACCTTCATTTAGTAAATTTGCTGCAGCTGCAAGTATGAAGATCTGCATTTAAGAGCTTCCTTCTGATGACGATGATGATCTGATGGTTATTTATGGCAATTGCATCAGCACATCACCAGCACCGAACATCCCAGTCCCAGAATAAATAAATTCATAGGACCAATTGAAATTAATGGCACGAACGTGTGGAGCCACAAGAAAAGGGCGTCCAAGTTATGTACACGTCCCTGTCCGTCCGTCCGTTCAGTAACTAATATACGTACTTATAATAGGATTATGGATCAGGTGACGCGAGGCCGTAACTTTCAATCAATCGTACATATCGTGAGTTTGAGGTATTTATATTTGTTTGTATAGAAAGTCGATGTGGTGGTTTATAATAAATAATAACGTTGGATCCATAGTAGCACAAGTGATTCATTTTTGGACTTTTAGGGTTATCCTCATCACAAAACTGGTGTTATCGGACACCTTCATGCCACAAAGATGTCTGTGGTTTCTTTTGTGCGGGAGAACGGGCTGAGCGTACGATGGTAATTTGTTTTGTGGAATGTTTAATCCCTTTTTCTGTCAACTTTGCCAGAGTAATAATTTTGATTGCGTTATGAGAAGGTGTCCAATGTCCAATTCTTACATGTCCTAAGCCGAATGATAAATTATTATTGAGGATTTTGTTGGGGGTTACGAAATAGATTGAATAATAAAGCAAGAGAAACTGAGTTCTATCATAGTTTGCTAATGGAAAATATTTAGGGGACAAATTATGTGCAATGCGCAGTACATTCTACAAAAATATAGAAGTTATTTTGATTTTGACTAGCCCATAGATAAACAATACCTAGATGGGAAACAACGGCTATCAATTCGGTTTGCCTACAAGCTCAAACGTCAAATGGCCGTGGTGAACATCGGATTTTTGCACTAGGGTACGTGCAGACGACCGTGGTGAAAATCAGATTTTTGCACTAGTGTACGTTAACAAAATCCGAGTTTCACCTCGGTTTGTGAACAAAATGGCGGATAATTTAAAAATCCAAGGGTTTGTTCAGAAAGTGCTGAAATTCGTAGGTTCTTTAATGTCGATTTCCTTTCAACGATTGCAGACCAAATTTTTTTTCGTTATAAGGAACTCGCAATAAAATTCGTGTGTGCAAGCCAGTGTAAAGATTTGATTTTTGATCTTTTTTATTTAAACAAATCAAATTTTTCCTTCACAAATTTGATTTTTTTGTCGAAAGGAAATTCACATTAAGAAGTAGATAAACATACGTTTATCTAGGAGTTGGAAAATTATTTAAGAAGTAGTGGTTTTAAATATTTCAATTTATCTTTTAGTTTTGCTTTAGGGATTTCTATTTTTGAATGAGAGTTGACCTCCACATAACTATGAATGGGAGGTGCACTGAAGTGGATGATGAAAAAAAGCGAAAACAAGTAAATCATACTCGACGGAACTGCATGGGTGCTGAAATCACAGGAATTCGTATACAACTGTATGAAGTTCAGTTGCCGCTTAAGTTAAGACCGCACTAGGCGGAAATGAACTGCAGCGGAACTGCGATTCACAATAATTTGTATGAAATTTTGTGAAGTTCTGTTGCATATACAATGTTGCGATATACAATTTCATACAAAAACTGTTTTACCGCGTCGCGTCGTGAAGTGTATTTCCGCTGAAAGTTGAGTGCGGTTTTGCCCTAATTTTTACTTTTCATTTATATTTTCTTTAGATTTAAGTCTTTCCCAAACCAAAGCGGAACATCTACTATGCAGGGCGAACCATTCACAATAAAAACAAAAATGACAAATAAACAATATGCTAAATAACAACAAAAACAGCCGTCGGCGAATGTTCCGCGCCGCTTTCGGGTTGGTTTGGGAGAAACTTTATGAAATATAATATGTGATGTTTTTACCATACAAAAAGATTAAAAAGATGAACAAACTTGGCAAATAACTCCCTAGATGCATATTTTATTAAAAACCCGAAATGAGATAGTTTCATTTATTTCAAACTATGTGCGATGTGATTAGAATCCCACCGTGGGTTGATTTTTGGCGTAGAGCTACTAGCGATGTTGTATTAACTATGGATGGCTTTTGCAATGAAACACGCCTATTGTATGTTGTTGCATCTATTGAAATGTTTTTGCAATTTAGAACAGACGAGATTCATATTACGGTGGGTGCTTTCTTTTAACCCCATACAAATTAATTCTGGCAGATGAAGGTTTTGTTGATATTCCAAATTTTTCGCATTACTTTAGGGGACCTTTATTGGCGCAAAACAATTTAAAATCAACGTTCGATCGGAGCGAAACATTCACGACAACAAAACATTCACTTTTTAAAATTAAGTTGTATGGCAATATATAAGCACAATGAAAACGGGGCGATTTTCTATATGAAACCGATGACTGACAAAAATGTTGTCAACGCATCGGTTTGGGATTACTTAAATTAGTTTCTAAAAATTTACGACGGGATTTGACCATGATGGAGTCCAACCTTTAGGTATAAATTAAAATAATTTCATATACTAAGTGTGTTTGTACCCTAAGAAAAAGAAATTTCCAAACACATCCCGACAAATAGTAATTTAACTGTCAAACAAACCAAACTCACCACGTTAAATTGTTGTTGCAATTCACATCTATTTATCGACACGAAGTGAAATTACAAAAACAACAATGTAAAAAATGGGTTTTGGGGGGTGATACGAACGAAAGATTTCCATCTAGGTATTGTTTATCTATGGACTAGCCGTGTTCACCGTTGTAAAAAGAACAGTGAGAGAGTTTATTCTGCAACTATATTATATAGGAAAACTAGGTTTTAGTTGCAGTCGAAGCGACTGTGCATCAAAATTGATTTTTTTATTTTATTAAAATAAAATAAAATAAAATAAAATAAAATAAAATAAAATAAAATAAAACAAAATAAAAACAAATACATATATCTTTTGTAGTATTAGTCCAGGCAAATTAGATTTTGGCATGGATGTAACAAATAGTATCTAAGATTTTGGTGGTATTCGATCAGAAATAATATAAACAAACAGAATATGAGATTGCTCCCGCTCAAAAAGATGTGATATTTGCAGGAAAAATCAAAACGTGCATGAAAGTGCATTATTCACTCCCTATTTTTTGTTAGTTTCCTATATAGCTTTGGAAGTATGCATCTTTGGAAAAAAAAAACATCGAATAAAATTTGTTTGAAATAAAATTCTCCACAAGATGACATTTTTATAAAACTTTCTGGTGTTATATTTTTGTTGCTATACAGCGTTGAAATCGGAAAAAACTGTAAAAAAACAGAGTAGTTTTGAAGCGCTAAACTGTCAGATAAAAAATGGTCCAATTCTACTATAAATATGGACTCAAGTACTCTAGGGAATTACAAAATGAAATATTGAAACCCGAGTCAAATCGGTCTGATAGGTTCGGCATGAGAGACAATGTTAATTAAGTGCACCGCGAAATTTTTGCTTCAATGCAGTGGTCAAAGTTAGACATTGAAGTTGGCGCATATTTTTGTACACATACTTGAAACCCTTAACTATCGTAAAGTATCGTTACAATACGTTTTTAATTTTTGTAGTGACTTTGCAAGCGATTTTAAAAGAACAAAATTCGTATGAAAAAATGCTTTTTTAAATAAACTAAAACAATTATTTTATTAAAAAAAATATTTTTCATACGATTTTTGTTCTTTTAAATCGCTTGCAAGGTCACTAAAAAAAAAATATTGTAACGATACCTAATGCATATTTCTGCATTAAAATTTGTTAAATTTTCGGCTTCGTACCATAGTTACAGGCCTTTTGTACCTAGGCCAAACCCAAAAAAATTAAAAGCTTTAGTGCAAGAGTGGCCTATCTACCATTTAGACCACTTTTGCGCTCGCGTATTTGATTTTATTGTTTAAAACTTTAAGTTAGGTCAATTATCTAACTATTTGATCAAAGGGGACATCGATGCAATGACTTAAACATAAGTGGATGGATACCCTGATAATCTTCCTCGATAAGCCATGAAGTTAAAGAGTTTCATACTAAGACCAAAGACCACTGTTTCTCCACTTTGAAACTGACAAAAAAAAGACATTTCAAATAGAAAAATCTCTTCACAAGGACTTAAGGTTAACTGGCTCAAGATTATTGAGCTTCAATATTTAAAGACCGACCTCTTCTTAATGTTTTCTTTTTAATATTCTCTTGAAGAAATTTTTCCATTTCAAAGTATTTTATTTCGAAAACAATAAGAGTAAGCCTAGCAAGTCTCAACCTAAAATCTTTGTACTCCGATGGAAGACCTATATCTAAGGATTTGCTGGAACTTCTGTAGTTCTTACCGTCAATACATCACAATTTTTACACTGATCTTAGAAATAATAATTTTGTTGTAAATACCGCATAGGCTTTTATTGAATCCTCTATCACTTCTGAAAGTGGAAAGAAATGTTGAATTTTAACATAATTAACAAAAAACTTATTTAATAAATAAAACTAAAATACAGAATACATAAAAACTTGTTTTATTTAAATCTTTGGCCTATCTTTTCAATTTTTATTTTTTTTTACATTTTGCCTCTGTGCAATAGTGGCCTATCTGACTTTAAAATCAGTTAAAATGTTATTTTGAAGGAATCTGAATCCAAAATCAAAAACCTGTTCAGCCTACATGGTTATAGCTTAGTGCCTTTATTTTTCTTACACCATGGTCTCGCAATATATGTACGTAATGATGTGGCTTATCAGCATCAACCACAATATGGCCCTTGTTTAAATACAAACTTCAACTTCATGTGGTTAAAATTCACCGTCAATAAGCACATCATCCATACATGTTTTATTTATCGTAGCCCAAGTTTGGATAGTAATTCGACTTCTAACGAATTCGATGCGCTGTCCGACTCAATCCTGAGAATTGTTTTCTATTATCCGCACAGTGAAATTGGTGTTTACGGGCGATTTCAATGTACACAATTCTTCGTCGCTACGCTATTCTGGTCAGACAACACCCGTAGGAAGGTATGTCGAGATTTTTGCTGAGTTAAACCACTGACTCAGCTTGTTGACGAGCCTACTTGGATTCCTGACGTTGCAGGTCAAACTGCCAACACTTTAGACTTGTTCCTTACCTCTGACCCTATTAAATACACTATTAGTGTATTATCACCTCTAGGCTCATCAGACCATTGTGTCGTATCTGCGAATTTCTCGTGCCACCAAATCACAGTTAAAGAAAAAATTCCAAAGAGAACCGTTTGGCAATACGAGGAAGCCAACTGGGACGGTCTCAATAATTTCTTTAGGAGCTTTAACTGGTCACTATGCTTCCTCGATAGTGACGTAGACTGCAGCGCAGATATGATCACAAACCTAATTCTTTGTGGAATGAGAAATTTTATCCCGAATAGGATGAAATCTATCAAACCCAAAGAAAACTCATGGTTTCATTCGAGCTGTAAGGAGGTTATTAGGGTTAGAGAAGTAAGCTTCCGATGTTATAAAGCCAACCCCACTGAGGAAAACCGGAAAAAGTTTCAACAAGCTAGAAAGACCTGTAACGTTCATATTCGAAGAACCAAATTCTTACATGATCAAAAAATACGGCAAAAAATACTACAATGTCCCAAAGGTAGTAAACATTTTTGGTCATTTGTAAAAAACATACAAAATACCACCTCGTTCCAACGCTCGTCTTCAATGATACTCCTTTTTTCAGCTCGCAAGATAAAGCCAATTTGCTTGCAGCACAGTTTGCTGTTAATTCGACGCTGCCAGAAAGTGATATGACTCCTGCAGTACTTGAAAACGTAAATAATTCTATGGGACAAATCTTCTTTCGCACTCGTGCAGTTGCTAGAGTTCTAAAAGATCTCGACGTACACAAATCTGCTAGCCCGGATAGTATCCCTTCCATTGTTCTGAAGAGGTGTTCTTCAACGCTGGCAAAACCACTGTGTAAGCTTTTCCATCTGTCCTACACTACTGGTCTCTTTCCGAGTGGATGGAAAACAGCATTTGTCCAGCCTGTCCCTAAAAAAGGCGTATCTTCTTCAACCTCTAACTATCGACCAATTGCACTTACGTCCCTTCTTTCCAAGGTCATGGAAACGCTGATCAATTTTCAGCTCAAGAAATATCTCGAGGAACGAAAACTTCTTAATGACCGGCAGTACGGGTTTCATAGCAATAGGTCCACTGGTGAACTGATGGTATATCTCACCGAACAGTGGAACAAATCTTTACATCGTTTTGGAGAAAGTAAGGTTATTGCACTTGATATTTCAAAAGCGTTTGATAAAGTTTGGCACCAAGCTCTCTTATCGAAAATGCGTGCATTTGGCTTCGATGAATTTCTTCTTCGTTGGATTAGAAATTACCTTTCGGAACGTTCAATACAAGTTGTATTGGACGGTTTCAAGTCTGAAATCCACAAAATAAATGCTGGTGTGCCACAGGGCTCCGTTTTATCTCCGACTCTCTTCCTTATTTTTATAAATAATCTTTTGTCTGAAACTTCTAATCCATTAAACTGTTTCGCTGACGATAGTATCCTCAGCTTCTCATATTCGTTTACAGATTCTCATCAATGTCCTTCGGATGTGGATCTTGAACGGCAGCGTATGATAAGCTCATTAAATTAAATTCTGATGGGGAATCAAAAACCGCGTCGAATTTAATGCTTCTTAAACTCAATGCTGTCTCCTGTCGTTAAAGCAAAACCCAACCCAATGCTGCCATCCATGGACGGCACTTGCATCGAAGAAACCGAACAGCTTTGTGTAGACCACCTTTTGTGGAATAACCACATATTTGATGTCACCAAAACCGCTGCTAAATGTTTAGGTTTTCTCCGTAGATGCAAGAAGTTTTTCTCACCTTCTGATCTGGCTGTGATCTCTAAAGCCTTTATTCGTCCAAAACTTGAGTATAATTCTCATGTTTGGGCAGGAGCTCCAAAAACTCAATTGAGTTTTTTGGACAGAATACAAAAGAGAGCTTTAAAAATGATAGGTGAAAGATCTATAGCAGAAACAATTACATCTCTCGAACACCGCCGTAATGTTTCGAGTCTTTCCCTATTTTTTCGGTATTATTATAATCAGTGTTCTATCCAAATAGCCAGTTGCATTCCTCCCCTTAAAAAATTCAACCGTAATACTCGCGCTTCTAGGAATACCCATCAGTTTACCCTTGAGCCCAACTTCGGACGTTCTGTAATGTACAGAGATTCTTTCTTCAGTCGCACCACACGAATGTGGAATGCATTACCCGACTCGACTTTCCCCTCTCATTTCGATGTGCAAACGTTCAAAACCAATGTGCAGCGGTATCTCCTTCTAAATCTTCTACTACTTACCTAGTCGCTCGTGCTGTGTTAATAACATTTTAAGGGTAGCCATAATCCCTTTTGCGCGCGTGGAATAAAAAGCTGTTGTTTTTTGAGCATATTGTTAAAATAAAGTAATGTTTATGTTTCATTATTTTAAAACTACAAGTGTTTAATAACAACCTCTTTCTTATTTCTGCTCTAATGAAAATATTGAAAATGCAGCTAGGCCACTATTGCACTCACGGCCTCATATAATACTCATCTATTTCGAGTTTTGGTCAAATAAAGAATTATAATAATAATAATAATAATAATAATAATAATAATAATAATAATAATAATAATAATAATAATAATAATAATAATAATAATAATAATAATAATAATAATAATAATAATAATAATAATAATAATAATAATAATAATAATAATAATAATAATAATAATAATAATAATAATAATAATAATAATAATAATAATAATAATAATAATAATAATAATAATAATAATAATAATAATAATAATAATAATAATAATAATAATAATAATAATAATAATAATAATAATAATAATAATAATAATAATAATAATAATAATAATAATAATAATAATAATAATAATAATAATAATAATAATAATAATAATAATAATAATAATAATAATAATAATAATAATAATAATAATAATAATAATAATAATAATAATAATAATAATAATAATAATAATAATAATAATAATAATAATAATAATAATAATAATAATAATAATAATAATAATAATAATAATAATAATAATAATAATAATAATAATAATAATAATAATAATAATAATAATAATAACAATAATAATAATAATAATAATAATAATAATAATAATAATAATAATAATAATAATGATAATAATAATAATAATAATAATAATAATAATAATAATAATAAAATAACACTAATCTTTTTATCAAAATTCATGGAGCCATTTTCGAGAAAAACAAGATTTTTCTTAACGGTTCATTTGTATGAAAGGTCCCGTTATTTTTAAACTTATAAGCATGATTTCTTACAGTATTCTAGAATATTACAGAAAAAAAAAATACTTTAAAACAAGTTTTAAAAAATTGACAAAGCTATTTTCAAAAAAAAAAAAAATTACTTTTGTTTAAAATATATAAAAAAGATTTTTTTTTAAATTTTGTTTTACAATAATGTTTAAACTTTTTAAATCTTCGTCATAAAAAAATGAAAATAACAACTGCACCGTTTTCGAGAAAATGAAAAACTAGCGGAAAATCCAGAATTTTTCAAATTTCTTGAAAACTCGAAAACCATAAAAATAAATTTGACAGGAATGGAAAGGACCTACAATTTTATGCCGAATCCGAACGGCTAGACGAGAAGCACTTATTCGTGACAAGTGATACTCTTGGAGGACTTGTCAATTCCTCGGAAGAGTTACTAGCCCTGAAAAAAAACTTTTTAGTTTTTAGGTGGAAGAGGCGCGATCCCAGACCTCCAGCGTGACAGTCGAACGCACTAACCATTACGGTACGGGCTACTTCACTCGAAAACCATCAGCTTTTTTAATAAAATGTCTGTAAAAAAAAATTGTAGCTTATAAAAGGCTACATAAAAAAGATTTCAATATTTTTTTTGTTACAGCAATAGATTTTGAGAAAAAATGTGTGCATAGGTTGTGGAAAATATCACATAAAACTTTTTGTCCACGTTTTCTCAAAATACAAATAATTATTTTATTAAAAAAAGCATTTTCATACGATTTTCGATCTTTTAAAATCGCTACAAAAGTTACTTTAAAAATTAAATAAATATTATAACGATACTTAACGATAGCTAGGGGTTTCAAGTATGTGTACAAAAATTTGGGACAGCTTAAATGTCTAACTTTGACCACAGCATTGATGCAAACATTTCGCGGTGCACTTAATTAGCATTACCTCTCAAGCCAAACGTATCAGACCGATTTGAATGGGGCTTCAGTATTTCATTTTGTAATTCCCTAGAGTATCTTAGTCCACGCATTTAAAGTGGAATTGGACCATTTTTTATCTGTCAGTTTAGCGCTTCAAAACTACTCTGTTTTTTACAGCTTTTTTCTGACGTCAACGCTGTATAGCAACAAAAATATAAAACCAGAAAGTTTTATATAAATGTCATCTTGTGAAGAATTTTATAGCAAACAAATTTTGTCTTCGTGTTTTTTTTTTCCTAAGATGCATGTTTCCAAAGTTATATAGGAAAACAACAAAAAACAGGGAGTGAATAATGCATTTTCTTGAAAAACGGGAAAGTAAGCATTTAAGAATAACAATTGATTGCAAAGGCTTTTTGAAAACATAAAGTTAAAATATTTTAACTATGTTTGAGGAATTTTTGATCGATCCCTTTTCCGAGATGAATTTTAGATACTTTTTAGTTTTTACCTTTTCAATGGGTAGAATTCTAGAATTACAGTTAAAGCCTTCAAAGAAGTTTTACACATAATGTACCTGTCGTGAAAACTTATTAAAATCAAATTTTCGACCATCGACACCATCAAAAGAGCTAAGGTCCCGAAGCGTGGTGCGCCCACTTTTTAGCTAACTTTGGTAGCGATTTCAAAGGTTTGAAGAGTGTGTTCGCAAAAACGCTTTACGAAATCATTTTTTATATAGTGAACAATTTTGGATTTTTTTAAATAGCTATTAAAGGAAGTTTTCCGAACGAAAATTAGGTTTTTCAATTTTGAAAATAATCTGAACTATGCAGACGAAAAAAATGTGAATTCCAATCGATTATGCATCTTAAAATCTCGATATGAGATTTTAATTTTTTTTTATTTACCGTAACAACAAAATTATTATTAAAGAAAAAAAGTTCTATACGAAATATTAAATAAAAAAATGTATACAAAAATATAACAAGGGTTTCCAAGTCAGTTGTTTTAGAACCTCTATGTTGTGAAGTAGTGATATTAGTTTTAGGGACAAAAAAATGTATTAAACGAAAATAAAATAGTGAATATTTCATTTCTAAGAAAACAGGAAACAGGACTTAAAATAAGATTCTAAGATTCGATTAAGTGAGTTTCTCTTTAAACTCATGAGATTGTTGTCCTTTTTTTCGATAATTATTAAATTTTTAATACATAGTTAGTTCGTAAAGGAGAATGGGCATTTTGGTCTACATATAACCCACGACTGATATATCGTTGGAAAGCTTAGCCCTTACATCATTTTTTTGTATGGATCTAAAGCTGTAAACTATGGGGCTAAGGCAGTTTATGGCAACAAAGATTGCAATTAGAGCAAAAATTAAATGCAATAGTGTTCCATTGAAATGACAGTATTAGTCACTTTTGATGAACTGAGTAGATCCCAAAATAAAGGAACTTTTATACCAATGGCCATTAATAGCGAATAACAGTATGAAAATTCTCTTTTTTATTCGATTTTGCAAATTTAATGAATGGGAATAATTGTGCGTCGAGTGCCTACAATTGAGATATACAACGTTGGAAAGCTTAGTTCAACAGCATCGTTCTTGAATATGGGCACAAAACTATTTAGGCAGTATATTACAAAATATAAAACAACTCGTCTTTGTTCATTCGAATTTACAACGTGTTTTTCTTTTTGTTTTTGGTCGCTTATTTAAGCCAACTCCCATTGTTTAGGACAAAAAATAAATACTCCTACGTTGGTAAACTTAATAGTACCAAATCACTTCTATAGGTCTCGTTTCTGGGCACTAGGTAGATCAGGTCCCATATATTTTTGACTATTCTCGTTTTTATGATGAAAGGATATAAGAAAAATAAAAATTTTGTGTTAAATTAATTTAAATAATTTTGATTTATGTATTAAAGGGTTTTCAATACCAGCAATGTGCTCAACGTTTTTCAAAGTATAAGTTAGTTATGGTTGGCCACCTGCTAAAATGGCAAATGGTGTAAGCCCTTTGGATAATGGCCACCTACATACTTAAATAGTACTAAGGTGTTGATTCTATTTAGGTTTCAATTTCCAAATGTAAACGAAAAAAAAGAATTTATAATAGAACAAATATTAAAATATGGGTTGTGACAACAAGTCATGTATCCATATTTTTATTTACAGGTGAAATTTATAAGAGCCAGGAAAAAAAAAACAAAAACAGGAGAAGGGTTGCTAGACATCGTTTTGAAAGAAATTATAAATAAATATTTATAATTTCTCAGAACAGCTCATGGAGTTCACATTTGTATCTTCTTCTCCATTAGACCTCCTGACAAATAATGCCTATAATCTACAAATTCATTTTCTTTCAAAAAGGCAATTTTAAAATCACAACGAAAAAGTGTCTCATAAATAGCGACTATAAATGTGGTGGAGAGAAATTTCCAAATTTGTGGTCACATCTTCACTAAGATGTTATTTATGCAATTGATGTATACTTTTAGGTAAATTAATTAATTAACAATTATTTCTTTTTCGTGAACTTTTCTTTAAAATAATATTTAAATCCTAAGTGGGCTTAGGTCTATGTTGAAAATTGTTGTTTTAAAATAAGACGACGTTTCGAACGTGGTTACGTTCCTCTTCAGGTCTATTTTCTATTCTTATAAAAAATCTTAAGCAATGGTAATCCTCTTTTATTTCTTTATTAGTTTGTTTTTTGTTGTATCAATTATTATTCTTTTAATATTGTTGAAACCGACACTGACACCGATGCACTTCCATAAGGGGTTCTCTTCTAAAATGCTTAAATTAAACTCTTATTTAGTTAGCTACTTTGATAATTTTCTGTAATATATATATTAAAGATTTTGATCTTAGAATATTTTGTATAAGCTTCATTTTATAATTTGTTTTTATTATTATTCGATAAATGTTTTTTTATGAACAAAGAAGCATAAATATTATCTCCTGATTTGATTTTTAATAAATAAGAAAAAATAAACAAGGAAAGAAAGCATACAAACAAATATTATTAAATGTCTTGAAAAAGACGTTATCGAATTTTGATTTATGAAAACGTCTTTTTGAAGACATTTGATATTATTAAAATAACAATAATTGATGCAACAACAAACAAACTAATAGAGAAATAAAAGAGGATTACCATTGCTTGAGATTTTTTTATAAACGAAACGTCATCTTATTTTAAAACAACAATTTTCAACATAGACCTAAGGCCCACTTAGGATTTAAATATTTATTAATTGACTGTGCAAAATTTCCATACAAATTTCTTACATCACATACATCACATCACATCAAAAGTTAAGGAGTTAATGGCCCAGAAAACATTTTTTTTGACGCAGAACCATTTTTTGTAACTAAACTTTCGACACATTTGAAAAAATGAGTGAAAAGTAAGGGACACTCTACTACAGGGTATCAACAAACAAAAGACCGACAAGCGACAACATCATCCAGCTGAGTAAAAAGTCTCTAGGTCTTCTCGTGAGAGTCACTGCTGGACACACACAACCAACTGGGTTACCACAAGAAAAAGATGTTACTAAGTATGTACAAATCATGCAAAGGATGTGGTGACGAGGAGACACTCCTTAATATACCTGTTCCACTGATAGCGCAGGGCATTTGAGAAACAGGCTCTTCGGGAGACATTTCTTCAACGACTTGGAGGAACTCTCTCACATTTCAAGCAAAAACCTGTTGAAATGTATCAACCAAATGACTTTAAAAATTCCTAAGCCCTATCAAACAGCTGACCACGAGGTTGGAAATCGCCTCTCCAACCATAATAGACATAAAAAGGGTTCAGGACAAAAGTGATAGAAGGAACGAAAACGACTGAACAACGCAAACATTTCTTGTAGGAGCAGCAACAAACGGAGAATGGGCACCTCGTCTATACACCAGCGATTGCCACTCCTGCGATGAACACCAGCGTCAGTGAGGTGATGGGGCCACCTCTTCCTAAGATTGGTAAGATCCTCTTGAAGAAGGGGACAGCCCCTTCGGCTTATTCAGTAAACCTGACTTAACAAAGCAGACACATACACCAACCACTGAACTAACTCATCTACCAGTCGTTGCAAGGCGGCATGTACACGCTCCTACAGGGCCCGGTGGAGGGATGATTTCACCAGTGGCGATAAAGGAAAGAACCAAGTCCTTAAAAGACAATGATACGTTTACCACTCCTCAACCAGGTGACTATGTGCCGACAGACACTTCTTCAATGACTTGTAAGTAGGTACATAGCTTGCTGAAGCTCATCAACGCCCCTAAAGGGCTTGAATATCATAGGTTTCATTATTATACGAGAGTCATAATCCTACGGTATCAGAATAGATCTGCATTGATCTAAGTGTGCCGGTGACTCTTACTGCAGGGTCTGCTTCTTTTCCAATAGTCGTTAAAGATACTTTAAGATGGCATGTTGGGGGCAGCTAATAATGGCACCAGAGCATCCGTTCACCCAAACGAGAACATGTTGGGAATAGTTCGAAGGAGTTTTACATTATTTGTATAGTGCATTTTGATGTCACTTGACACAGGTGGATCAGTTTTCCCAAGGTCCTGAGTGCGGCGGACCCCGTTTAGAAGTCATGTTATGGAATCAAACCTGGTCTGGAATTGTTATTAAGCTTATGTTTATTTATTTGTTCCTCTTTTTTGTAGATTTTCACTCGCTCTATACGGTTTCCATTAAGCACCTTCTAAAAATGTTTCTTGAATACATATACACTTTTTTGTACTTCTATGAGGTATTTCAAAGCGCTTTTTCGGAGAGCTTTGGTTCCGGTCTTAGTCTTAATACCAGATTTACTTTTTATTATAAAATCTCCGGGTATTGTTTTTGAGTCAAGAATTTTCAATCACCTTTAGCTGGAAGGCTGCCTGTTTTTTTGTGCTGCTGTGAAACTGTATTTTAAAAAAGAAGAAAGGTTTTGAGTCTTCAATGAAAATTATTAATAATAATCTTTTCCAAGCCCTAGCCTAAGTAAGAGTTAGATATTATTGTTTTTTTTCCTCTTAATTAGCGATAAATATTTATTTATTCGCTATATTATCCTTTAAAAGGGCATTTGAACTTGAAACCTCTTCGAAACAAAACGACACATCACAACTTCATAAAAACAACATATACAGCTACTTTGACGAGACAACCCCAACCATCCTTATATGTTTAGTGTATACCACTTCGTAAATCGTAACAGAGACTTTTTCTTTTAGTAGGTAAACAAAGGGCCTGCTAATGGCTCCTCCTTCAAGCCTCAATATAGCTCCTTTCAAAAACTTCTAACCATCAACCATACCTACATAACAATACACAAAGGAAAAGTACAATGCGAAATTAAAAAGCTTCCTTAGCAACAAAAGTAGCTATATTAATAGTTTGAAGTAGATCACGAGTTTCAGTCACGCAACTAGGTAATATGCCTCTTTTCTTTAACCAAAGTGTTGACACATTACCTCAAGAGAACAACTTAAAGAAGCCTATCACTTCTGAATGTGTATATGATACATTGTACAGCATACCTACACACATTCAGAAGTAGCGTAATGTCTATGAAAGTGTTTAGCCCCCAAACAAATTTAATGCAATAAGAACTTCATTCCATTTATTGGGAGAGTCTCTTTCAAGAAATCATCTTAGATGGAGTTAGAAGTTTCCCACAAAGGACTTATATGCACCCCCACCTCCCTCTATTGCACGCAGCACAAGCTATCTACCACCAATCGTAAACAATAACTTTCGCAGGAAGAATCAAATTTCAAATGCGAGCTTGCTTCTGTTCTGACATAACCAAATGTTATATCCTCAGGGAGTTTTCCCACTCACTCACGCATTACATGCTTGTGTTTTCATGAAACCAACACCATTTAATTTCTCGAGACTTGAGAAAGTTTACATACCAAGTTTCAGAAGCAACATTACAATGTAAGAAAACATTTGAAAAAAGGATGAAAAGCATAAGAAGCTATTCCTCATAATTGCTGGCTGCGATTTACGCGTCAAGTCGTCTTATTTTGTGGAAACGGAAGAATGATAAGGGGACGTCAGATGTCTTCGATGAGAGCGCACTGGGATTTGAGTTACAAAAAGTTGTTGTTTAACATCTCCAAGATGTTGGCACATTTATTCATCCTGCCAGCTGAAATCACTTCAGAAACAACATGATAAAGTAAGATGGCGATCTTGATGGTGACGAAGACGACGACAACCATCACGTTATAAAATCCACTTTCAAATGCACTCGACCATGCAGATTTGCGGAGAAACCAAAAAGTAAATGAAATTCTATGCCACAAATGGTGCACAAGGAAAATTGAAAAGAAAAAGATTTAGTGATAATTATCAGATCTTTCATCGCCGTTGCCGTACCGCCATCGCTTCATCGTCGTCATTAAATTAGAAGAATCTTTTCTTTTAATTCAAGTTTTACCATCCTATACAACTTTGTAGCGATGGGGCATGCAGCGGCAACAGCCATCTACAGTAGCGGGAGGAAATTGTGTATAAATCTACTCCAGCCGAGATGCAATGGTGAACATCATCTTGATTTGATTGGGAAACTTTGTGTGTTGAGGAGTGTTAAGAAAATTAATACCTTTAATCGGATTAGTTCTGCGACGAAGACGAAAATTCCTTCCAGCAATTCGAATTAACAACGGCAACTCTATAGAGGTGCGGGTTTTGTATACGAGTCATGTTTCCATTTCCATCACTGTAGCAACGAAACGAAAATATAATTAAGTTTTGCATAAGTTATATAAATGTTATGGGAGCTATGAGTTATTCTTGTTGCTACGGAATTTATTTGTGTTTGTTTGGACAGCGCGGCGCGGCGCATTAAATGAAAGAAAAATAATTGTAGGAAGAAGCGATATTTTGTAAAGGTGAGGTAACGCAGTTCTGTCGTTTCTGAAAAGTCCAAAGCAGTACATTCCAAAAAATTTTGCATAATTTTTGGACAGAAGCAATACGCATATAATTTGTTTGTAATTCATATTTTTTTTGTTAATTCTTTCTTTATAACAAAAAATAAACTTAAATACATATCTGCTTTATCTTTTTAAAAGTCTTTTAGTTTAATTGCTTAGTCTTATTTTTACAATAATTTTTTTATTAATCTTACTTCATTTTTATAAAATAGGAATTTTTTTATAATAAAAATAAATATATGTTATAATACAAATATCGCAGTTGATTTCAATTCATGTTTATGAATTTTCAAACACATTTTAATATGCATAAGAAAATTATTTTTTTGTAAAGCCTCAACATAAAATTATATTTTCAATTCAGGTAAATAGTAATAGTTTTCGAAGGCAACAAAATTTGATTGCCTTTTTACATTATTTGTATTTTGATAAAATTTCTTTAGATGGAGCCCACTCCATAGCGCTGCTATGCCTTATTAATTCCTTTGCCATTAAAATTGAATTGACTGTGGATGTTTCTTTTTTTATCTTTTATCAAAGCTTCTTGCGAAAATATGCGCTCTGCACTCGCACTGCTATGCGGAAAGCATACAATGGACCCAACAAATGTTTTTAAAAGGGGAAACATTGGAGCATTTAATGCGATTTTTAAATTAAAGGTAGCGCTCCAAAAATCTTCAAATTTTGAATTTATACTTATCATGTTTTGATGTGAAAGCCCTCCATTCATCATCAAGGTCATCGACAAGTTCTTCTTGAATCAAATTTGGAAACAAGTGTATAAGGAGGGTAAGGCTTGGGGATTTTTTTTGTGGATCAATTATTGTACGGCTTCTAAAACTTTATCTTGGAACTTTATTCTTTTTCTAATTTGCGTACATAATTCGATGTAGTACTCTCTACACTCTTTTCTTATATTTTTTATAACTTCACATGTTAAGCCCCCAGAGCAAATTAAAATGTTAGCTTGCGGCCCAAGGTAGATTTCTTTTGAGTCTAAAAAGCAATCTTTATTGCAAAAATCAATTGAGTTCAGAGAAGCGTGGTTGTGGAACTTGGAAGTGTTTTTTCATGGAAGATATGTAAAGTGATGCCATTTCTACATTTTTGTTTGATATTTGTTTTTATAAACAACGAATTCGCAAAAGCAATACAAGTGGCAAAACAAAATGCAAAATGCAGTAAAACAAAAAAGTGTGCAGTACGGCAGTACGCACCAAGCTATATATATAAATATTGCTTTTGCATTACGTTCGACAGCATTGGCGGTAAGTTGTGATTTTAACAGAAATAAAATGCTCAACTCATGCCGGGAACTTGCTCTTCGGAACATAAAACGACTCTTATTGAAGATTTTTCGATAATGATTTATTTAAATAATGACGAGCTTTAAGGATTTAAAGGAGTTCAAGGTTTAACACCATTAGAGTAATATTTAATCACAACAAAAACATAAATGTTAAAAAAGTAGCCAAGTTCTTCTATACAAAAACCTCTTCGTAACAAGTCAGCCGTAAAAAGTAATGAGATCTAAAAGTACGCCAAGTTCTAAGTTTATTAATGTTAAATATCAAATATTTTAAGTAGAGTAATATCGAAGAACCTACAATTTATTAGAGACATCTATTATTTAATGATTACTTTCTTAAATTGAGTTGGTTTACTAGTCAAGCTTTCATTTCAAAATTGAGTAATTAGATAAAAAAAGAAAACTTTCCAAGTAAACCAACTCAGTTTAAGTCAGTAATCATTAAATAATTTTTCCTTTGTAATACACCCCATGGCCTATCGTTTTGCGAAATTACAAGATTCTACCATGTCTATGATGATCTGTCAGTCAGTCAGTGAGTCAGTCAGTTACGGTTTTTGCGATTTTTGCAGACTTATATCTCGGAAACCCCTAATGCTAAGTAATTGAAATTTGGTGAGTTGCCTAAACCTGGTAAGCTAAGCAAATGCTGCAAGTTTGAAGTTTCTGACTTGATTGGTACTGAACTTAAAGGGGGGCCGAAAATCGCCTGAGTTTGATCCTGTAAAAAGGGTGTAGTGCCAGCACTTGGCACTACCGTGCCCTTTTGATGCATGTAGTTAAATTAACGAAAGACACTTCAAGTTAGGGGGAATTAATATAATTATTAAAACTGTAAAATCTTCATTACCTTTTCAGTATAATAAATTATATCTTCTAAGTATTTGCATCTTTAAATAACATACATTCAGCACTCACCCAATACAAGCTCCAATTAAAGTTCTATTCACTTATCCACAACCAAGTTTGGGTTAGAAACTATAGTGTTGACAAATCCACGGCTCCACCATCTTAAAGTAAGATAACCGGATCTATTATCCTATTTTCTGAGCTACAAGGTTGTTTTTGAAGGTGTATTTAAACGAATGACACAAAAAATAAGGTCGATTTTGTGATTAAAATTATTCAAAGAACCATAAGGTAAGGCTAACAGTTTTTTAGGAGGATTCAAAATTCTTCCTGGATCTTAATCCTCATATTACACTTAATAAATTCTATAATTAGAATAAAAACACCTCTTATAAGAAAACCAGTGTTGGTAAGTTACGCGAGTTTTACAAATTTTAATTAGTTACGTGTAAATAATGTAACTAATGTAAATAATGTAACTAATCTATGATTTCGACATTTCACCAGAAAAAAAGTCACGTTTTATAAGTTATAAAGTTCTGATTTAAAATGTCGGATTCAAGGAGAAACAAAGCGTCAATCCGGAAGGCCTGTTAGCAATTCATATTCGGATCTGGGATTCATACCAAAAAGATGCCCTGAAACCTCAAGATTGATGGTTTTGTGCAAAATTTGCAATAAACAATTACAAAACACTGCTTCGCAACGATTAAAAGGACATATGTAAGTATGTTTTTAATCCAAAAACGGAATAAATTGTTTCGCTAATGCAACTATTGTGATCTTCAGGAATACTTGTATGATGAATTCCGAGCGCAATGATGAACAAACATATATTTTTTTTTTTTTTGACGGAGATGAATTAGTAAGTATAACCACAATATTCATCAAATATTTTTATACTTCTGAGAAAGCTAAAGTGCAAAATATGTATGTGTTTAAATTCTATTGTGTGAAGATCACAACAGTTCCACAATCCATCCTGGTCAACGATTCAACAAATGAAGTTCTTCTAGCTAAAGCCAGCTTGGCTTAGCGTCAGCACACAATCAAGCATTCGGCGAAGTTTCAGTTTGCACTTAGTCTCTGCCCTCAACTTCCTCTTCTATACCGTCAACTTTTACGGGCATGGGTTCATCATATAAGCAAGCATCTGGAGAAGCGTCTATTTCAACGTGGTCTCGTCTGTCAACGTCATCTTTACGATCATCTTCATCGGGTATACAATCGTCTCCAAAACATCCAAATCGTTATTGAAAGTTGCTTAAAAGATCGCGAGAGGAAAACAAGGCAACAAAACTGGACAGCTTTATGGTCTTTAATTCACACCCCTTTGAGAAATTGACTGTCTTTCGAACGTTCCAAAAAATTAATGTTTCTTTATTGATTTTTAAGAATGGAAGACGTAAAATTATCTTTGGAGGACTTTGAGTTTGACGAGTTCAATTAATTTAATACCTACACACGTATTTGAGTTACATACATAGATTTGATTCTGAATTCTTTTATAATCTTTCTTTTGTTATTTGTTGTTTTTATGGAATACAAATTTGTGTTTACTTATAAATGTTATTGTTTATTTTGTTCAATGTTCAGTCAGTCAAATTTTTTTTAAGCTATATTAATTACATTAGTTACATAACTTACATTAGTTACGCGGAAAATGAGGTGTAAGTAATTATAATTAGTTACGCGTAACTATATGGGTAACTTACTCGGAGTAACTTACGTTGCCAACACTGAAGAAAAGCCTTTATTAGAATTTTTGAATTATTTTCAAAACAATTGGTCATTAAATTACTAATCTTCTGCTTCAAAATTCTGTTTCAATCTTTTCAATATAATTTTAACTTCCCTAGGTATCGTAAATTATAAAACACACCAATTCAAAGAACAGATTTTTCGGAAAGTTAAAGAGATATTGAGAAATTTAAACTGAATTAAGAAGACAAATTGGGGAATATTGTCTAATATTGCTGACAAAATTTCCTCGAGCATTTAAATATAATGGAATACAGGCGAAAACTATCATTTATCTGAGGTCCATGGGAAATAAGAACAAGAAATTGGAAAGATTTCAACCAATTTTATTCAGAAAAATATTAGTACTTTTAGGTTTTTTCAGAATTCAAAAAAAACTTCTCTTGGATATACATATAACCTTCAAAATAGCGAATGTGCGCTTAGAAAAAAAAAAACTAAGAACCTAACCTTAACCTGAAAACCAGAGCAGATGGCACAATATGGATTGAGGATTTGAATTACCTACAGAACAAATTTTTCTTCTTCGTTTTCAAGTCCGTGTAGGCTTGTAAAACCAACAGAAAAGTTGAACTTTTCGCTTTTACTAACTGTACCACCCAATCACTATCTATATATTAATACGTGGTGCTTAAACTGCATTACAAACCAACCACATTTTTTTGAAAAAAAAAAAAGCGATTCAATTTTTTTATAAAATCTCAAAAATAGGTGAAAAAATGGTTATATTCCAATTTCAGACTGGAATCTCAAAAACTAGAGCAGATGCCGAAAAACGAATGATCGATTTAAGTTCAACACATGAAATTACCTCTGATACGAGTCTTATTTACTCGTTCCTGAACCCATAGAGGTCTTTAAAATCGAGAAAAGCTTAAAAATCAACCGATTTTTGGGGGTTTTCAGCCATTTATCGAGTAAAAAACGCATATTTTGTAATTTTAAGGTGCTGTTACTAGTGCTATTTTATTATTAGCATACCTAGAGAGTCAAAATAAATCTTTTAAAGTCGGTGAAAACACGTTTGATACGCGAAATTCTTGATCATTTGTTGACTTTGAAAAAAAAAACGTCGCGGAGTCTGGAAGTACCATTTTAGAAAAATTCTGGGACTTAGAAATACTTGTGTGGGTATCCTTTTGAATATACCCATTTTGAATATCTGACAAAAAAAAATTAAGAGACACCCCTAAGTATAGGTGATTGTGTGGGTAGTGGACCAGTTGTTTCTTGCCAAATTATTGTTAACATTTTTTGGAAGAATAATGTGTTTGTTGACGTTAAGTTTTGAAATCTAACGTACTATTTGTATATTTTATGAAGATCATAAACATGCTTGGAAAGTTGCGTTGAACTAACATCTTTTATTGCATTTGACCAAGCCCACAAAAATTATAAGTATTTAGCAAGTTTGATGCAAATCTCCAGTTTATTTCTTAAATTAATTCATAACTTTCCATAAGTAGATAACTAGCAATCGCAAGTAAAAATGATGCACTTTTAGTGTTCCAATAAATAATATTAATAGTTGTTTTATTTTTTAAATTTTACAGGCGGTGTGTGGTGGCGTATACGTAACATTTTCGTTCAATATCAGTAGTGGACAATTTTTTATATTTTTTTTTTTGTAAATTTTTGAAAATAGAAACATAATTAATTTTTAGTATGGGGTACATATGTGTTATTACTATGATCTACCAAGAGAAAATGTGGTATACCTACATGTATCTCCATTTAGGATCACATCAACCTGAAGCAAACTTAGTGAATCAAGAATATTTGTCATCAGTTATTCACAAGAGAAACAATAAAATATTTTAAATACATGCAGTAGATATGCATATTTGGCTTCCTTTACTATATTTAACAACTTTGTACTCTGTTTCGAATCGATTTGATTAGATTTTCACAACTTTCGTAAGCTGTAGTATTATAAAACCATATCACTATAACAAACCTTATCCTGATGTATGTCCTTATGGTACCTAAACTCCATCTTATAAATTTTGTTTTACGAAATTGCGCAGGGTTTGACGGGCATGTTCAATTAAGATAAATAACAGATCTCAGACATCCACTCCCAGAAGACCACTCAAAAAAGTTTTAAATTTCATAAGACAACTCAAGTATAGGAATTTATTTTTAAATTTTGTTTTGCATTTTTTTGACCTAAGTTCTGAGCTCTATTTTACAAATATTGAAATGCAAAACAAAATTTAAAAATATATTTTTATACTTGAGTTTTCTTATCTTATTGTTTTGGCCATACAAAATAAAATAAATCGGGTGGCACAACGGCTCATGAAGAACCAGGGCAGAGTGACTAACAACTCGCAACCATTCTTGTGTGCGCCTGTCGACAGGAATGGAAGGGACCTACAATTTGATGCCGAATCCGAACTGCTAGACGAGAAGCACTTATTCGTGACAAGTGATACTCTTGGAGGATTTGTCAATTCGTCGCAAGAGGCAGTAGCCCTGAAAAAAAACTTTTTAGTTCTTAGGTGGACGAGGCTGGGAAGCGAACCCAGACCTCCAGCGTGACAATCGAACGCACTAATCATTACGCTACGGGCTCCTTACTTGGCCATAACTGTATATCAATTAACTGGTTTGATTGTGTGACCCCTTCAACTGGACACAAGACCGTATCGTAAAAAATAAATTCAAAACCAAATGGTACACTTGGGCGTATGCGTACTTTTTTTAATTGTTTATTTAAGTTTTCAGTAATTTTTGTTCAATTTGTCTGCGCAATTTTAGAGATTATTTTATACCTTATTCTTATTAATATACACAGAATGGAAAATATGTACAGGGTGATTTACCTAAGGTGTGACAAAAAGCTTGAGCATGTAGGTTTGGTCGAGACAAGAAAAAAAATCGTATGAAAGGCGGTTGCCTATTCCTTCTTGTTTAGACGGGAGGGACAATTTTCTAAGAAATTGACTTAAAATAGAAAACATTATTAAAAAGAACACATAGTGCATTTTTATGTTGTTTTTTCTTTGCAAACCCAGAAATGCCCCCTTTTATTTTCTTTTTAAATAATTTTTGTTTTGATCAACAATTTTAGAATAAATAATTTTCAAACTCAAAATTAAAATAAAAAAATAAAAACACTTTTCTTTTTTAAAATTTTACGTAATTAAGTGTTATTTTTTTTTTTTTATTTAGAATTGATATGGGTTGTTAATACATATTTACCTACTTAAATTTTTGTTTATCTTTTTTTAACATTTTTTAGTTTGAGGGTGATTTTCTCAAAAATAATTGATAGCAATAACTTAAAAATAAAAAAAAGAAGAGATTAGTGACTTTCAAAAAAGGTAAACACTTTTCTGTGACTGTTGCTATTTTGTCCTCCTACACCGAAAGAATTCTTAGATCAGATCAAGAAAAATAAGCTACAAATCACGAAAATTGAAACAGTTTTGGACGTTGGCTTGGAAATTACTAAATTAAGACTTTTTGTTTGCAATATTAAAAAATGAGCACGACTGGATCGCACAAACTTGCTTTCGTAGCTAACAAATTGAAGGTAGCTTAAAATTGTCAATGTGCATTTGTGATTCTATAACATTATGATATCATTAAAAAAAGTTTTAAAAACAATTTAAAATATAAATTATTATTATAATTTACTATAAATTTGTGTCTTTTTTTTAATAGCTGAAACAGATAGAGCACAAAAAAAAGTGCTGATTTGTTTGATAGATGTGAATTTACGAAAAAAAAAATTTCAAAAATCGTTAGAGTTGTTTTTTAAAAAATTAATTTTTTATATATAAAAATTCTTGAACGTTTTTAAAAATAAAATTTGGTATGTCAACTTTTAGAATTAAATAATTTACAATTTTGAATAAAATTTAAAAATATTCTTTGATCCGTTTTCAAGATATTGAATTTTCAAAAAAAAAAAAAATCAATATTTTTTTAAAAATCCAAAAATTATTTTTTTTCAAAAAATTGTATATGCAAAATTGTTAAAATTGTAAAGGACCACTTACACACAAATTTTGGTTGCAATCAGTGTAGCCGTTAACGAGAAATTTGAAAACCAAAAAATCGGTTCTATGACAGGTACCGTTAATAACCGTTACATTTTTTTTTTTTTTTCTACCAAAATATGTGTATATTTTGGTAATTTTAGTAGCTCGTATTTTTTTTTAAAATCGTTGGAGGCGTTTTTGAAATAAATCAATTTTTGTATATTGCTTGTATGGCAGGTACCGTTATTTTTTGAAATAAAAAAAAAATTCTATTCCCATAAGAACCTTAAGACCAAAGTTTGAAGTAAGTCGCTTCAGCTGTTTAGGCTGCAGGTCGATGAACAGACAGACAGACGGACAGATGGACAGACGGACAGACGGACAGATGGACAGACGGACAGACGGACAGATGGACAGACGGACAGATGGACAGATGGACAGATGGACAGACGGACATAGAGACAGAATTGCGAGACCCACTATTTTCGCGTTCTCTATCATCGTAATGTTAGGGAAAACTATTATCTCGATTTTTTTGTTTGCACGAATCCTATAGTTGCCCTATGCTACGTATATCACAAGTAAAAATGAGCGAAATGAAGATATTGGCACTCAAATATTATATTACGCATTTTTTAAATAAAATCCTTAGATTTGGGCAAGGACTTTCGATTTTGTAGGGTGAAAGGGGAAAAGTCCAGTATTTTTAAAGATTTCTGGAAAACCATCAGTTTTTTTTTAAGAAATATCTTTGGAAAAATTGTAGCTTATAATATTCTACAAGGAATAGATAACAATAATTTTTTTGTTAGACTAATGGATTTTGAGACAAATGAGCGCAAATGCAACGGTGTGGAAAATGTCACATTAAAGTAAGTGTCATACGAATTTTTTTCATGGAGCTCTTAAGAAGATTAAGGTTAAAAATTAAGTTCAAGTTTATCTTTTAGTTTGTAGGCAAAGGGTGATGTAAATGAACAGTTGTTTATTCAGTAAAATAAGTCAAACTCTAAGCCAAAGTTTAAGTGTAAAAATTGTAAAAAACAAAAGTCAATTATGGACAGGGTGAACAAAAAACTGGTTCAAAGTTAAGATTTTTTAAAATTTCGAAAAATAGCCGTTACTGGAAAACCTTTATGATTCGGTATGAACAAATTACCAAAATCTGAAAGGTCATGACCTGGCCTATCACCATTTTCAGTTTTGACCATCCTTTATGGGACACCCTGTATGCATATACAAATTATTGAAAGTTAAAAAAAATTAAATTTGGTATGCCAACTTTTAAATTAAAAAAAAAATCATTGAGCCGTTTTCAAGACATTGAATTTTCAAAAAAAAAATTTCAATATTTTTTTAAAAATCCAAAATAATTTTTTAAAAAATTGTATATGCAAAATTGTTAAAATTATAAAGGACCTCTTACGTACAAAATTTAGTTGAAATTGGTGTAGCCGTTAACGAGGAATTTGAAAACCAAAAAATCGGTTCTATGACAGGTACCGTTAATAACCGTTATATATTTTTTTTCCTCGTAATTTCATTTTCAAAATCGTTAGAGCCCTATTTGAAATAAATCAATTTCTGTATATTGGTTGTATGGCAGGTACCGGTATTTTTTTAGCTAAAAAAAAATGTCCCCTTTAGGGAATCCCATAAGAACCTTAAGTCCAAAGTTTGAGGAAAATCGCTTCAGCCGTTTAGGGTGCAGGTCGAGGTACATACAGACAGACGGACAGACAGACAGAATTTCGAGACCCACTTTTTTTGCGTTCTCTATCATCGTACTGTTAGGGAAAATTATTATCTCGATTTTTTTTTGCACGAATCCTAAACCAACGTATATCGCAAGTAAAAATACAAAATTATTTAAAAAAAACCGCTCTAACGATTTTTGAATTTTTTTTTCATAAGTTCATACATATCAAACAAATCAGATAGCGTCCTTTTTTTAGTTCTATCTGTTTTAGCTATTAAAAAAAAAAATTATATTCATTTATAGTAATAATTTATGTTCTAAATTGTTTTAAAACTTTTTTTAATGATATCATAATGTTATATAACCACTATATATGCTCATTGTCAATTTTGATTTACTACGTGCAAGTTGTTAGCTACGAGAGCAAGTTTGTGCGATCCAGTCGTGCCCAATTTGTTTTTTTTTTTTTCATTTTAAGAGTTGTTTTTTTAAAATTCACCAAAACCACTATCTTATAAAATGAACAAAAACACCATTTTCGCGCTGAATTTGAACTAAGGCGCAAAATAATGAAATATAGTAGGTACACCATATGACATACCTACGTTTAGAAGTGAACCCATATGTCCCAACAAAATGGCAATGGTCCTTTTGTTTTTGTATTTGGTGCCTATCGTAGAACAATGAGATTTGTTCATAAAAAACTATATAAAGCATTTTTAAACCTAATTTCCATTTCCCCTTACTCTCTGTATTTCAACCCATTTGGGACTCTTTACAAACACTGATTTTAAATGATTTTTATTGATCCGAAAAGTGACACTAAAATTTAAACTTTAAAATGTTTGTCCTCCTAGTGCTTTGTTACTGCCAAAGTACACCTATCAATACAAATTATCTTCCCTAAGGGAAAACCTCAATTCCTAGCGTTCAAAATGTCTTCCACACATAACTCACCCCTTTCCATATCTTCGTCACAAAAAAAAAAAAACAATCTTATTCCTAATGCATTGCCATCACATCAAACTCTTCAACTGAAAAAGTGATGTAACACATCAACATCATTGTATCCAAACAGCAAAGTGCATGGAAATTGATTACAACATCATACACTCACTCAATAAACCAGAGCACTTCATTCAATCTCATCCCCCAAAAAAAAAGATCTTTCAACGTTTTATGTCAAGAGGTCGTGACGATGAATTATGCGAACGTATCGCTTAAGGGCTCAATATACTCCTACAAACATTTGCAAACGATGAGGCTTTAACATAAAATATAACCCTTTTGATAGTCAAAAGATGAGATTCTCTCTTCTATTTTTTATTGAATGTTGTATGAGTGGGTAACAAAGGCTTCTTTCAAATGGATATAAAGAGCTTGATTAATAACAACCACCCTTTTGATGCATAATTGTGCACAAAGGGTGTGTGCATTTACACACACGTATCGTATACCTACCACAACCGCACAAACCATAACCGCCCGTATAAGAATTAATGCTCCCCCCACTCGGTCACAAAATGAGATTTTAAAAGGTTTTATTTTCATCATCTTGGCAGGCTTTAAACTCAAGAGACTTCTACAACACTTTGGGGAAGAAATTCGAACTGACATCATCCTGCACACCACACCCATCTCTCCCCACGAGCCACAACCAACCGCCTTGAATCCATTACAAAAGTTTCTTTTTATGCTTTACTTGTTTTGTTGTTCTTAATTTTTTTGCCAAAGAATCAAGAACAGGACTCTGGATGGCTGTAAGGAGCTAAAAAATCAACAGATCCTCTTGCGCGCAATGTAAATCAATTTTCTTCTCAAACAAGTAAAATATTTAACTTTCGATTTTTCCTATAAAACCCACACCCACCCTACCCCCAGCTACTCTCTCTTAGTTTGCTTGTTTTTCAGTTTTCAATTCGAATCCGATGAGTAAACAATAAGAAAGAGACTTCCGTTTTGGGGAAAGCGACTTCGGTTGGGGAGGGGTTAAGGGAGGGGGGGGGTAAGTTTATGTACGCACAACTGCAGGATGCTATGGCATTTTCATTTCATCAATCCCGGCCACACCACTCGTCAGGAACTGAATTTATGAAAGTTGAAATTAATATTGTTTCGCAATTTCCATTCTTTAAGCCATCATCAGTCTTCCTTGCCTCTCTGTTTTTAAACCCTCCTGCTCCTGCTCCTGAGATGGCGCCCTCCACCACGACATACTAAAGTCCTGAACCGTTCATTTGATAAACATACTCTATCTTCAAGGGTTGTGTTTACATTTCGTGGATCATTTGTCAAGTTGTTTGGAAATTTAATTTTTCCCTGGCCCGGCCCGGCCGGCGACAACGATTTCGACTACGACTACGCCAACTCCGACGACAGACAGACGGAAGGATTCGTATCGAAAATTAACATGTTCCTGATTTTTCATTGTTTTATTTTATTGTTTTTTTCCTCAGCTTGAGTCTAATTAAAAACTTTTTCAATTTAAATGTAAAAGGACCCACATAGCCGAAGCCATTCTAGTCGGTCGTGGTGGCCCATCTACGCTTTGGTATCATGGTCCTATGGTTCTGGTGCTGATGGTTCTGGTCCTGGTCCTGGTCAGTGGCGTGTGATAAGTCGAGAAAAACCGCATGTGATAAAAGTCAGGGATAAAATGTTTGCGAAACCGCGGCCCGCCACATCCATTAAATATGCCCACGCATCCTCGAGTGCAAAGGGCGTCCGCGCCCGTCAAAAAATACACCTCCATCTCGTCTGGTGCTTGTGCTGCTGCTAAAATAGGTGGTTTAATATCAAGGGAATTTGGGAAACCACTTTATGAGGCAAACCATTAAATGATTTGTTTTGTTTTTTTTTTTCTGTCGGGATAATTTTGCTCCATTTACGGGAGTTCAGTGGATTCTTGTTGTTGTTTTTACCTGGAGCTGTATCATCACATCGATTAATGTCTTCATTCTGTCAAGCTGAATGAATTAATCGTTATTCAGAATTGTTTCAGGAAAACCAATACGCCGATATTATTAGAGATATGGCTAATTAAAGTTTATTTATTAAATTTGTTTCAACTTAACAAAAAATGTACTCGTATATTATTTGTTTTGGCATGCAAATGGAAGAAATTTATTTCAAAGCAAACAGGGATAAAGGAGCTCCCATCAGTAGGTATAGCGGAAAATGAAACCACGAAAAATAAACCAATTCAATTAAGAAAAGAAAAGGTCAAGTATAATTGGGTTAACTCTTAGGTAGGGTCTATAAGAAAACCCTTTTTCGTAATTTTAAATTCAAATTTGATTTTCATTATGGAGTTTTATTTATGAGGACCAGGACCTTGCTTCTTCAGGATAGGGACATTATTTACTTTTAGTACATTTACTGAGACTGAGAGTTCAAAGTTTCAAAAAGCTCAAATTATTTTTTGAACGAGAAGTGGTTAGGTAATATTTGTGTGGACCTTTTTTGTGGCAAAATTAGTATTGGTTTTAATATCTTAAACTAACTAATAAAAAAGATTTCCTTTTTTATAATTGCAGAGGCAAGGCTGTTGTGTTTGGTGTTTATTTTATCGTTTTGAATTTATGTAAGTTCTGCCATCAAACTCGTTTTCTTTGAAGAAAAGAAATATGAAGGTCCTGCCTTTTGCGAGGATCTTAGAAGTTAGTCTGATGAAAACAATAAATATTTTATGAAATTGTATGAAATTACAGGCCACAACAGTGTTTCTGATACCCAGAGAGATAGAAGTCAAATGAAAGGCATTTTGAAATACTTCACGCACCTAAAGATTCTTTTATCCTTGCTGGAAATCTTCTTCTTCTTCTTCTGCATTTAACCGGCGGCGATTGTCATGATCTCGAGGTGGACCACAACTCCCCCACTCAACTGCTTCACCTAAGGTTCCACTTACCTCTGAAACCTAACCGGGAAGACTGGAAGATAGCTTCAACTATCTGCTCAGGACAAAGGATTGAATGGACAATCAGCACCTTTCAACCTTTTAAGTCACCGGGTGTAGACGGTATTTTCCCAGCCCTTCTACAAAAAAAAGAAAGAGGAATTAATACCTTACCTTATTAGCATACTTCGAAGTAGCATTGCACTTGGGCATATACCAAGTCTATGGAGAAAAGCTTAAGTCATATTTGTTCCCAAGATTGGGAAAAAAGATACAACACATCCAAAATCATTCAGGCCGATAAATTTAACATCTTTTTTGCTGAAGACTTTGGAAAAGGTAATTGATAACTTCATGAGATCTGCAAAATAGGCATAAAATATTTTCCGAAAACTTCGTCATTTAAGAGTAAAAAGCAAAAAACCGGTATTTTAGACTTTTGGTGTTTTTATTTTCATAATGATGTCAAAAAATTATGGCTTATAGAAAAAACTGTTAATTCATATTTATATAATATTATATAATGTACAAATTTTGCTAATTTATTTTTTCGATCAAGCTTAGGGTTTAAAAGATATATGCCAAAAACTGTTTTTTTTTTTTTGACAGTTGACACTATTGAAGTCACAATATCTTGCGACATATGACTCGTATGAAAAAAAGTTTAATATTTGTTTGAAAGGAATATTAGGATGTTTAAACTGAGCGTAATATTTTGTTCGACAACTTGTGTTTTTAAGAGCAAAAAACTAAAAAAACAGAAATTTAAACTTTTTGTCAAACGTTTAAAAAAAATTATATCTTTAAAACGGTTGTTTTTAAGAAAAAAAAATAATAATTTTTTCTTGTAGGGATTTACATCGAGTCGAGTTTATTGAGGAATATAGTGGCAGAGGTGATGTTCGAAAATGTTGTCAAAGGGTGAAACGATCCAAGGACACAAAGCTAGAACGGAAGCCTGCCGAGATGAGAGTGGGAATGTGGTTGTAGACATACAGTCAGTGCTGAGGATCTGGAAAGAACACTTCTCAAGACCGCTTAAAGGCGAAGACAGCCAAAATACCGCCAGTAGGCAGAATACTGCATTCAACTTAGACGATGATGGCCAACAGTTCCGTCCACCTGACCTAACCGAAGTGCGGCTGGCGATATCAAAACTTAAATCGTACAAAGCTGCTGGTGCGGATTGCTTACCAGCCGAACTATTTGAATCAGCGGGAGATGAGTTAGTTAGGAGCATACACCAGCTCATCTGCAAAGTTTGGTCGGATGAAAGTATGCCCGATGAATGGAACCTCGGTATAGTGTGTCCCATCCATAAAAAGGCAGATGCTCTGAAATGCACCAACTGCAGAAGAATTAGTCTCCTTAACGTCGCTTATAAAATCTTGTCGGCTATCCGGTGTGACGGCATAAAACCTTTTGTCGCCGATCTGATCGGCCCCTATCAGTGTGGTTTAAGGCCAGGCAAAAGTCAACCGACGATCAAATGTTTACACTCCGAGAGATTTTAGAAAACACCCAGGAATTCCAAATCGATACACACCACCTCTTTATCGGTTTTAAAGTCGCGTATGATAGCGTGAAAAGGGACGAATTATACAGAGCCATGTCATATCTCGGCATCACTGCCAAACTCGTCCGCTCGTGCAGGCTGCAGAATGACGATGGAGAATTCTCGCTGCTCCGTCAAAATTGGTAAGAATACCACCGATTCCTTTCATATTCAGAAAGGATTGAGGCAAGGCGACGCGTTATCACGCAACCTTTTCAACATCCTTCTTGAAGCAATTGTACGCAACACACAAGTCAACTGCAGCGGTACAATTTATCCAAAGTTCGTTCAATTGCTTCAATTCAATTGTATGCAGATGACATAGACATTGTCACGAAGCGAGCTGTGGTAGGCACATTTGCGTGCATTGGATCGGAAGCGGCTTAAATGGGATTGGCGGTTAACGAGGACAAGACGAAGTATATGCTGTCATCGAGAAAGGAATCTCAACATCGTCGACTCGGGGGGCAAAATATCACGATGGACAGACATAACTTCGAAACTGTCAAAGAATTTGTCTACCTGGGCTCCACTATTACCTCGCAAAATGACATCAGTGCAGAGATCATACGAAGAATTACTCTTGCCAACCGCTGTTTCTTCGGGCTAAGGCCCTCTCTCAGAGAACTAACGACACTTTATTAAAGACACTAATCATCCCGTCCTGCTCTATGGGGCAGAAGCATGGACATTTAAAAATCGGATAAAAGTCTGCTAAGGTGCTTTGAGAGAAGGATTCTTCGTGTGATTTTCGGTCCGGTGTGTGTCGAAGGAATGTGGAGAAGAAGATTCAGCGACGAACTATACGGGCTAAAAATGAAGTTAAAGCTAAAAATAAGACAAAATTAATCTTATAATGTTATGTACATAATTATTAGCCTGAGCTTAACGAATTTAATGTTAAACCAATTCTCCAATCCAGTTTCTAATTACAAACTGCTTCAAAATTTATCAAAAACATTCGTCAATGATGTTTTCTACAGGACCTTTGATGTTCAAAATATCCTTAACAAAGACATTCTACATAGACAGAGACACCGACACAGCACAGTAAGTAATAATGCAAATTAGTTGGTGGGAATTGTAAATCAATTAACTTTCGCGTCTTTAATCACAAAGCTTTTTCACAAAATGGAACAAATCGTTTCGCATTCAGCTAACTGCCATTACACCATACTCCATGAGAATTTATAAAGAAAATGAATGGATGGTATAAGCATCCCCATCTCTATCCCAACCACCATCACCTCCACCAACCATCAACATCAAGTAAGGGTTGGGGGATTTATTTATGCAAATCAGGAATTAAAATGACACGTTGAAATTGTTTTGTCTGCCGCCTGTCAGTGTTTGCTTTGCTAGCGCATTGCTGCTTCTCCTATAACTCTGGAACTCCTATTTGTAGCTCGAGGCGTAGGACACACCATCCGGTAGTTCATTTTTGTTGATATGAATGTAGGTAGTTCGTTTGTCGATTTTTTGTTATTTTTTTTTTTTTGTTTGTGTTATGTTTTTTGTGTCTCTCTCGTTGGATTCTATGTTTGCGATTGCGATAAAAGCTCCAGCTCTATTTTCAGCCCGACCGACCCACCGACAGACGTAGTCACACTCTCTTGCCTTTTCGGGCTGGGCTCATCAGGCTGGCCTGGCAGTGAACTCGAGACTTTGCTGGAATGATTTGGTAGGCAGCTGTTATGCCTTATAGAGAATATATAGTCCCTTATAAAGTCGTCGTAGTCTTCGTCCTTGTCTCTCCGATGATGATGATGGCAGTATGTTTTCTGGGATGTTTGAAATTCCACATTCCTGCTTTTGCTTCTCAAACCAACCTTACCAACCAAAAGTATATGTATAGAGTCGAACGAAAATGTCCTTCCTGGTTACGTGTTGTGCCTGGAATCCGCAATGAAGCAAAAACGGATATTTCTGATTTTTCTGAAGTATAATTTTTTCGTTCATAGGCAAGAGGGTACAGGGGGTGCTCGAAGTACTAAATGGCAAAAAAATTATGTGCATTAGGGTGGCCGAGACCCAAGAAAGGCTGAGAAGGGTGACTCTGACTATGTTGAATTTATTTATTTTTTTTTTTTCTCATATCCACGCCCGCCTATTTATGACGTGTCTAGGCTTTTGCTACAAGGCTAGCAACTACAACCATTACCGCTCCATGACTTTGCAAACGATGGTGGAATAATAAAGTCGTCTTCATCACTGATGCTGCTGATGCAGAGTTGCAGTCTCATTTTTGTCAATTTTGCCAATAATAATAACTCTGATAGAACTCCAAAGGATTTATGGGCTATAAAAATAGGTTATAAGAATTAGACGTTCCCCTTTAGAGAGGCCTCACTTTATTTATAAAGATATAATATTTTCAAAACCACTTTGAGTTTTTATACGTGTTTTTGATTATCTTGTAAATAAAATAATTACAACCTACTAAGATCCATAAAACATAAGTTTCCATCCATCAGTGATAGCAAGAGGGCAACACAGAAGACACCAAGACGACGACGACGCACCACGAATGTAGGTAGGTAAGGTACAGGCTTTGTATCTTCTACAACTTTGTTATGTATGAAATAAAAGTCCATAAACTTGGGATTATGTCGGCTTAAGTTCGGCTGTTTACTATTAAGAAAGATGCTGGATTTGTTTTGTTGTTTTTGTTTTTATATTATTTTTTTTTTCTGAAATAACTTAGCCCTTTCACTTTTGGCTAAAGCTTTACCAGTTGAGTTGCTATTGAAGGTATAAGGTTCTTATGTAGTGGGAGCGGAGCGTGTTGCCTCGGCGGTAAAGGCTTTTATACAAATTGAGAGGGATTACATTGAAAGATTATGTTTTCATTTTTTTTTTTTTGTTGTGTTCATCTTTTCGATGGCAAAATAATATGTGTAGTTCTGTAAATGAATAAAACCTTTGAGATAATCATCATGTGGAATAGTGATGTTTTTTGGGTGATATTTTTGTGTGGAGATTATCTTTAGTTGGTGACACAAATTAATATACAAATATAGATTTATGTACAACATGCATAATATGTGGAGGAGAAAGAATAAAAGAATATTGTGTATGACAAGTGTTAGCAGCTTGTTGTTGTCTTTCTATGAAAGGGAAGCAATTTGTAGCATTTAATTTAATCGAAACAACAATATTATTTGTTTCTAGATGCCGATCATACAAGTATATGGGCCCATTTGTTATGTGAACTGGTAATACTTTAAATATGAATGTCAAGTGGGCAAAGGAATATGAGTCGGTTGAAAAGTGGGTAAAATGTGTGCCAATTAGTTCTTAAATAATTTTTTTTTTTTACAAATTTTTCTTGTCGTGCGTTCGGTTTGTAACGCCGCGAATTTATCTAAAATTTAATTTAAATTTGCAAAAAAAATTTAATTTCTTGTCGACTTCCAAGTGTAAATTCGGTTGAACATAAATACAAAAATAAACTATGTCTACCTTCTCCTTCTCCTTCCGCGGAAAATCGGCAAACCAGACCCAGCGTGACTCCTGCCAAGGTTTCGGTGGTTTTGGGAGCCCAATGGGATGATGAGGGTAAAGGAAAAGTTGTCGACATGTTGGCGACTGAAGTGGACGTTGTCTGTCGGTGTCAGGGTGGAAATAACGCTGGACACACTGTTGTCGCTAATGGGACAGAATTCGATTTTCATCTATTGCCAAGTGGCGTTGTAAATGAAAAATGTATTTCCGTCATCGACAATGGCGTTGTTATTCATCTGCCAAGCTTGTTCGAGAACGAGGAAAAGGGTTTGCAGAAATTGCAACACCGTTTGATCATTTCAGATCGAGCACATTTGGTATTTGACTTCCATCAAGATGTAGATGACATGCAAGAAGCCGAAAAGGGTGGCAAATCGCTCGGCACAACCAAGAAGGGTATTGGTCCAGTCAACTCCAGAAAGGCCACACGCTATGGCATCCGAGTAGATGATTTGTTGTGTGACTTTAATTTGTTTGCGGAGAAATTTAATTCAATTGTGGCGACAAACTTGCGTCTGTTCCTCACAATATGCGTTGATGTTAAGGCCGAATTGAAAAGGTATAGAGAATACGCTGATATGGTGCCGCCATATGTAAAAGACACAGTATGCTTCCTACAAACAGCCCTGCGGCAGGGCAAGACCATCTTGGTCGAAGGCGCTAATGCATCTATGTTGGACATTGATTTTGGAACATATCCCTATGTGACAAGCAGTAATTGCAGTATTGGTGGTGTGCTAACTGGTTTAAGATTGCCACAGCAAGCAATTGGGGACGTAATTGGTGTTGTTAAGGCTTATACAACTCGCGTAGGAGATGGACCATTTCCAACTGAACAGTTGAATGAGTTTGGCGACCTCCTTCAGACTAGAGGCTTTGAAGTTGGTGTAACAACAAAAAGGAAACGTCGTTGAGGTTGGTTGGATATTGGCTTACTAAAATACACCTCTCTTGTAAATGGCTACACATGCATTTGCTTAACTAAATTGGATATTCTTGATACATTTAAGGAAATTGAAGTTGGCATTGGTTACAAAATCGATGGAAAAGTTCTTGACCATTTCCCGGGTACAATTTCTGAACTGCAAAAAGCTGAAGTTATATATACAACTCTGCCCGGTTGGAATTCCTGCACTGAGAACATTCGTGATTGCAAGAAACTACCCAAGAATGCACAAGATTACGTAAGATTCATTGAAAAGCAACTGGATGTCCCAGTTCGATGGGTTGGTGTTGGCAAAGGACGTGAATCAATTATCAATGTTGATTAGTATTTTAATAAAAATTGTATTTAACTTAATATTATCACTTCCTTGTCCCTATAATCAACAAAACTTAAACGATAGTCATGTAAGTAAATTTCAAATTAATACACATTTTTTTTTCTAAGCGTCGTATTCTCAATGTAAACATTAAATTTAAAAATATTATTATTTGAGAAAAGAAGCTCACATATATAATGTATACAAAGACATTCATAGAAAATAATTTTCTTTTTGAATATGTTTTATTTTTCACAAAAATACTAAAACAAATATATATATTTATCAGTACACTATATACATGCATAGAAAAATAAGTTATTGGTGATCAAAGACCAAACGGTATTTTTTCATTCATATCAAAAATTTGTTACAGAAATAAATCGCAAGACAATAAAAAATTTTGAAGTTTAAGCTCTGAATAACCAATTTATCTGACGAATATATTCGATTAACTCAACAAATTTGTTTTTTCTAGAAAAAGCAGCCCCTTATTTCAACGATATTTAAAAAAAAAACAAGGGTAACACATGTTAACATTTTGCTTTGCCAAAAATCTCTTTTTTTTTTAATTTATTTTTATATTAAGTTCTTATTAAGTTCTTTTAATGAACATTTTTTTACAATATGAATGTTCAAACTCCACATTTTGAAAAAACAAATATTTACTTCAAAATTGTACGTTATTAAGTCGGTACCTGCTATTTTTGTTTTCAAAATTCAATGCCCTTATCAATTCCTAGTGAAACACTGAAAATTATAGGTTTCCAGCACTTTTATTTTAAAAAATATTAAAAAATGGACCACTATTCTTTTTTACTTGCGATATATTAGGGCTGGGCACGAGACGAGACTCTGCGAGACTTTTGTAAGTCTTGTCTCGGTCTCGTTAAAATCGAAAATTTTCAGTCTCGTCTCGGTCTCGTCTCCGAAAAATACGATGATTATTGGAACGAAATAATTTCGATTATAGTTTGAATACGTGCAGAAGAAAATTAATATTCAACTAAAATTGGATATTTAATTTTTTTCATTTGGCATTTAATTCTCTGTAAATGTCGGTCCCAATATACAGACTCGTCTCGATCTCGTCTCGGATGCTTAAAAGCCAGTCTCGTCTCGGTCCGGGATAGTTTTTGCTAATTGTCCGGGATTGTCCTCTTTTCATCACTAAAAAACAAAATTACTTAATATTCTTTATCCATTTCCTATTCTTAAACTCAATCGGGGCTATATAGATTAAAGAAATAAACAGAACCAATATCAATCAAAAACCAGATCGCTTTAATAGTACAGGCAACGGGAGTCAAATAAGCGCAATCTGAAAAAAGTTTTGACGTCTAAAAAGTTTGAACGCAGTTTTGAAGAGGGGTTTCTTCTTAGCATAAATCTCTATTTGCGGGATTTTTGGTCTTGTCTCTTTCTCAAAAACTGTTTGCTCAAACAACTTGATTTAAAAAGTTGATTTAGGAATAGGTCTTTGGCTTTCAAAAAAGCTATAGCATGATATTTTGAGTGTGGCCGTTGATTTTTAATAAATTGTTTTATATTTTAAGTAATTTTTTAGAAAATTGCCCCTTCTGCCTAATCTGGGGTAAATAGACCCCCCCTCCCATACGATTTTTTTCTTCTCCTAACTCAACCTACACGCCCTCGATTTTTGGTACACCTTATGCAAATCACGCTGTATTTATTCAAAAAAGTAAGGCCTAATTTTGTACTCGTTTTTCATTAATAACTTTTGAATTATCTAAACCAGAAAAAATAATTTATATACCGATTTGTAGGAAATTTAAATATAAACAAAAAAGTATCAAATATTTTTTTCATAAAAAAGCACAGGAAGTGAGAAAAACTCAAATTATCAAATTTTCCAAAATGGCGGACGCCCCACAAGACCAAAAATCCCGCAAATCGAGATTTATGCTAAAAAGCAACCCCTCTTTAAAACTGCATTAAAACTTTTCAGACGTCAAAACTTTTTTCAGATTTTTCTCTGTACTATAACTGTATCCTGCAGTTGAACGACTTTTGCTCATGTTTGAAGTTTTAAATTCCTATTTCGAAGACGTTGATGAAGATTTATGTAAGGCGTATTTATTTCTAGTTCATTCTCTTATGTCCATTTTTAATTTTAATATTCAAAAACTTGAAAAACAAGATAATATCTATTATTGAGACCGTGAGTGTTTTACAAAATATTGTAAGCAACATACAAGAGCGAATCAATAGTAATTGTATTCCCATCGAAATTAAATCTAGAATGAAGAAATTGTTGAATCTGGTTTACAAGAAAAAGTAAACAAACTTAAAATTGATACCAATAACCTATATAATGTATAACTTTCAAATATGTTGAATCCTGGCTAAAACCTCTCGAAGAATTTTAGTTTGTTCGTAGATGCAGTTCAATGATAAAAATGTAACGTGGTGATTCCCACGTTACATTTTTATCCATGCTTGATATATATTCAGGAAAAAGGTGTTAATAATATTTTTTTTATTTGTATGCTATGTATAAAAATGTACATTGAATGTTAACTTAATGTATACAAAATATGAAATGTTCCTATGAAATATGATGACAGATGTACCTACTACATAATTAACTAGATATGTAACTTTTTATAAATTAACTTATTTTTATTTTTTCAAAACAACTGAAGACCCAAATACAATTATTTCATTAAAAAAAAAGTTAAAAAAAAGTGTCCTCGTTTAGTACTCTTTTTTGGATTCTTATTTGTCCGGGAAAGTCCGGGATTTCAAATCTCGCTACCTAGTTTCACCAAAATTCTTCTGGCAACCCAATGGTAGAGTATATATTATATAATTATATATTTTATAGAGTAATAACTTTGGCTTTTTGAGTAATCAGATAGAGAAACAGGGCGAAATGTGACATTACCAGCATTTTGTACTATAGCTATTTAAAATAGTAAAATTTTTATAATTTGTTTGTAAATAGCTTGCAAAATTCTAAGAATCTTACATATAATGGGTGATTTTTTAAGAGGTTTAGAACTTTTTAAAAAAAAAAACACACAAAATTCGAAAAAATGAATGAAATATCTATTTGAATCGATAGTTTGAACCTTGCAATTTAATGTTTAAAGATAATTTCATGCAAATGTTGACCGCGGCTGCGTCTCAGGTAGCCCATCCGCTGAGTCCAATTTTGGCATACTCTTTCACACATATCGGCCGGTATCTCACGAATGAATGCATGGATGTTGGCTTCCAGTGCGTCAATCGAAGCGGGCTTGTCCCTATAGACATTAGTCTTGACATACCCCCACAAAAATAGTCTAATGGTGTCAAATCGCACGATCTAGGCGGCCAATTGACCGGCCCGAAACGTGAAATTAACTGTTCACCAAACTCGCCTCGCAATTGCGCCATTGTTTCGCGTGCTGTGTGGCATGTGGCACCGTCTTGTTGAAACCACATATCATGCAAGTCAAGAATTTCCATTTCGGGCAAAAAAAAGTTTGTTATCATCGCTCGGTAGCGTTCACCATTGACAGTAACGCTGCGATTCGCATCATCTTTGAAGAAATATGGCCCAATAATGCCGCCGACCCATAAACCGCACCAAACAATGGCTTTTTCGGGATGCATTGGTAGCTGTTGCAATGCTTCTGGCTGATCTTCACTCCAAATGCGGCAATTTTGCTTATTTACGTACCCATTCAACCAAAAATGAGCCTCATCGCTGAACACAATTTTTCGATAAAAAAGCGGATCCTCGGCCAGCTTTCCAAGAGCCCATTCACCAAAAATTCGGCGTTGTGGTAGGTCGGCTGGCTTTAGTTCTTGCACCAGCTGTATCTTAAAAGGCCTTACGCCCAAATCCTTCCGCAAAATTTTCCACGTAGTGCTGTAACAAAGGCCTAACTGCTGGGAACGGCGCCGAATCGACATTTCGCGGTCTTCTGTCACACTAGCTGATACGGCCGCAATATTTTCTTCACTACGCACAGTACGTAAACGTGTTGGTGGTTTAATGTCCAACAAAGTAAATTTGGTGCGAAATTTGGTCACAATCTTCCGAATAGACTGCTCAGAAGGTCGAGAATGCCGACCATAAAATGGAAGCAGCGCGCGATGAACATTTCGAACCGAGCATTGCATTATTTCTGCCCAACAAAATCCAAACGAATATTTTGAAATGCAATTATCTTGATTTTAGCAAGAACAATATAGTAGCAAAAGTTCAATGCAAAATTGCCCAACCGCCAATAGTTTTTCAAGGTTAAAAGTCAAAAATATCGGTTTTCCACCTATAACTTCGAAACGTTAAGTGCTATCGAAAATCATATCATTCAAAACTTGTAGACAATGATGTCCGCCAAAAAATTAGTAACGACCATTTTTTACTACAACTTACCGTTAAGACCGTTTATTCCACACTCCCGTTTGTATCCAAATGGTTTTACCATTTTTAACATAATTCATGTTACATAACATTATAGTTAAAATGTTATGTCGGTTTCAGAGCATTTTATTATAATATTTGCTTTGTATTCAATACAGCACGCGTGATATACTATTTTTGTATCCGCTTCTTCGTGAGCATCAAGTGAATACTTATTGTTGATGGAACAAAAATCGTGGTCATCTCGAACCTCATACTGATAACATTTATTAAAGTTTAGTACCACTTTTTCATTTTTAAAAATGGCAGAATTTCCTGCTGTTGCCAGTTTAAAATCAAAAAATTAAGTAGAGCGACTTTGAAATAACTATTTCTCAATTCTTTTACAAAATCAGCTGGTCTTGTTTGTTCTGGTCCAGAGATCACATACATATGATAATCAGAGGAACTGCCTCGATGAGATCTTTCATGGTTTTTAATAGAAGGTGACCAATACCTATCAAAAATTAAGTGCATTTCATTAGCTTTGTTGTTAGTAACCATTTGAAAGTTTTTGGCAAATCTTTTATGCAATGTATAAGGAAGAATCCATTTATCAAGCTAACAGCTGTTTTGGTGGGAGCTATGCTCCTGTCTCGGATGTCTTGGAGCTAGTCTCGTCGCCGCTCGTCTCGCTCGCCTCGGTTTACCGAAACAACTTGCGGTCTCGGCCCTACAACTCTCTTCTCTACAGATGTTAATCTCCAATGTTTACTTATATGCACAGTGTTACTAGACCGTGGCTATTAGTATTTTTATTTATTTTAGACCGAATTCGAACATTTCAAATAAACCAACAATGTTTTATTTTATTACTAAATTATATTTGTATTTTAATAATCATAAAAGCTTATTAAAATATTTGTAAAATAGTATTTGATTTTCGATTCAATTTGTTGTGTATGCGAAAATTATCTGGGTATCTGGGTTTTTAAAAGTAGTAAGGAAAACGAAGGAGAAAATTGTATTTTATTTTATTTGAATATTCAGTCCAAGTATAGTATCACTTTTTCGGAGTTCAATTAATAGTAAATTAGATAAGGAACCAACATGACATGAAAATGTATTATGAACTCGATTTTGCCATTTCAGAGTAAAAAGGGAAAAAAAAAACAGAAATTTTGACCTTTTTGAAACTTTTAAATTAATTATATCTTTAAAATGTTTGTTTAAAAAAATAAAAATAATAATGTTGTCTGGTAGGGCGTCAGTCAATGTACAAATTTTGTATTCATATGTCTTCGCAAATATGAAACGTTTAGGAGTTATACGTGTAAAAATAGCTTTTTCGACATTTTAGATTTTTGGCGGACAGCATTGTCTACAAGTTTTGAATGATTTGATTTTCGATAGCACTTAACGTTTCCAAGTTATAGGTGAAAAACCGATATTTTTGACTTTTAACCTTGAATAACTATTGGCGGTTGGGCGATTTTGCAATGAAATTTTGCTACTTGCTAAAATAAAGATAATTGCATTTCAAAATATTCGTTTGGATTTTTTTGGGCAGAAATAATGCAGTTTTTCTGGTTTAACAGTGCACATTTCAAAGACGTCTGCTGCGATGTTAGCCTCTACTTTTTCGTCTGCCATTTTGGACTTTGCTCTCTATATACATAAGTGTTAAAATAAAAAAATCCGTATCCATGTACCTTATGATTTTTTTTTTTACCAAAATTTGACAACTTTATCGACGTCTGCCGGCAACTTAGCCTCTCCCAAACCGTCTGCCATTTCGTTTCACGTTTATTGACGATGGGCACAACACATTTGCGTTATCAGAATCCATATACCTTATAATTTTTTTTGTCACCAAAATTTGACAACTTTGGCCCACCCCATTAAGCCTCTGTATCGCGCTGGCAGACGTGCATATATGTGATCAGCTACACTAAATCATACTCTCTAGTAAAAATCAATCGTGTACCGATGACTCACTTTTTTTGTAGCCAGCTCTCCGTCTATACGTCATTATATGTAAAAAAAATAGACTGGGTTCGGAATCATGTTTTGTTCTTGAAATATTTGAGACGAAAATTATTTTTCAACTGTTTTTCCTAGTTTAAAAAAAAGTGTTTGTTGAATTCTTTTTTTTAATATTTACCAATTTGGTATTGTGTAATTATGTGTAAATTAAAATTTGTCTGAAGTGAAAATCTTATTCCGTTCTCCAGATATTCCAGATAAATGACATTTTACAGCTTCTTTTTAAATTGCTGTAATAAAAAAAACGGTTGGTTGAATTTGTTAAAAAAACCTTTTAAGCACGTTATGACAATATTATCTGTAAATTAAAATTCCATCCGAGGTCGATATCTTTATTCATTCTCGAGATACGTACATACACACATACAGACATCTTGCTAAAAACGACGAATTCTGATTCTAGAGACCTCAAAACGTGAAGATATGTCCAATTTTTCAATTCGACAAATCGCACCAATTACAATAACTTCCAGTGGGAAGTTAAAAATTAAAATAAAGAAATGCTACTTTTTAATAATTATTTTTATTTTCAATATTTTGTTTTTTTTTTTTTGGTATACCATTATACCATATACCATTTTTTGGTTTTTGATTTTCTCGAAAACAGTTAAGTTCAAATTATTATTTTTGTATGGTTAATCTTCTAAAAAAGTATAAACATTATTGTGAACCAAAATTTAAAAAAAAAAATTATATTTAAAAAAAAATCATTTTTTTTTTTGAAAACTACACTCTAGGAATTATAGAAATCTCCAAAAAATATCTTTGTGACAATAAGAGTTATGAGTTTCATACTGTTTACTTCTAATAGAAATAGTTGACTTCTAATATTAATTTATGACGAATAACGATATACTAGTACACTCAAAAACTTTTGACTCTTAAAACATGTTTCGTGAGCAAATTGTTTGTACGCATGGAGTTTCACTCTATTCAACAGAGTAAAAGTTTTGTTCATGAATTGCAAAATATATAAACAAAAACTTTACTTACTCTTAGTTGGTTATTCGAAAATTGTTTGTCACAAACGAACTTCGATGTGGCGTCAAACAGACTTGTATATCACCCAGGCTGAAATGTACAGTATCCAATAATTAAGATTCGACATTGTTCATTCATATCGTGCGATTGCCTGGTGGTAGCGTGTTGCATTGCTGCCCGAAGGTGCCAGGTTCAAATTCCAGAAAAATCAAGTAAGTGAAAGTTTTTTACAAATAAATAAAATTATATACATTTCAGAATAAAAAGAAGCGGGCTGCAAACCCATGTGGTGGACAAAAATAACAAGATAAAATACACGCAAATCAACAAAATTAAAAAAAAAAATAATAAATTTCAAGAGAAAAAGATTGTTAAATTATTCGCTTGTGGTTAATTTTTTTTTTTTTGATATACTGTTTTTCACGAGAACTTTTGTTTTTGCTGTTCGTATATTAACTTTTTATAAGCAGGAACTTTTCTATAGTAGTGAAACTTTAAACAGATAGCTGCAAGAAGGTAAAACGCTTGGTGCCTTTTTTCACTTGTGACTAATAGTTTAATTCTTGTGAGAACGAATTTGTTGGTCCAGTGTAAATATTTTTTTATTATTTTGTAGAATACTTGAAAAAAAATCATGTTTCTAAATTCAAAAATTACAGTTCCTTCCATACAAGTGTTGAAAAACCATAAAAAACTTATTTTTCTCGAAAACGACTAAAAGAATTTTGTTAAAAAGACGTGTGTTTACTTTTAAAGGTATGGTCAATATTTTTCTCTTTAACGGCTACACCAATTTCAACCAACATTTTTATGCAAGATCTCCTTCGCAATTAAAATAATTTTGCGTATACAAACTTAAGAAAAAATAATTTTTGGATTTAAAAAAAAAAAATTGATTTTTTTTTTTCAATTCAATATCTTGAAAACAGGCCAATGAATATTTGTTTTATTTTGTGTAAAATTGTATTTTATTAAATACTAAATGTTGGCATACCAGATTTTATTTTGAAAATGTGCAAAAAAAGTGTAAATATAAAATTAATTAAAAAAAAAAACGGCACCAACAAATTTTGATTTTCCTTTTTTTTCATAAATTCATATTTATCAAACAAATCAGATGGTATACTTTATTTTGAGCTCTAACTTTTTAAACCATTAAAATATAGTAATTAATAGTAGAAATCTCCAAAAAATATCTTTGTGTCAATAAGAGTTTTGAGTTTCATACTGTTTACTTCTAATAGAAATAGTTGACTTCTAATATTAATTTATGACGAATAAGGATATACTAGTACACTCAAGAACTTTTGACTCTTAAAAGATGTTTCGTGAACAAATTGTTTGTACGCGTGGAGTGTCACTCTATTCAACAAAGTAAAAGTTTTGTTCATGAATTGCAAAATATATAAACAAAAATTTTAGTTGCTCTTAGTTGGTTATTCGAAAATTGTTTGTCACAAATGAAATTCGATATGGCGTCAAACAGACTTGTATATCACCCAGGCTGAAATGTACAGTATCCAATAATTAAGTTTCGACATTGTTCATTCATATCGTGCGATTGCCTGGTGGTAGCGTGTTGCATTGCTGCCCGAAGGTGCCAGGTTCAAATTCCAGAAAAATCAAGTAAGTGAAAGTTTTTTTACAAATAAATAAAATTATATACATTTCAGAATAAAAAGAAGCGGGCTGCAAACCCATGTGGTGGACAACAATAACAAGATAAAATACACGCAAATCAACAAAATTAAAAAAAAAAATAATTAATTTCAAGAGAAAAAGATTGTTAAATTATTCGCTTTTGGTTAATTTTTTTTTTTTTTGATAGACTGTTTTTCACGAGAACTTTTGTTTTTGCTGTTCGTATATTAACTTTTTATAAGCATGAACTTTTCTATAGTAGTGAAACTTTAAACAGATAGCTGCAAGAAGGTAAAACGCTTGGTGCCTTTTTTCACTTGTGACTAATAGTTTAATTCTTGTGAGAACGAATTTGTTGGTCCAGTGTAAATATTTTTTTATTATTTTGTAGAATACTTGAAAAAAAAATCATGTTTCTAAATTCAAAAATTACAGTTCCTTCCATACAAGTGTTGAAAAACCATAAAAAACTTATTTTTCTCGAAAACGACTAAAAGAATTTTGTTAAAAAGACGTGTGTTTACTTTTAAAGGTATGGTCAATATTTTTCTCTTTAACGGCTACACCAATTTCAACCAACATTTTTATGCAAGATCTCCTTCGCAATTAAAATAATTTTGCGTATACAAACTTAAGAAAAAATAATTTTTGGATTTAAAAAAAAAAAATTGATTTTTTTTTCAATTCAATATCTTGAAAACAGGCCAATGAATATTTGTTTTATTTTGTGTAAAATTGTATTTTATTAAATACTAAATGTTGGCATACCAGATTTTATTTTGAAAATGTGCAAAAAAAGTGTAAATATAAAATTAATTAAAACAAAAAACGGCACCAACAAATTTTGATTTTCCTTTTTTTTCATAAATTCATATTTATCAAACAAATCAGATGGTATACTTTATTTTGAGCTCTAACTTTTTAAACCATTAAAATATAGTAATTAATAGTAGGTTATAATATTTTTTTTTTTTAATGATATTTTCATAGTATTTTGGAACCAATACATACATGTACCTACTTGTACATCATCCATTTCTAGCTACGTTAAAGCTGTTAGCTACGGGAGTAAGTTTGTGCGTTCCAGTCGTGCCCATTTTTTTTTGTTTTTTTTTTTAATATTTTGAAAAGTTAAAAAAGTCCTATACGCTGGACAATAGGGTGTTTCATTTGTCCAAAGATGTGATTTTCATATGAAGTCGCTCACGCCCCGAGTCCAAGTGATGAAAAAGAAATATACACCAAATTTCAAGAAGATTGAATAATGTTTAGAGGTTGCACACTTTGATCACTTTTTTCTTAAGCAAGTGAAATATCTTATATTTAACTCTTTTGTAATAAAGTTTTTTTCATGAATCTGATTTATTTTTTGATTGTAGCAAATCTATGCGTACAATCTTAGCATTACATTATTATGTAAGTTCAAACTGAACGAACATAATTGTTAATGTTCGCCAATTGATATACTAACGTGACCCTTGCGAGTTGTTAAAGTACTTCACTACATTCTTATATAACTTAATTTAATTCGACTCCTGATAAAACTAAATTAAAATTAGTACCAATAAAAAAGTGTAATAAAAACTTAATAGTGTCAAGTGGAGAACAAACAGGTAATTTGACTTTAAAATGAGGAGAAGAAGGGGAATTTGTTTGCTAGAGAAGGTTCCTATCAGTAAGTTTTTAGGAGCTCGGCTCCCATCAAATGAACAAGTGCTTTTAGTTTTTATTTACCATCACAAAGAAGTGCTGCTAGATCCACCAGTACTAAACTACACGAAGTGAGGAGTAAAACAAGTATCCCTGTTAAGACGGAGAAGAATATCCGTGCTGGTATCAAGAAACTTTACAAAGAATATCAAAATATTAATAAAGAAAAATCCAGAAAGCTAATATGAAACGGGAGATTTGGAGAGGTGATCTCGTTGAATTATTCGACATTTCACGGCAAAATGTGATGACCCTTAAAAGCGTATCACAAGAAGATAAAGAGTTTCTTAGGTTACAAAGGGAAGATCGTATGAGTTCGTCAATGAGTGGAGTCGACAAAAAATTAACCTCAAAAATAAGAACTAAAAGTTCAAAAAAAGACAAAACTTATTCATTTAAGAATAAATATTACAAAGCTTTAGCTGAAAGAAATAGGACAGTATTACTGGAAGAATCATCTCCATCAACATCTCCAGTACATACTGACGAAGAGACCGTTTTTTCTCCTCCAAGAATCAAAAAATTACGTCCAAGTCTTAGAGTTAAACCTCTTGATCTGTCACTCACGTCAACTTGGGATCGAGAACAGCTCTTTATTCGACAGGCAAGTACCTCATTTATAGTAGCTGCAAGGAGCCTTGGCCAGGATATCTCAAACATTTCTGTATCTCCATTTTAAAATCCCCCCATATTTGGTCTTGCATCGGGATAGTAAACTATTACCCTCAGTTACCCATGGCAGAGGAAACGTCAAGTCTTTAGAAGACAGAGTTGCAGTTCTAGTGACTGGACAAAACTTAGAGCATTTGCTTGGAGTGCCTGATGCCCTGAAAGGCACTGGTGAGCAGATGGCTGAAGTCATTATTCGAGAAGTGAATCGATTCGGGCTATGTAACAATATTATTGGTATATCTTTCGATACTACTGCATCTAATACAGGACTTTTCCAAGGGGCATGTACCAGAATTGAAACGGAATTAGGAAGAACGTTGCTGTGGTTGGCTTGCCGCCATCACACCCATACTTACTTACTTACTTAGGTCCTCGGACCTATTACGTCCGTGATGTTTCCCTTGCGGGACATAGGGCCTCCACTACACCTACGCGCCATCGTGTACGATTTCTTGAAATATATTTCAGCTCTCTTCAACTTTTCCCCAATCGTGCCGATTCCTGTTCGACCGTTCTTCGCCATGTACTTCTAGGCCGGCCCACTTGTCTTCCCTCCTGTGTGAGCGGGTTCCACTGCATTGCTTGAGATGCAATGCACCGATCGCCTTTTCGAAACGTATGGCCGATCCACTGCCGTAAAGCAGAACGGATTCAACATTGGAGCGGAACAGTCGTAGCTTGGTCTTTAAGCTAAAAGAGTTGTTTCTCCATATTTTGGACAGCATTCCGAACGCAGCCTTTGCTTTTCTGATTCGGCTGTTTACGTCCAGTTCAGTTCCGCCACCCGTAGAGACTATACTCCCAAGATACTGGAAATCCTCTACCATCTCTACCGGTTGTCCAGAAATATTTACTTGGATTTATGAGGAAGTTCCAAGGCTGATCCTTTTAGTTTTTCCCGAGTTGATCTTAAGCCCTACGATTTCTGCTTCTCTCTCCACCCTTGTTGTCATTTGATGGAGATCCATGTTCCTATGAGAAAGTAAGCATACGTCGTCCGCGTCCTCCAGATGTTTGAGGTGAGATTGCAGAGCCCACTGAATTCCTCCATTTCCATTTGACAAAGCTGCATGCAGTACGTCACTTATCACCAAAAGGAACAGTATTGGTGACAGTATACAGCCTTGCCTAACACCACTTTGGATTTCAAACTCCTCTGACAGCCTTCCTTTGTGCAAAACGTGACACTTGGATCAATCATACGTAGCCTTGATAATAGCAATCAATTTATCTGGGATGCCCCTCCTGCGCAAAGCAAGCCGAATTAATTCTCTATTGACACTGTCGAACGCCTTTTCAAAATCGATGAACAGCAGGTGAAGTGGTGATAGATATTCAACGCACTGTTCGATGATGATCCGCAAGGTGTTGATGTGATCCACACAGGAAGATCCAGTGCGGAAACCTGCTTGTTCGGCGTCGAGTGTGTCTTCGAGGTGGTCTTTAATTCGGTCCAATACTATCCTTGCTATTATCTTGGCTACTGCAGGCAGAGCGCATATTCCTCTCCAGTTTTTGCACTGTGTTAGATCTCCTTTCTTTGGTAGCTTGAAAATCATTCCTTTTTTTGCACTCTTCAGGAAAGCTCTCTGTTTCCCAAGCTTTCTTAATAAGTGGGTGCAGTAGCTCGCTCGATGTTGTTGGTGCTGCTCCTAAGAGCTCTGCAGGAATACCGTCAAGTCCAACCGCTTTGTTGTTCTTCAGTGCTTTGATGGCGGTGATAATTTCGTCTTTACTGGGGGGTACGTTGCGTTTTCGGGAAATTGTTACTTCGGGTAGCTCAGTGGGAATAGGGTTCACTTCACTGTCGAAAACGCGGTTTAAAACCGCAGAAAAGTGTTCCCTCCACCTTATGAGCTGAACCTCATCTGAAATTAGCAGGGATCCGTTTGTGTCTTTAAGCAGGTGTTGTTTAGAGCTCTGGACACCAGTGAGCTCTTTGGTAATTCTGTCCTACTGTCACACCTTCTAGCGGCTCCTTCTGCTTCTGTAGCCAATGCGTTGATGTAGTTATGCTGCATTTATACGGATGGCAAAATGCCATTATATCTGTCAAATTATAGCCATTTTTCTTTTCATCGTGTAAACGCTCTAAATACTGGCAATTTTTTTGCCAAAATAAAATGGCAGAGATAATTTGGCATAAAATGCTGCCATTAATATGACTATGTGTTAACACTTTTCTGACGCCATTTTCCGAAATTATGCCATTCTAGATAAGAAAGAACTTGCTCATTCTTTTATGGCATGTTGCCAGTATTTTGAAATCTGCCATTATTTGAACTCGTGTAAATGCATGTCATAAAAAAAATATTTCTGCCATTACGCTTATCACGTCGTACACTACGGTGAACTTCCCTCATCTTCATGCGGTACGTAGACTCAAGCTCGTTTCTCCCTGCTGCTGGGGTAGCTGCGATGCTAGCTTTAAGGTGTTTCCTTTCTTCGATCCTTGCCCAAGTTTTGTCGGAAAGCCAAGCACTATTTCTTCCTTGCGCCCGGCCGACTATACTTTCAGCACCGGATATGAACACATTTTTCACAAAGATTTTCGATGAATGTGGTTTCCGTGCTGCTGATTGCGTTCAATCCTTGTGAAAGGTGGTCCCCTAGTTGTTGGCGCACTGCGGGATCCTTTAGTGTATCTGTATTAAACTTGGGCATTCGAGTGTATCCTTGGGATCTCCGAACTGCAGCTGTACGCAATCTTACGGTAGCAACCATCAGATGGTGGTGCCGGGCCATTCCCATGTCGGCACTCCATCTGTTACGGACGTCCTGGAGACTGCTTCTAAAACGCCGGCTGATCGCGAAGTTGTCAATTTGGTTGGAAGTTGCTTGTCTGTCAGTCGACAACCAACTGACTTTGTGGCACGTCTTATGCTCGAACATGGTCCCTCCAATAACATGGCCGTTGGCGTTGCAGAAATCGACAAATCGTTCGCCATTATCGTTTCGGTTACCAACACCATGTTTTCCCACGACATGCCTTAGCCCAGTGTTGTCATTGCCAACCTTGGCATTTAAGTCTCCCATCACCATAATTATATCACCTCGTGGAACGCTATCATAAGCAGCACTCAGCCGGTTATAAAAGGCCTCCTTCTCCTCGTCAGAAGAGAGCAAAGTTGGGGCGTAACACTGTATGATGGTGACGCGACGTACTCTAGTCCGGAACCTGGCTTTCAGGATCCTGTCACCTAAAGGCTCCCAGGAAATTAAGCTTTTGAGAGCTGTTTTGGAAAGCAGCAATCCAACGCCAGATTCCCGAGCGCTTCCAGGTGTTTTTCCGGAATAGAATAGTACAGTGTTACGGGTTGGTGACTTAAACTTCCCCGAGCCCAGCCATCTAACTTCACTTATCCCTAAGATGTCCATCCTATACCGCATGAATTCCTTCTCTAGTTGCAGGAATCTGGCATTCTGAGGACCTTCTTTTCCATTGTCAAGAAGCGTCTTCACATTCCAGAAACCAATCTTTGTCCGGTCACAAAAGCCAAAAGTCGTCAACGAGTTATCATTAATTATCCGAGGCGTAGTGTTGGTTTCAGTAGCGGGTTGATTTTAGTTACTTAGATTGCTAACCTCCGTAACCTATCCTAGAAAGCTAGGCCTTTTCGGACTTGTAATTTTGGCCTATTTATGTATATTGGGATACACACATAGTTGCCCGGGACCACCGCGAGGAGGTAAAACAAGCACTTCATCGTGACTGATTGTTGCGCTACTGGCCCAGACCAAGTTCTGAGCAATCAATAGTTTCCCGATCAGGCACGATGCAGGTCGCCCATGAACTTATTTTAAAAGGAGTGTTTGAAAATTGTTGTGGCACACCATCTAGTGGTCCAGACCAGACGTCCAAATTTTTCGAAAGTTTCGAAGCCAGTGGACTTCACTGGACAAGAATTCTTACACTACTATGCTAGACGAAGGAAGTTTTGTTCAAGCCAACAACAAAAAACGATTAAAAATGGTTGAGTATATCAAAAATGTGCTAAAAGACGGAAGCCATCCAAGAGAAGACTATAGGGAGTTATTGTAACTTTCCTTCCTGTATCTTGGATGGTGGCAAAACGAGTTTAGATTCAGGATCCCAGCTCTCCACCAAGCAAGGTGGATGGCAAAGGCCATATATGCACTTAAAATTGTCCTCTTCACCAAACAGTTGAATATTCCTCAACGAAAACTGAAAGGAATGAAACAAGTTGCCAGTTTTGTCAGCCTCCTACACGTTCGCTTTTGGCACGAGGCAATGGTTAGTCGATGGGCTCCAAAGAATGATATAGATATGATACAGCTTCTAAGCTCCTACTCAGATGCTGACGTCAAAAAAAGTGCTCTAACAGTTGCTAAGGGGCACCTTTGATATCTGTCAGAAATAAACGTAGGATTGGCTTTTTTGATGAACGTATTACTCAGGCTGATAAAGATAACATGATTCAAAATTTAACACTTAAACCTGCTAAGAAAAAAGACATGATACGATTCGACGGTAAAAACCTAGTTTTCGAAGAAAAACCTTAAGCCATTTTATCACCAGTAATACAAAAAAGTTCTTTGAACTGTTTGGGATCGACGACGTAACGGAATACTATAGTGATTCTCTTAGAAGTAGTGTGGACTCTCTTAAGGTGGTAAATGATACGGCGGAAAGAGGAATTGCTCTTATTAAAAAAAAAATTAGCGAATCGGTGAGAGATGAACAACAAAAACAATTCTTATTGAGGGTAGTTGAGCATCATAGAAAAATCATCACGAAGCGAACAAAAGAAGGAATTGCATCGTTCAAAGTTGAGTAGTAAAGCAAATGTTTTGCCTTTCATACGACCTTTATTCTACTGTACATTTATGTACTCTTATTTTATTTCAAATTTGTAATTTTTAATTTTGCCAGTAAAAGAAATTAACATTAAAAAACCTTTTTGTTTTGCTTTCTTTAACAAAAGTGGTCAAAGTGTGCAACCTCTAAACATTATCCAATCGTCTTGAAATTTGGGTGAAATATATTTTTAATTACAGAGACTCGGGGCGTAAGCGACTTCTGCAAAAAATTTCCATTTTATTTTTTGCCTTGCAAAATGAAACACCCTAGGACAAGTTGATGGATTTCATTTTTGTTTGGTTTTTGGTGTAGATCTTTGAGGATTTATACTTTTTTAAAGCTTTTGAGAACAAATAGTTCAACTTAAAGAGGAAGGTGTTGTCAATTGCAGTTTTTCTATTTCCATCAGTGGCGATTCCTCCCAGTTAGCAGGTTTATCGCCGCTAAACCAAGAATTTAAATGAATAAATTGTATGATGTACTTTTTATTTTCAAAAAGTAACAAATGGCAATGTTGAAATAATGATAATGATTTCATACAATAATCAATACTATAAATACAAAAACCTACCCACCTACCCACCTACCTACCTACCTACCTATTTTCAAATCATATTTTCCTTCACACAACACAAAACTCCCATCTTCCTATCTGCCTCAGCGTTACAATATGCGATACCAAAACCAAATTCTCTACAAAGAGCATTGAAATAATTAAAAAAAAAAATAGATACCTACCTAACCTACCCCCATATTGTTCTCAATTATATTTTCCTGCAGACACACAACATAAAACTCTCATAGAACAAGTCTCCCTTGGAACATTTTAGCTTGCAACATCTGCGCTGCACAATTTCATACAATTTTTAATAATATCTATACAAATTACAAATACAAGCACAAATACAATACAATCTAGAATACAAGAGCGTTTTACTACACAATGTCCTAAGCAAAGCCCAGCTAAATAAATGAAAGCGTAAGCGTAAGTATGATGCGATAAGGCACGATACATTAGGTATGCAAGCAGCTCCAGGTACGACCGCGACCGCGACCGCGACGGCGACTGCGACGGCGACATTGACGGCGACGGCGACTGCGACTGCGACGGCGACTGCGACGGCGACGGCGACGGCGACTGCGACCGCGACTGCGACGGCGACCGCGACGGCGACCGCGACCGCAACGGCGACCGCGATGGCGACGGCGACTGCGACTGCGATGGCGACCGCGACGGCGACCGCGACGGCGACCGCGACGGCGACCGCGATGGCGACGGCGACCGCGACGGCGACCGCGATGGCGACGGCGACTGCGACGGTGACCGCGACTGCGACGGCGACCACGACGGCGACGGTGACCGCGTCCGCGACGGCCGACCGCGACGGCGACCGCGACGGTGACCGCGACGGCGACCGCGACGGCGACCGCGATGGCGACCGCGATGGCGACTGCGACTGCGACGGCGACCGCGACTGCGACGGCGACCACGACGGCGACGGCGACCGCGACGGCGACCGCGACGGCGACGGCGACTGCGATGGCGAACGCGACGGCGACCGCGATGGCGACGGTGACGGCGACGGCGACCGCGACGGCGATGGCGACGGCGACTGCGACGGCGACTGCGACGGCGACGGCGACTGCGACGGTGACGGCGACGGCGACCGCGACGGCGATGGCGACGGCGACTGCGACGGCGACTGCGACGGCGACGGCGACGGCGACCGCGACGGCGACGGCGACTGCGACCGCGACGGCGACCGCGACGGCGACCGCGACGGCGACCGCGATGGCGATGGCGACGGCGACGGCGACTGCGACTGCGACGGCGACCGCGACGGCGACGGCGACCGCGACTGCGACCGCGACTGCGACGGCGACCGCGACGGCGACCGCGACGGCGACCGCGATGGCGATGGCGACGGCGACTGCGACTGCGACGGCGACGGCGACCGCGACGGCGACCGCGACTGCGACCGCGACTGCGACGGCGACCGCGACGGCGACGGCGACCGCGACGGCGACTGCGATGGCGACGGCGACTGCGACTGCGACTGCGACTGCGACGGCGACCGCGACGGCGACCACGACGGCGACGGCGACGGCGACTGCGATGGCGAACGCGACGGCGACCGCGATGGCGACGGTGACGGCGACGGCGACTGCGACGGCGACTGCGACGGCGACGGCGACTGCGACGGCGACCGCGACTGCGACGGCGACCGCGACGGCGACCGCGACCGCGACGGCGACCGCGACGGCGACCGCGACGGCGACCGCGATGGCGATGGCGACGGCGACTGCGACTGCGACTGCGACGGCGACGGCGACCGCGACGGCGACGGCGACCGCGACCGCGACTGCGACCGCGACTGCGACGGCGACCGCGACGGCGACGGCGACCGCGACGGCGACCGCGATGGCGACGGCGACTGCGACTGCGACGGCGACCGCGACGGCGACCACGACGGCGACGGCGACCGCGACGGCGACCGCGACGGCGACGGCGACTGCGATGGCGAACGCGACGGCGACCGCGATGGCGACGGTGACGGCGACGGCGACCGCGACGGCGATGGCGACGGCGACTGCGACGGCGACTGCGACGGCGACGGCGACTGCGACGGCGACCGCGACTGCGACGGCGACCGCGACGGCGACCGCGACCGCGACCGCGACCGCGATGGCGACGGCGACGGCGACCGCGACGGCGACGGCGACTGCGACCGCGACGGCGACCGCGACGGCGACCGCGACGGCGACCGCGATGGCGATGGCGACGGCGACTGCGACTGCGACGGCGACCGCGACGGCGACGGCGACTGCGACTGCGACCGCGACTGCGACGGCGACCGCGACGGCGACCGCGACGGCGACCGCGATGGCGATGGCGACGGCGACTGCGACTGCGACGGCGACGGCGACCGCGACGGCGACGGCGACCGCGACTGCGACCGCGACTGCGACGGCGACCGCGACGGCGACGGCGACCGCGACGGCGACCGCGATGGCGACGGCGACTGCGACTGCGATGGCGACCGCGACGGCGACCGCGACGGCGACTGCGACGGCGACCGCGACTGCGACCGCGACGGCGACCGCGATGGCGACGGCGACGGCGACCGCGACTGCGACCGCGACTGCGACGGCGACCGCGACGGCGACCGCGATGGCGATGGCGACGGCGACTGCGACGGCGACGGCGACGGCGACCGCGACCGCGACGGCGACCGCGACTGCGACGGCGACTGCGACGGCGACCGCGACGGCGACGGCGACCGCGACGGCGACCGCGATGGCGACGGCGACTGCGACTGCGATGGCGACCGCGACCGCGACGGCGACCGCGACGGCGACCGCGACGGCGACCGCGACGGCGACCGCGACGGCGACCGCGATGGCGACGGCGACTGCGACGGCGACTGCGACGGCGACCGCGACGGCGACCGCGACGGCGACGGCGATGGCGACGGCGACTGCGACGGCGACTGCGACGGCGACTGCGACGGCGACCGCGACGGCGACCGCGACAGCGACCGCGATGGCGAACGCGACCGCGATGGCGACGGCGACTGCGACTGCGACGGCGACCGCGACGGCGACCGCGACGGCGACCGCGACGGCGACTGCGACTGCGACGGCGACCACGACGGCGACGGCGACCGCGACGGCGACTGCGACTGCGACGGCGACCACGACGGCGACCGCGACGGCGACCGCGACGGCGACCGCGACGGCGACCGCGACGGCGACCACGACGGCGACCGCGATGGCGACGGCGACTGCGACTGCGACGGCGACCGCGTGCGACGGCGACCGCGTCCGCGACGGCGACCGCGATGGCGACGGCGACTGCGACGGCGACCGCGACTGCGACGGCGACCACGACGGCGACCGCGATGGCGACGGTGACGGCGACCGCGACGGCGATGGCGACGGCGACTGCGACGGCGACTGCGACGGCGACCGCGACTGCGACGGCGACCGCGACTGCGACGGCGACCGCGACGGCGACGGCGACCGCGACGGCGACCGCGATGGCGACGGCGACTGCGACTTCGACGGCGACCGCGACGGCGACCGCGACGGCGACCGCGACGGCGACCGCGATGGCGATGGCGACGGCGACTGCGACTGCGACGGCGACTGCGACGGCAACCGCGACGGCGACCGCGACGGCGACCGCGATGGCGACGGCGATGGCGACCGCGACGGCGACCGCGACGGCGACCGCGACCGCGACGGCGACCGCGATGGCGACGGCGACTGCGACTGCGACGGCGACCGCGACTGCGACGGCGACGGCGACCGCGTCCGCGACGGCGACCGCGACGGCGACCGCGACGGCGACGGCGACCGCGACGGCGACCGCGACGGCGACCGCGACGGCGACTGCGACCGCGACGGCGACCGCGACGGCGACCGCGATCGCGATGGCGACGGCGACTGCGACTGCGATGGCGACGGCGACGGCGACTGCGACGGCGACCGCGACGGCGACCGCGACGGCGACCGCGACGGCGACCGCGACGGCGACCACGATGGCGATGGCGACGGCGACTGCGACTGCGACGGCGACGGCGACCGCGACGGCGACCGCGACCGCGACGGTGACCGCGATGGCGACGGCGACTGCGACTGCGATGGCGACCGCGACGGCGACGGCGACCGCGACTGCGACCGCGACGGCGACCGCGACGGCGACCGCGACTGCGACGGCGACGGCGACCGCGTCCGCGACGGCGACGGCGACCGCGACGGCGACGGCGACGGCGACCGCGACGGCGACGGCGACGGCGACTGCGACCGCGACGGCGACGGCGACGGCGACCGCGATCGCGATGGCGACGGCGACTGCGACGGCGACGGCGACCGCGACGGCGACCGCGACTGCGACCGCGACGGCGACCGCGATGGCGATGGCGACGGCGACTGCGACTGCGACGGCGACGGCGACGGCGACCGCGACTGCGACCGCGACTGCGACGGCGACCGCGACGGCGACCGCGACGGCGACCGCGACGGCGACCGCGACGGCGACCGCGACGGCGACCGTGACGGCGACCGCGATGGCGACGGCGACTGCGACGGCGACTGCGACGGCGACTGCGACGGCGACTGCGACGGCGACCGCGACGGCGACCGCGACAGCGACCGCGACAGCGACCGCGATGGCGAACGCGACCGCGATGGCGACGGCGACTACGACTGCGACGGCGACCGCGACGGCGACCGCGACGGGGACCGCAATGGCGACCGCGACGGCGACTGCGACGGCGACTGCGACGGCGACCACGACGGCGACGGCGACCACGACGGCGACCGCGATGGCGACCGCGACCGCGACGGTGACCGCGATGGCGACGGCGACTGCGACTCCGATGGCGACCGCGACGGCGACCGCGACGGCGACCGCGACGGCGACCGCGACGGCGACCGCGATGGCGACGGCGACTGCGACGGCGACTGCAACGGCGACTGTGACGGCGACCGCGACGGCGACCGCGACAGAGACGGTGACCGCGATGGCGACGGCGACTGCGACTCCGATGGCGACCGCGACGGTGACCGCGATGGCGACGGCGACTGCGACTCCGATGGCGACCGCGACGGCGACCGCGACGGCGACCGCGACGGCGACCGCGACGGCGACCGCGATGGCGACGGCGACTGCGACGGCGACTGCAACGGCGACTGTGACGGCGACCGCGACGGCGACCGCGACAGAGACCGCGATGGCGACCGCGACCGCGACGGCGACTGCGACGGCGAACGCGACCAAAAGGTCCAAAAGGTAGTTTCTAAGCCAACGAAGTAGAGATTCGTCGATACCAAATGCACGCTTTTCCGATAAGAGAGCCTCGTGCCAAACTCATAATAATCGTGCAATAATCTTACTTTCTCTAAAATGATGTAAAGGTTTGTGCCACTGTTCGGTGAGATAAGCTATCAGATCACCAGTGGCCCTATTGCTACGAAAGCCGTACTGCCGGTCATTAAGAAGCTTGCGTTCTTCGAGATATTTCTTGAGCTGAAAATTGATTAGTGTTTCCATGATCTTGGAAAGAAGGGACGTAAGTGCAATTGGACGATAGTTTGAGGGTGAAGAAGATACGCCTTTTTTAGGGACATGCTGGACAAATGTTGTTTTCCATCCACTCGGAAAGAGACCAGTGGAGTACGACAGATGGAAAAGCCAGCGTTGAAGAATCCGGGCCAGCGGATTTGTGTATATCAAGATCTTTTAGAACTCGGGCAACTGCACGAGCGCGAAAGAAGATTCATCTTATAAAATCGTTTCTGCGCTCTCATAACACTTTCTGGTAACGTCAGATTAACAGCAAACTGTGCTGCAAGCAGATTGGCTTTCTCTAACGGGCTGACAAAAGGGGTGTCATTGAAAATGAGCGTTGGAACCGACGATGAAGTAGCAACAAATTACATTTTCGTACATATACAAATATTTTGGACTTACTTTCTCTTAGGGGCCACAAACCGGATAAGGTATATTTGATGTACATATTTATTTTGTAAGGTGCCTTTCACTTTTCCATCGGTGGCAGTCTTAGAGACATACATTTTTTTCAAATCAGAGGCATATCAGAATCACTCGTGAACTTTGTTCGCACTTTTCTTGAAAAGTAACGAAAACGAATCTTTTCAATTATAATACGAATATGTAATGTATTTGAGTTTTTCCACTATTGTAAAAAGAGCAATTTACACAAGTGGTCATTTTTGAAAATCAGAGCTATTGTTTTTATTTTCAGTAGTGAATATTTATATCTATTTACTAAAATTAAGAAACAGAAAACAGTGCACAATACCTATGATATTTTACTAATTTTTCCTGCAACTTCAATTCGCTGTTGTGTTGTTCCTGTAACAGTCAGGAATAAAAATGAAGAGCGCGCTAATAAAGGTTCGTTCGACTCAGTTGTTTATTTTAATTTTCTTTGGAACGAAAAATGAGGTAACTTTTGCAAATACCAAAAAAGTGTTTTCGTCTTAAATTTGTTAATTTTTTTGTATAGGTAGCTCATTTCATTTTGAATTGGCTTTGGCAGTTCGAAATATATATTTTCAACGAAATTGCCTAAGTTGGCGTAGTGAAAATTTAGTATTACATTCGTAGTCTGCTATTTCACGCCGACTTTTGATTCTTAACTGTCTTGAAATTAAATGAGTTAAGGTACGATATATTTTTCCAGGATATGAACGATTTTAAATTATTTTAACTTTTTTTTAACAAAGGTAATGTATTATAGGGTTTCCGATTAAGGTCGGGTCAATTTTCAAATTGAATAAAACAAGATATCAATAAGGTTTTATCTTTATTTGAGAAACCTATTATAGTAATATAACATCGTTCAAATGGCCGCCCCCGGCTTCGCTGGGTGGCGCGGATTCTAAAGGTCCAGTTTTTGATGATTTTGGCGCAAAAATCAGGCTGAATTTGACCGATGGCATCGATTATGTTGTCTTTGAGGGTCGAGGTGGTTTGCAGCTTATTCGCATAGACTTGCGACTTAAGAAAGTCCCACAAGAAAAAGTCCAAAGGGGTCAAAAATCACACGATCTTGGTGGCCAATTCACGTCGCCTCGGCGCGAGATAACCATGCCATGAAACCGCTCGTGCAGTATATGGATTGTATCTTAAGCTGTGTGGCACGTAGCGCCACCCTGTTGAAACCATATATCTGCAATGTACATATCATCCAATTTAGGCTACAAGAAGTTGGTGATCATCGACCTATAGCGATCGCCGTTGACGGTGATGGCCTGGCCAGCATCATTTTCGAAGAAGTACGGACCGATGACGCCTCCAGGCATACAGCCCAAAGTCCACACGAAACAGTAACTTTATTTGGATGCATTGGCACCTCGTGAATCTCGCGTGGATTAGTGTCGTCCAAAATCCGGCAATTTTGCTTATTCACGTACCCATTCATCCAAAGCTGGGCCTCATCGCTAAAGATGATTTTTCGACCAAAATTGGGATAAGCTTCTAACTGCTCTAAAAAATTATTTGCACGTGTTGCTCGACGCTGTAACTCACCATGATGATTTGTCTGTAGTTCTAGTAGTAGAATACAGTCTCTAAATCAGAAGTTACAACCATTTAAACTCAATCATTAAGAAAAATTAAAATCTATTACTTTTTTTTGTTAAGATATCAGAGTTAAGATATCACCAATCTAACTGGCGCCATTATTTGCACCTAGAACAAGAACCAGTGATAATCAATACAGGAACCATTTGCCCCATAAGACAGACTATTTCTCCAATATTTCCACAAATAGTATACCTTGAGGTGGAAATACTCTACCTTAAGGAGTAAATGGTTCCAGTATTGATTATCACTGGTTCTTGTTCTAGGTGCAAATAAGGGCGCCACCTAGATTGGTGATATCTTAGCTCTGCCGTGGTTCCTCTATGTGTATAAACTCAATGGTAGAACCATATTTGCCTCGTGTATTGTGTTGCAGTGCGGCGCATAAAATATATGGAATGACAGCGCCACACGACTCTACAACACAACACACGACACAGATGTGGATCCGGCCTAACGCTCAACTGGACATTTTAGTAATGATCGTTTTTGGTTCGATGATTTGGCTAATTCTCGATGTCGTTTTTTGCAATACTTTTATCTGCACTTGCAAAACACACCTCTAATAGGTAAATAAGTTTTCCTTCCAATTTCAATATTCAAACATTCTAGACACAAATGTACATTATTATCTCCTACTTAATCTTCCCTCTGCTTCCTAAATGCTCGAACTGTGTTAAATTACAATATGGGCATAACTCATAGGCATAACTTTTTGCGGTGGTAACTCTGCTTTTCAACTGTACAAACAGTTGCAGTGAGTCGGCTTGGGCACCCATAACGGGGGTATTGCATCTTTTTTGTGTACGAAACTCTGTTACGTAGATAGTATACCACGACAGTAACGCGAAAATTCGGCTGGAGGTTTAGAGGTGGTATGTGAAAAAGTCGTCAGCTTTTGAATTGAATATGAAAAGGGATATATTTTCAACGTGTTTCTTTATTTAGTAAGTATAGATAAGCTTTATTTGCAAAAATAAAGCTTACTGACGATGGGATAGAAGCATATAGGTATCTTCTGAAATGTACATAATCTAGGTACCTATACATCCAAACAAATAAAGAAATAAAATACTTGAGTGTTTCAAGTTTTTTTTTTAAAATCACCCCTATTACGATTGTCGTTTCACTAAAACGACAGTAAAATGACAAGGCTCCAGAGGGGACAGTTGGCGTTTAAATAAACCCAAATCTTCGACATTCTCTCCAATCTCCAACCATCTCATCACTATGACGAAATTAGTTTTAATAAAATATCAATTGCCGCCTCCAGGGACGTGTCGTTTTAATGTCGTTTTAGTGACACGACAACCGTAATAAGTAGATAAAGAGCCATTTTTGTAATAAAAATAAATAAAGTTACTTTTGTTTTTAAACTATAAAAAAGAAGAAATCAATTTTATAGCAGAGCTTATCAAAAAAGACATTTTACTTATAAGATACAAAATTCGCAAAGCGCTTAAATTTGGTAACTATCTTTCACTGACCATAACGAAGCAATAGTAAAAAGTCCCTGTCGGTCCGACGACTGCGACGTGGGCATAACTTTTAACGAAGGGTCGAAGTGTCGAAAAAATCAGTTTTTAGCAAATAACTTTTGAACGGTAAATGCTTACAAAAAAGAGTCTAGGTAAAGTTTGTAGATCGAAAAATTTACGAGAAAAAAAAATTACACTTTTTTCTTCGACCAATGATTAAGAAAACATACCTACCTATTTAAAAAAAAAATGAGTCTGGGGTCGACCCACACCATTGGTGCACTTGAAAACCATAAACATGTATATTGTTATATATTTACCTAAGTGGTTGGTGGTGGTTGGTGGTAGAGTATATATTATATAATTATATATTTTATAAAGTAATAACTTTGGCTTTTTGGATAATCAGATAGATATACAGGGCAGAATGTGACATTACCTATATTTTGTACTTTAGTTTTTATAATAGTAAAATTTTTATAATTTTTTTGTAAATAGCTTACAAATTCTAAGAATCTAACATATAAAACTTTTTTTCCTATTATTATTTAAGCCAATTATTTCAAAACAGACTATTGGCTAAAAAAAATACCAAAAATCGGGGGAGTGCACCTACAAAAAAAAAAAACATGGTTTCAAAGAATATAAAAAGGCATATTAAGTGTCATATGCAAAATTTCGATTTTGTAGCAATTTTGAGTGTAAGAATTTTTCGAATTAAAACATTTTTGAAAAGTTGTTTCTTGCAACATTTTGATTTTTAGCTATTTTAAGGGTGGTTTTAAAAACCTCACAATTACACAACATTTAGGTGGTATAGGTATATATTTCTGATAGAATTTTGAAACCGATATCATTGTTTGTTTTTCAAAATATTTGAGTTGAAAAATAATTGTTAAGAATTTTTAATAGTTTTTGTTCCAGTTTTTTTTGCTCTAAAAAAAACTACGTCATTATTTGTAAAAAAAAAAAATAGACTGGGTTCGGAATCATTTTTTGTTCTTGAAATATTTGAGACGAAAATTATTTTTCAACTGTTTTCTTAGTTTAAAGAAAGTGTCTGTTGAATTTTTTTTTTAATATTTACCAATTTGGTATTGTGTAATTATGTGTAAAAAAGTCTGAAGTGAATATTTTATTCCGTTCTCGAGAAATTCCAAATGAATGATATATTACAGCTCCTTTTTAAATTGCTGTAGTAAAAAAACGGTTTATTGAATTTGTTAGAAAACCTTTTTAGCACGTAACGACAATATTATCTGTAAAATAAAATTTATCCGAGGTCGATATCTTTATTCATTCTTCGAGACTATCAGGACAATGGTCATAGCAGTCGCTGTGAAGGTCACATCATTGGAACAAGTATGCAGCTACTTTCGATATAGGGAAAACATTGAAAAAACAACAAATCGCTAGCGAACCAGTGGCGATTCCTCCCAGTTAGCAGGTTTATCGCCGCTAAACCAAGAATTTAAATGAATAAATTGTATGATGTACTTTTTATTTTCAAAAAGTAACAAATGGCAATGTTGAAATAATGATAATGATTTCATACAATAATCAATACTATAAATACAAAAACCTACCCACCTACCCACCTACCTACCTATTTTCAAATCATATTTTCCTTCACACAACACAAAACTCCCATCTTCCTATCTGCCTCAGCGTTACAATATGCGATACCAAAACCAAATTCTCTACAAAGAGCATTGAAATAATTAAAAAAAAAAAATAGATACCTACCTAACCTACCCCCATATTGTTCTCAATTATATTTTCCTGCAGACACACAACATAAAACTCTCATAGAACAAGTCTCCCTTGGAACATTTTAGCTTGCAACATCTGCGCTGCACAATTTCATACAATTTTTAATAATATCTATACAAATTACAAATACAAGCACAAATACAATACAATCTAGAATACAAGAGCGTTTTACTACACAATGTCCTAAGCAAAGCCCAGCTAAATAAATGAAAGCGTAAGCGTAAGTATGATGCGATAAGGCACGTTACATTAGGTATGCAAGCAGCTCCAGGTACATTTTGGGTACGTTTTTTTTGTCATTCTCTTTTTTGCTTTCGTATATGTTTCTGGGAAAATGCGGTAGGAAGGATGAATGCATTGTTTTGTTATTAGTGATCTTTGATTGATATGAGTAAACATTGAGATTGAGTTCTTTTAGTGAATAATTACACAAAAAAAGTGCTAAATTCGCAAAGCGCGATGTAGTTCTGCATTTTTGATATGTTGTTGGGGCATGTTAGAGTAGTATATAGCCAAGTTTGCAGCAACAGTGAAAAAAAAGCTAAAATCACCCCTTTTTTCCGACAATTTCCTTTATAACTTTGGAAATATGCAACTTATGAAAAAACCGTCCACTATAAACTTGTTTTTTATAAAATTTTCTACAAAACAACATCAATTTTAAATGCATGTTATATTTGTGTTGCTATCTAACCATGAATTAAAAAAAAATCTGAAAAAACTAAGTAAATTTGAAGCACTCAAAAAATATGTCAAAAATTGTCCAATTCTTCTAAAAATTTGGAATCAAATAGTCTAGACTCTAGAGTATCACAAGACGAAATTCGATCCAAATCGGTGAAATAGTTTTGGCAAGAAATATGATGCTAACTAAGTGCAACACAATTATGATGCAAACATTGCGGTGGTCAAAGTAGGACACTTAAGTTGGCACTGATTTTTGTACACGTACTTAGAACCATAAAATCATGAAATATAGTTATAATAGATGTTTACATCTTTTTTTAAGCCAAGTGAACAGTTTTTGGAACTTTTAAATTCAGTACCAAAGTTGCTTAAAAAAAGATATAAATATTATAACTATATTTTATGATAATAATTCTTCGTGATTTAGCATATATATATATATATATGGTCAACTCATTGAAAGGCAATTAACTAAAACTTAGAATTTATATTTAACTTGTTTTGTAGGTTAGAATTATTTAAAATATTTTGAATTATTATTCAAAATATAATAAATATAGTTTGAAATATTTATTATTATTCGAACTTTTGATTTAAAAAAAACGTCTTTTTCAAGACATTTCTTAATATTAAAAAGAATAATAGTTGCGTTCAAAAACCAAAATACAACCAAAAGAGGATTAAACGTTGATATTATTTTAATAAGAAAAAAATTTGTAAGTACATATTTTATAATTTCAAAAATTGAAGCTGTAAAATATTAATAACTATGTTTTTGAGACCTGAAGAAAAACCTAACCACGTTTGAAACGTCGTCTGATTTAGATACTTAGCTACAAATATAGACCTAAAGCATAAACATTATATTTTATGTATAAGGGTTCAAAGTACGTGTACAAAAATCAGTGCCAACTTAAGTGTCCTACTTTGACCACAACAAAGTCGGCGACAATTTTTTTTTTCCGTCAAACGACGCGACGAAGCGAATTTATGTATCGATAAATTTTTGAACTTTTATTCTATACCTATAATTTATTAACGTTTTTTTATTAATTGTCGTTATCAATCAAATTCAAAAAAAAGTATGATTTTTTTTTTATTTTAACCTGCCCAGACCACCTAGCTCAACCAATACTAAGGACCAGGAATCGCCACTGATTTCCATGTTCACTTTTAAGTGTGGAAAATCCGATTAAATGCGGTACCACAATGGTTGTCTATTTTCTTATATGAGGAAAAGATATTTGCAAGGATTTGATATAGTACGGATCAGTAAGTGACGTGATTTTCAATTCCTTACCAAATAAATTTATTTTAATGCTAAGATGTTTTGCGTGTGAGTATTTAAAAAGTGCATTGTAATAAATATCTATATTTAAGTTCTGTTAAGTAAATATTGTTTTTTTGTTGTTGTTGTGGATATTAAAATCAAAAATGGCTTCAAGTTCTTCGAAGGACAATATGAAATTTAAAATAATGTCTTTTTCGGTTGGAGGTTCGAAATTACTCCTTTTTGACTCCGCTTACTCCAAAATACTTCGATTGGCTGTTCCGAGTAATGTTTTCGGAGTTTTTTTCTGTTTCGGATTTTATAAAGGAGTAGACCCGGAACACACATATTCATGTAAACCCTTTCATTGAATTAATTGTCAAATTAATTCTACTCGACTGAAAGTGCAAAATATAAATAAATATCAGACAATTTACTCCACACACACATACACATCTCGCAAATTAGTCTTGGAACAACAGAAAATAATTCGATTGGAATCAAAAAGAATTAGTACTGTTCCGAAATCGAAAACGACATAACAGATGGTGATCCTACTGATATTTCTCACAGATTATCGGCTATTTATCATGTTAACTACACCAGCTCTGTAAGATCTTCTCTGTACTGACATTTTTTTGTGGGACAGAGTATAGAACCATCCGGTGTTACCGTTATTTCTTAATATTTTGTCCTGTTCTTTCATTTTTGTTTATAAGAATGCCTCTTCCCATACCATTTTGTAGTGTCTCGACCAAACCTGCACGCCCCAGCTTTTTGTCACACCTTTTGCGAATTATCCTGTACACAAAATTATTTTGTTATTAAAACCAGTACAATGCAACAATTTAAAATATATTTGCATTATTTCAAATTTTTACAAGAAACCAATAAGAATCTTTTTTGTCTAGATCAAACTATTACATATAGCTAAGGTATTAAAACAATTAAACAAAATAAATTCATTCAAAGGTGTTTTCTCGTGATAACACTTGCAGTTAGGCTGCATAGCTTTTCGCTCCGTCATATTTAAGATTGAAGGTTTTGAATGAACAACAACCACTTGTGTTGGCTTCCACCGAGTATTACATTTTTGGCTGGAATTATTGCAATTTCATGGCTGCCAAACCAATCATCAGATTCCTTTAAGTGGTGCTTAGTCTATAGTTCCAATTTTAATTTATAAATTGTTTTGCCGTCAACTGGATTCGAACCTATACCAAGCTACCTCAGAGGCCGTTGAAAATAATTTCATGCTTTTGAACCTCTTTTCAAATATCCAAGTACTTAGATAATTCTCGTTTACATACATTATTTGAAATTTTACATAAGCTAGTTTAATATAAGATGCGCTACAACATTTTATTCTATCTTAAGCACCAAACTATATACAGGGTGTCCCTTGACTCGTCAAGAGTATTTTAGGGTATGATTCTGGGGTAATTTCTTAGAAAAAAAGTGTTCTACAGTTAGAACCTATCTGCATTTTTGATATCATTTATCGGGAATTTAAGAAAAGTCTTACTTTGGGGTACCCTCATCCATGTTACCGGTAATTTCGCCGTAAGTTCTTATGATAGAAACTTCGTTTAGGTCTTTATTTTTAGAAGAAATACCAGCCTTTGTAATTGCGTTTAAATAAATTTACCTTGTCTCAGTCTTACGATATCCAGTTTTTAGCCTGTTTCATTTTGCTTGCCCATGCTAATTTTTTGAACATGATGTTTTAATAATTTTTTTGAATGTATGAAACAATACAAAAAATAAAAGTTTTTGTAAAGTTTGGAGAAAAACCCATAGATTTTATGATAATTTGCAAAACCAGCGGCAGGTAAAATCTAATAAAAAGGTTTTTTGTTTGCTTAACGCTCGAATGGCTATGAATAAAAAAACTATATGTGTGCTTATCGATAATTTGTATTTTATGTGTGAACTTAAACTGTTATAACCGGTGTAGAAATGAGTCCTCTTTGATTTTGTACGCATGCTATAGCCAGTTTTTGTATTTCACTGATATTGGTATTAATGATCCTAGCTACTGCATCACTGCGGAGAACGCTTTGAGAATGCGCTCTTCTTATTTACTTTAAGTTGCTATAGTAGTTGAATAAAAGATTTATTTCGTTCTTCCCCATTCAAAAACATCCAATATTGTAGGATCAGAAGATCTTTGAACTGCTCCAATTTTTTCCTATCCAACGATTACCGCTTACTCTTCATCTTGTCAATTTTAAACCTCTCCAGCAAAGTGGGCGGAAGCCCAATAAAGTTATGAATAAGATGAAGGTAGTTGAACCTATGGAATTTCCTTCAATAGTTCTTATAAATCATTTTGCAACAACTGCAGATAGTTCTGTTACTTACTAATGCTTTTAAATGTAAGTGTCGTGCTGCAAACCATCAGGGAGTAACAGAATAGCTGCAAGAAATCGCGCGATTTATTCTGTTACTCCCTGATGGTTTTCAGCATGATCTTTACATTGAAAGAAAAGCATGAGTAGGTAACAGAATAGCTGCAAAAAATTGGGCGATACAAATCAAGTACTTGCTTAACAGTTTGCAGTACTTTATCAGCTCTGGGTCCCCGATTAGCGGATTTTCACACATTTTTTTTTGTGAAAGACAATGTTATTTTAGCATTTTCATGTAAATTCTGAAAAATGAAATAATGCCCGAATAGCTGCAAAAAATCGCGCGATACAATTCAAGTATTTGTTTAACAGTTTGGGTTGTTATTTCATTTCTGGAATAAAGTTTAATATGAAAAAGAAAAATTGGGGTTTTATTTCATTTGTTCAAAAAAAAGTCAAACCAAGTTGGGGCCTTATTTCATTTATTTTTGGGCCATTTTTTCATTTCAGTGAGGCATTATTTCATTGGGGCATTATTTCATTTGGGCGTGATTTCATTATGAAAAAATACCCCAATTGGGGGCCTTATTTCATTTTTTTCTTTTGGGGCCTTATTTCCTGGGGCCTAATTTCACGGAGCCGAAAATTGACCCTAAAGTGAAAAAATTAGCATGGGCAGGAAAAATGGAACAGGCTAAAAACTGAATATCTTAAGACTTAGAAAAGATTTCAAATTTATTTAAACGCAATTATAAAAACTTGTATTTCTTCTAAAAATAAAGGTACTTCTATCGTTAGTACTTACGGCGCAATTACCGGTAACATGGATCAGACAGGGTACCCCAAAGAAAGACTTTTCTTAAATTCCCGATAATTGATATCAAAATTGGATATAGGCCCTTACTGTAGAACATTTTTTTTTCTAAGATTATACCCCAGAATCATACCTTTAAATACTCCTGACGAATTACAGGACAACCTGTATAGGTAATCTTGATGGTTTGTGTGTTTCTTACTATTTTTACTTCGTTTTACTTATTGAATCTAAAATCATCATCTGTATTATCGTAAATAAATTACTCATTTTTGTAATTGATTGATGTTAAATTCACAAATTAATAGATACATTTTGCTTTGTCTATATACCTGTGATTTTGAAATTCTCTTTATCTTAACTATATAAGCCTTTTAGTTAGGGCGTTAAGGCCATATTTTAGGTCAAACCTTGTACTTCATTCTGACGGGATGAACTTTGGTACACTTATAGTTCTCATCACAGGTTTCCACGGTGGCAACACTGGCAGACCGGAGACATAAGGGTTGCCTTTTGATCATGTTTTAACACGAAATTTCAAATAAATTAGCCCATAAATCAATCGAGAACAAGATATCGGTTGATATCGTGGAATGTCTCGTTGGAGAGCAAAATACCCTCGGCGGGTAAGGGTTTTTATTTGTCAGAAAACAATGGTTATAAAACAAATATTCATAAAATTTTAAGATAAGCGTCGACGAATAATTTCATACTCTACAGCATATCCGAAGTCTATTTTTATCTATGTATTAGTTTTTTGTATAATCGCTTTCAAAATGAGGGGAGGGGAAGGTGGAAGTATATCAAACCACTTTTATTTGCCTTGGTATAATCTAAGCATATGGCACATGACCTTAGGGTAATTTTTAATGTCCAATCTTATGCAATCAAAATAATTTCAATATAATTTCCCTAGAAAAAGTTATAACCTTTTTATAAAATGACGACTAAATTTTCAGTGAAACGAGCATAACATTAGCAAATTTCAATGGTATGGTGATGAACCTTGGCACACATGTCTCATTTATCGTAAGAAATAAGAATCAAGAGTCCATAAAAATATCTTAGGTAAAAGGGTGTTTTTTTGATTGAAAGGGAAAAGTGAATTACTAAAGGGTTTTTCAACAGGGACGCTACAAAAGTAGAGCAACAGGGACAGCAAACGACGCCATATTTCTCGCGCTCTTTTGATATTTCTCCATTTGCCATTTTATGATGGCAAGATATACGAGCCAACAACGAGTCGAAATTATTAAAATTTACTACCGAAATTCGGAGTCAGTGGCCTCAACGTTAAGAGCGCTACGTCCAATTTATGGTCGTCATAATCGTCCTAGCAGATCAACAATTGAGCGTCTAGTGGAAAAATTTAAATCCACAGGCACAGTACAAAATGTTCCCGTGCCAGTGAGACAAAGAAGTGCCCGTAGTGTCGAGAATATTGCTGCCGCTGAGGCTTCAGTTGCAGAAAGCCCAAATGTGTCTCTAACACGTCGTTCTCAAGCGTTGGGCATCTCTGTGACGTCGTTGTGGCGAATTTTGCGAAAAGATCTTGGCCTACATCTTTACAAGATTAAATAGACGCAAGAACTGAAGCCACTTGACCACCAGAAGCGTCGAATGTTCGTGAATTGGGCTGAGCAACAACTTGAAAATGATTCGGATTTGCATCGAAAAATCATCTTCAGCGATGAGGCTCATTTCTGGCTGAATGGCTTCATCAATAAACAAAATGTGCGGTATTGGTCAGGCAGCAATCCACACGTACTCCATGAGTCATCATTGCATCCCGAAAAAATTACGGTTTGGTGTGGTTTATGGGCCGGCGGCGTCATTGGGCCGTACTTCTTCCGTGATGATCAAGACCGGCACGTTACTGTGAATGGGGATCGCTACCGTTCAATGATAACCGAATATTTTTGGCCCCAATTGGATGATATGGACTTGGAGGACATGTGGTTCCAACATGACGGCGCCACAAGCCACACAGCGAATGTCACAATCAATTTATTGGAAACCAAGTTTGGAGAACGTGTTATCTCACGAAATGGTCCAGTCGCTTGGCCGCCTCGGTCGTGCGTTTTGACGCCGTTAGACTATTTCCTGTGGGGCTACTTCAAGTCTATGGTCTATGCCAACAAGCAAGCGACGATTGATGAACTTCGTACGAATATCGAACGTGAAATTGCAGCAGTGGTCATGCAAAAGAAATCGAATTTCATACATAATTGCATCAAACGAACTTTAACAGGAATAAAGAATTTCATCCATGTTCAAAACTGTGTTTGTTTTATTTAAAAAAAAGCGCTCTTATTGAAAGACCCGATATTACCAGTAAACCCCTTCCAAAAGTGGTATGTTGGTGAAAGTTGGTAGAAATGTTTTAATTCTTGTTAGAACCAAGACTCAAAAGGATCCATGGAAATATATTGGTTCCAGGGGTGTGTTTTTTAGGCGGAAGGAAAATATGGGTTATAAACCCAAAATTTAACTTTTATGTAATCGAGGTACAAATTTATAATATGATACATGATTTTAAGGTATTTTTTAACGCTGAATCCAATTTAAGTAAAATAAAGACGATACAATCACCATTAAGAAGGGATTGGTCGTTTTAATGGGAAAATTAATGTATTTCTTGAGTAGAGCAGATAAAACATTTTCCCTCAAAAACCACCTTTGACAATAGATATTTAATTTATCTTTTTTTTATTCTTGGTAACAATAAGAAACAAACATTCCTACCAACTTTCATCAACGTACTTGTTCTGGGGGGGGAGTTAACTGGGCATAGTTTTAAACTATTCTGGTTCACTCAAAAAAACACCCTTTAGTCCCAGATATTTTTATTGACTCTTTTGATTCTTATTTCTTATGAATTGTTTTCTTACCATTGAAATTTGGTAATTTTATGCTCGTTTCACTGAAAATTTAGTCGTCATTTTATAAAAAGGGTATAACTTTTTCTAGGGAATTTATATTGAAATTATTTTGGTTGCATAAGATTGGGCATTAAAAATTACCCTTATGTCATGTGTCAACTACTTAGATTATACCAAGACAAATATATAGTGGTTTGATATACTTCCACCTTCTCCTCTCCCCATTTTGAAAGCGATTATACAAAAAACTAATACATGGATAAAAATGGACTTCGGATATGCTGTAGTGTATGAAATTTTTCGTCGACGCTCATCTTAAAATTTTATGAATATTTATTTTATAACCATTATTTTTTGACAAATAAAAACCCTTACCCACCGAGAGTATTTTGCTCCCCCCGTGTACAAGGGTCGGCTTAGAAAATGAACGTATTCCTATGGCATCAAGTATTCTTAATCCAACGAGACATTCCACGACATCAACCGAGTCTGGTTTTCGATTTATAGGCTAATTTATGTGAAATTTCGTGTTAAAAAATTGTCAGAAGGCAACCCTTATATCTCCGGTCTGCCAGTGTTGCCACCGTGGCAACACTTCTTAAAAGTAAATTTAGAATGTGGACTATAAGTGTACCAAAGCTCATCCCGTCAGAACGCCCTAACTATCTACGATGGAACTGACATGACAGTTTTTGAAAATGTGATTCACACAAAACAGACAAAATAGATACGAGTAACGCATATAAAATGAATAATTTATATAAGAGAGTATAATATGAAGAAAACCCAAACACTTTCTAACTAATTTTCTTTCCGTGCATTCCTCGTAGAATTATTGTATTTTGAGTTTAAATAAATTGCCACCATCAGGCTGGGGAAGACGTTCGGAGTACCTTAACTATCATCATCATTACAATGGGAGGCCTTTTGTTGAAGTTGATGTTATACAACCGCCTCGCTATAGAAGACCTTTTGTGGAACTTGATGTAATGGCTCCTCGAAGTAGAAGGACCTTTGTGGAAGATGGTTTTATAGCTTAGGTTAGAAAAAACACTCTGATTTAAATTAATAAATTCAAGCAATTATAAACTACCTTAAAGTTAGTGATAAATTTTCCACATTAACCGCTTAAAGTTCTATTTTGCAATAAGTTCGATTGATTGATTTAAATTGATTGCCAAATTACTCCACGAAATTTTATCTTTTCTATTTCTGGTCACTAGCTTAAGACTTAGAAACATGGGGAGTGCAAAAGAATTGTGGAACTAATTTTTTATTTTTAAATGCCACAGGGTAAACTATGGAACAAATTTGTTTAGCTTTAAAACCACAAAGTGTTGGTAGGTAATAAAAAGCAAGTACGTGCGACCCATTCGTGCATTTTATTTCAAGTGTACTAGGCAAATTTGTGTACAAAAAATTCATAAATTGGGTGTAATTTCAATTTGGAAGTTTTTTTTTGATTTTTAGTGCAAATGCGTTTCGCTCTGACAACAACAATTGAGCTCTTCAGTAAGAGTGGTGTAATACATACATTCCAGCTCTTCAAAATAAGTTTACACAACTCATCATCTCAATTCATCAAAAGTGTAGAATTTGCATTAAACCTTTATTTTTCCATTTGTTTGTATGAATTTTTTAAACTAACAATTATTTATTAAACCCTTTTCCAACTCATTGAACAAGCAATATTATCATCATCAAAAACAAACTCTAATCATAATTAGTGCCAGAGCACGCACAGACAGAAGGCAACCCCATGAGAGTGCACATAATATTGTACCAACATAAAACAACATTGTAAACATAATTTCGATGATAGCTGAAGTTCACTCCTCTGTTTTAGTTGGCATTTGATAAACATTCGAAAACACTATACAAATTGCTCCTCTCCTGCGCTGCCGCTGGTTGTATCAAATTTTATACGCTAAGAAATGTCAAATTATTATGTACACCAATTCCTATCATGCACCATGTGCTGTCACTTTTATTAAGTGGGGATTCCGTTATAGCCTCCAATCCAAACCAAACTCTCCCGCACCAAAATGACGCGCTTCGAAAACATTTTCGTGTAAACACACTGATGGCATTCGCGTTGGCGGGTCGGGTATTAATACAGTACGGTTCAATTGGTTAGACATTTTTGCAAAAATGTTTTAACTTATTCACCAAGAAAAGATGTTTAAATATAATATTTATGTGTTTGACAGGAAAAATCAGTCAGCAATAAAAATTCTCGTACCTGCTTCGGTCAAACTTTCTATAAAAAACATTATTTAAGATATTTTGGTAAAATTTGTATTTTAGTCGAAGATATAAAAAGTTTCACAATTACGTTTTTGGATAAGAATTTAAATTGAATTTAAAAAATATATAAATATGCTCAGGAAAAGGAGATCGGGGCTCAGCAACCTTTTTGCAAAAATTCTCAATTGGCTGTAAAAATACTGATGAACAAAAAAATGTATATTCGCTTGCCTTTTGTAACAGCAACATTTGCGAGTTTCATTTTCTTGAACAAAATAGCAGAAATAATATCTTCAAGAAACGTATCAGGTGCGTTCAATATTTAATCGAGTGAAAAGGAAACTTGGGCCTTTTGATCTTGAGACATTGGGAACGAAAAAAAATTGAAATATTTTTAAGAGTATAGTTTTGTTTTTGTTTAAAAAAAAAATGTAGTTTCGTTAGTGCGGCAATTTCCTTCTTCATGAAACGTCAATTAAGTTGAGAATTTGTTAGCGAGACAACGAAAAACAGAAGGAATTTTCCCCCCAAAATAACAAAATACGACTCTTTTAAACGAGGACGGATTTGTTTATGGTAATGATAGTAGGGCGCAGCTAGCTGCTAGAGCTCCTTTTCATGTGTCAATTATTTTCTTCGAATTTGATTTGTGGTTGTTTATTATATGTACAGATCATTTAAAAACTGTGAGCTTATATTTTCAACGTAATTTGCCTTTACAGCAAAATATCCTGTCCATGTTTCGTTTACGTGTTTGGTTATTCGGTAAATAACACAAATATACATTTTCCTACGTGCTCTATAGGAAATTTAACATGGGCAAGCGGGGACAAATTAATTCATGAAATTTGATTGCTGGTATCGATGCAGAATTTTATTCCCAACAACATATCCAAAGTCCTCTAAAATCCCTGAATTGACTTTTTGTGTAGAAGCATTTTAAGAGGGGGAGAGGGGAGGGAGGCGGGAGGCGGGAGTTTGTCAAGCTGAACATTTGTTGTAATACGAGTAATCATATGACACATGTTTTTAGGGTGCTTTTTAACACTGATTCTAAAGAGACCAAAACTGAAAAGATACATGTATCCTGTGGAAAGTTAATGTCATTTTTATGGATTGATCACTTTTTTTTTAAAGTACAACAAGTAATATATTATCCAAAACCACTTTAGAATAATGGGATATTAATGAACCTAGTAAGTCGTCATCAAAGCGTACTCTGCCCCTGCTGAAATGCATTTAATCTATTTCGTTAATTTTCCAAGAAAAGTATTTAATTTTTAGAACATTATGTAAAGCGCTTGTCTATTGACCTTCTACATATGTTATGTAGAGGAAACGCGGGTAATGTGGACCTGTCGGGTAATGTGGACCACTGGCTTTTGTCGCTTCTCTTAAATGGGATCGAAGTGAAAATCGATTGAGCATGTGCGCAAACTGCTAAAACTTACCTCAGTGTAGGTTTAGCAGTCTAGTATCGCCGAGTTATGCGAAAAAAAAAAAAAATTGAAAATGTTGGTAATTTTTTTTTTGATGTGTTTTTCCTATTGTCTTTAGTTCAATATATCTTTTTTATCCATTCCTTTTTTAAAAATATAAAGGGATTATATGTTTTAATGTTTTCTTTTGATAAAAGTCTATTAAAGAGTCCCGTTTTTTTATTATATATTTTTTTCTCCAAACCATATGATGCGGGTAATGTGGACCACTTAAGGGGAGGGTAATGTGGACCAGTGGTACATATCTCAAGAAAAAAGAAGAAGTTATCCACAGAAGGCTCATCAGACTCGGACATGGACCGCATAAGCTACCATGACGAGTCAGAAACCGAGAATTTTCCACCACCACCGATGATACAAGAGATGCCGAATATATGTACTGCGGTACCCTATACTCGGAAGATCGCTTAGGCGAAGTATGGATCCAAAGCGTTGCGTGTCACATTTGGGCCCATAAACTTTGTGCTGGAAACACATTTATCTGTGAATTTTGTGCCTCCTATGTTCCTTTAAGTGGTGATCCACATTACACGCCTATTTATTTTGTTTACGTTTTTGACTTTTTTTGCTTTTTTATCTTTGTTATTTTTTGCTAGATTTATATTAACAATGAATGTATCTTATTTTGCAAAAATAAATTTGGTGGTCCACATTACCCGACTTTACTCTAACGGGTTTTCCAATAAGAGGTGTTATTTTGAATAGCCCGCTATCTCGGTAGTGGTCACTTTTGAAGCAGTAATTTTTTGACAAGTTAAAACTACGCCATTAATTAAAATGGAATGATACACGCTTCAACAACGCATATTATTACTATAAAAAATGCATGAAAATAATCTGGAATTTCATCGAAAAATCATCGTGACTGATGAGACCCATTTCCACCTCGGTGGCTAAGTCGAAAAGCTAAATTGTCGCATCTGGGGCTCGGAAAACCCAAGATTTATTGTTGAAAAGCCACTCCATCCTCAACGAGTAAATGTTTGCTGCGGTTTATGGTCCGGAGGGGTCATTGAAGCTTACTTTCTCGAAAATGAGGCTGGAGCAACAGCTACGGTGAAAGGATTGCGCTATCGAGAGATGATTAATAATTTTGTATGGCCGGAATTGGATGGTATTGATCTGGACAACGTTTACTTTCAACAAGACGGCCGGCGCTACGTGCCACACAAGAAACGAAATGATAGATCTTTTACGGGAAAAGTTTCCGCACCGTGTTATCTCTCGATGAGGTGATCACAATTGGCCACTGAGATCTTGTGATATAACACCTTGCGACTTCTTCCTTTGGGGGCACGTGAATGATAAGGCCTACACCAACAGCCCAGCGTCGATTCAAGACATCAAGGATGGAATTCGTGAAGCTATTGAGCGCATACAGCAGCTACTTTGCGTTTTGGTGATGGATATTGTTGTGTAAGCGTAGCCGTGGCGGCCATTTGGCTGATATTGTTTTTTCCATTATTAATGCGTTAATGCACTTCACCTTTTCCCGTTAGGAAATCATGAAACTATTGCATATTTGTAGGAGAGTTATATCAATAATCGTGTTTTATTTTTAATGTGTAAATTTGTACTATGAAAAATGAATAGCAAATATTAAATTGCCGGACCACGCACAGTCGCACACAGTAATTTTTGTATTCAAATGTAGTGTGACTTCTCAGTTTCTCTAAAACGATTTTAACTTTAAAGGAGCGACCATTGGAACTGAAGTTATTATTTTTGAACAAAAAAACAAATAGGTTTTTAATTAATTATTTAAAAAGATAATAGGATGAACTATGGTTTGAAATGAATAAAGCGAACAATTATACTTGTTTTTATCTTATTTAATGATTAATTTTAAAAATTGTTACTCTAATAAATATAGCATATAGGTAAGGGGCAAGTAATGAGGTATTATAATAAGCACTCAAGACAAATATGAATCGATAACTGGAGCCTCTTTAACACTGGAACTAACTCCGCATAACGGTAAGTTAGAATTTTAAACTTCAAGCTTCTAAGCCCATCCGTTTATACCCAATATTATTGGAACTACTTAGAAGCCTCTTTAAAAAATCTATTCCTAGTTATTGTTAGTAATGCGATGACTCTTGAAAAAGTTGTTTCCTGCAAAATAGTAGACCATCTTAGTCCACTCTTTTGTTATTCTTATCATCATAATGTGATGGAGTTTGATAAAATTCTCGACTTAAATTTGTTTATGTCCTATAAATTTGTCATATTCGAGAAACCGAGATATAGATATTTGGGGGCGGGGGGTGGCTGGTAAGGTGATCAATATTCCACATGAGTCTACAATGGAAATTTATTTTACATTATTAAATCTAAAGGTTCAGTTATCATCAAATATGTTAAAGTAGGTGGTTTAAACCGAAGCTGAAGTTTGGTAAACTGGCTCTTAGCGTCAAAAAAGAAACTCAATGCAAGTCTCACTCTGGAGTGAATACATATTTGCAAAGATGCCTTGTGTATAAAAACGACGATAAAATAGGTGTTCACTCCGGCGTATACGCACTTTTTTTTAATTTATTGACCATTTTTTAAACATGGAGCCTCCGAGTAGAAGTGAATTTGCATTGAAATAAAATTCACATAACTCTTCAAAATAAGTTTAATCGAATAATTTTTAAACAAAAGTTGGAGTGTGCGATGAAGAATTAATTTATTTACCTAAGAACTTATACAGAATTTTTATTTTTCTTGCAAACAATAATTTAATATAAATTTTTGTTAAAAACCCTTCGATTGAGTGCACCGCACTGTATTTTGATTTATTAAGTTCTAGACTAGAGTAAACTTTTATGCTACCTCGCTCTGTCCACTAACTCTCCAACAATCACCCGCCCCTCAGCAGTATTTAAATTTAATTTAAATTATGCGACATATTAATATAAACAGTATTTCAGGGAAACAGTCAATGAAGCACTTAAGAGTATCTACAATTTTTTTTTTTTTTTTTTATTTTGCATCAATCGGATGTTTCAATGGTTATGTGTTATGTCAATTGAAATTACTATGCGCTGGCATGGCAAATTGTGGAATTGAAATAAAAAAAACAAAACAAACGACAAACTGCTTCCTTTTTTATTATTCCGTTCCTCACCGAGTATCCAATGGCAAATATTAATCCCATGAGAAGAAAAGTAGTGCTTTTGTTTGGTCCTCCTAACTTCTCACACGATTCCAGATTTTCATATATGCATGGTGGTGAACTAGTCACGTATGTTGGTGCAACCAAACAAAGGCAACTTGGCAGTCACGTTTCTGTGCATGGAAACTCTCCATACAAAGAGATAGAGTAATGGAATAACAAAAGAATAGAAAATATCTGCAGAATTCCTTATGCAGGATGCAGATGTATGTAGCTTGTAGCTATACCTGTGGGCTGTGGCCATCTGCAATAAATCATTAGGCTGGTAGAGAGGGCCACCATACGGGATTAATTATTATCATTAGGGGTCCAAAAAAAAGAAGAAACATAACAAACATGCTCCTTACTGAATTACGAAAAAATAACAGGTAGGAATTATAACAAAAAAAGTCCACAATTTCTTAGGTTATTTGATTTGCACTGCCAAGTATGAGTGTCCACTGTCCAGTATAGAATTAGTGAAATATGTGATACTAATACTGTAATTCCTTCGTTTCTATATGAGTGCAAAGCAACATTCACGCGGATCAAAAAATGGTTAGTTGGATAATTTGTCGTTAATTTGTTGTATTAAAAAGTACAAGTGACCTCAACTCCAGAAATAATTGTGTTTCGCCCAAGGTATAACAGTGGGCTCTTCAGTCAGTCTGTTATACCCTACTAAGACACAAATTTTGGTCGGTGTTTACCGACTCTTATAAAAATCACAGCAAAAAGATACTGTGAATTTTATTATTCTAGGGGAATTTGTTTAAATTCGTGCACCCAGAAAAAAAATACCCGTGGTCAGGATTTTTATAATAAGAAGATGAAGAAATTTAAATATTAAAATATTGAAATTACTTCTGTTTTAAGTGGAATGAATGAATAAAATTCAATTAAAAGGTACAAGTGACCTCAACTCCAGAAATAATTGTGTTTCGCCCAAGGTATAACAGTGGGCTCTTCAGTCAGGTATAACAGACTGACTGAAGAGCCCACTGTTATACCTTGGGCGAAACACAATTATTTCAGTGGGCTCTTCAGTCAGTCTGTTATAGGGTATAACAGACTGACTGAAGAGCCCAATATTCATTCACTCCGCTTAAAACAGAAGTAATTTCAATATTTTAATATTTAAATTTCTTCATCTTCATATTGTTAAATATTTGTGACAATTTCGAACGTTTTTCTTTTGAATGGAATTGAGATTCTGTATGTGACTTCAAATTCCGTAAATCCAAAATTCTGTTTTCAAAATTCTAAATTCTCGCTATTTAAACAAATTTGTCCGACTGAAAGTTATCATTTATGAATTGAGTCGGATTTCTTCTTAACCAATCCACTGTTGTATTGTACTCAAAGCTTTTGTGTATGAATCATAGTTTAAACAAAATTGTGATTTTTTTTTCAGTTGGTATAAATTCTGTAGTGATTCCTCGATATTAATAAGACCATAAATCTTAAACAAAAAGACGATTGTAAAAGTTTAGAACAGTATGACTTGAGTTTTTGGTTTTTGTGTGACTATCGGGTTCAATTGCAATTATTTCGTTCTGAATTAAAAAATTAAATAAGTACAAGAACAAGCTATTGAGAACAAAAATAAATAATTTCTCATATACAGGGTGTTCATTGAATCGAACATTACTTTTCTGGTGCTTTCATGTTTATAGATGGCTATCAAATTTGATTGGATATTTATTAGTGGCACACAAATTTGGAAGCAAAAATTGAAATTTGGGGAGTTGTAAAATTAAACATTTAATACAACTATATAGATATATGTTTACAAAATGAACGTGTTGGAAAATTATTTTTGGAGTCATTCGCGTGAAGTAGCGCAGTAATACACGTGAATTAGTGCGCGTTGACTTTTACCTTCAATTTTTTTATAAAGTAAATTAATTACGTGTAAGTTCTTAAACGCATCACAACGGAAAGTAGGTAGGTAAGTAGAAATGGCGGCCACGTGCAGCCTTGCCCGTAGCCCAATTAGCGCTAAGTGCGCCGTTTTGATACCATAACTCGTTTGAACCTGTGGATTGAATTGAATGGGAGATTGTGGCATATCCTCAGGATATCGTCCATTTTTGTTTGAATTTAGAATGAGGATGAAAGAATTTCGTGGCTTGTGGAATGACTGAGGAGCTTTAACAGAATCACCTGAAATTGTATCACTCAAACAACTGTGAGTGATCAAACGGCTGCTGTGCAGCACGAACCCCCCCCCCCCAAAACCCCATTCCACTATCTTGCGATCATAGGGGATCGACGGAAGGTGTGATGCAGAAGCAGCCGAAATTTGTCCTAGAGCCATTTCACAACGGAAATGGTGCACAATTTTTAAAATCGCTTTGCATAAACTCGTATTGTTCGAGAAATCAAATGAAATATTTTTTGCTTACCTCCAACTACTATATCTTATGAAATTAGGCAATTTAAAATTTAATTTCATGCTTTGGAAATTTTTTTAATACATACATACACAATATTTTATATTTTTTTTCGCATTTCAAAACGTAATACCGCGGAAAAATTGCGAATTGGGAAGACTAAGAACGATTTGAAAAATAATCAAAATCGGTTATAACTTCCGATCGCGCATGCGCTGTGAAGTTTGGAACATTTTTGAAAATTGGTTTTTAGAAAAAAAATATTTGAGCTACCCTTACGTCTTAATTTTTGAATATGCAAAATAGTACCAGGTGACTTGTATGAACCAAATATTAAGTAGAAAAAAGAATTGTTCAAATCTTTTAAGGACTCCGATCGCGCATGCGTTTCGAAATTTATCGAATAAACTGCAAAATTCCTATTTTTACTATATCTTTTTTCTACAGGGTGATTCACGAGCGGTGTGCCAGGAAGCTAGAGAATGCAGGCTTCGTCGAGACAAGAACAAAAATCGTACAGAAATCGGGCAATTTTCTAAACAAAATTACTTAAAGTGGAAAAAAATATTCAAAAATAACGGTAATATCTACAATGTCATGTAATATCTCCTTGTAAGGCCAGAAATCTCTTCTTTTATTGTAGTTTTAATAAAGTTATATTAGTGAACAGTTTTTAAAAAAAATAATTTTCAAACTCAAATCGTAAATTGAATATAGCGCTCAACTTGCCAATCGTAGTGTATAGTGAAAATCGTACTCGAGTTTGTCTATGAGTTGCAGTTAGTTTTGGTCCCGTGGCAGGTTATTACTGGTTAACGTCTGCTTCCTTGAGCCGTCTCCTAACTTTACATTAATTAACGACTCTTTATCGTAACTGTATCTTCTATTTTTGGACGTCGATCTCAGTCAAATAGGACGCCACGAGACGAGAATTTTGTAATGCTGGATTTACATGTATCTTCGTCCGACTTCAGCAAAAAAAAGGGGGATGCAAAATTATAATTTACAATTGTTGGATAGAGAGAGAACACCAAAATGCAGAAGGTCTTCGTACATGCAGATTATACGAAGTGCCGTATTGCAGATATGAAGACGAACATGTTCAGTTCATATTCTTGATGGTTCTCTTTCACATGTTCGGATTTTTGGCATAGTTACATCTGTCCCGCTCTTCTTCTTCTCATATTTGCAGACGAAAATACATTTGAATTCAGCATAAGTTTCGTCTCGGTCTCGTATCGGTCTCGTATAATTGAGTCTCGTCTCAGTCTCAGTCTCGCCTTTTCACGAGAAAATTTGAATTTGCAGTCTCGTCCCGGTCTCGTCTCGGATGCTTAAAAGGCAGTCTCATCTCGGTCTCGTCTCGGATGCTTAAAAGGCAGTCTTGTCTCTACTCGGTCCTATAAGGCGAGACCGAGAGTTTTCTCATCTCGTGGTCAGCCCTACAGTCAAAATACGATTTCGGAGCAACGTCATCACGATGAAGCAGTCATAACACCGGTGGCACACAGATCCTGGCGTTTACACTAACTTACAAGTTTCTCTGAACCTTCCGTAGATCTTTGTTATGCAAGATTGGCTAAGATGGAGCTGACGGACCACAGTACATTAGTTTATTCTTTGTTGCAGTAGTGTGACAGCTTGACTAACTTCTAAAGGCGTGGTAGACATTATTTTCTAAGATTAGGAGGCTTAATAGGTCAAGATATGAAGTTTAGTCGTTGAGTGATTGAATAACTAGGGCAAGTTCATAATCGTAGAAAGCTGCGGCAAATCTGCCGCATTTCTGCTTAGCTTATGCGTGTCGGTTTTATTTTTTTTTTCCTGCCCGCAGAAAGCAAGCACGCGGCAGTACTTTAATAAATTCTTGTTCGTAAACATCGCAGCGCAGACAAAATCTGATTTTCTTAGAATTATTATTAAAAAAAAAAACGAAATCTTTGAGATTAAATTTTGGCTCCCGGAAATTACGCCAGAAGCAAATACGCCAGAATTTGTTTTTGGAAAAACGCCAGAAAATTTTGTCTGCTTCAAATTGGAAAAAGAAGCAGAATTTTTTATGGAAAATAAGCCAGAAACGTTGGAAATTGTACCAGACAGAGATGGAAAGCAAAATGGAAATTATTCCAGAAAATCAGTTATATATTCTGGCCTAGTTTCCTAATATCAATTTGGAATAAAGGCCAGAAAATATTTTAATTTACTACAAACAAGATAAATGTTGTTTCAGCACAACCGAAAACAGCAGCCGCTCGGATAATGTAGAAGTGGAGGAACATCCTGAAGACACAAAAGAAGCAGATGTAGTATTAAGTATATGTGTTATATATCAGGTCCTTCCACCAAACATTGTGATTTTGATGTTGCCATGCAGACACATGAAAATATACTCGTAGTGCAACTTAAAGTTGCAAGTACAAGCAGTTGCAGGTTCACACGAAAACTAAAAATGTCCATGCTGCCGGGAAATCGTAGCAGACACGTTGCAAGTTTACATTTAGTAATAATATTTTGTTCCTTTGTATTTTGTTAAATAAATTGTTACAAATAAAAACGTAATTGAAAACTTTATAAATTGTTTGTAATTTTTTTAAATTCGCTGCTTGGACAATATTGTGGACAGTTCTATAACAATAGAAAACAACAGCCCCTGAAATCAACCCGCGGGGGGGGGGCGCGCTACGACGACTTATATTTTTTTATACAATTGTTTTTGTTTGAAAATATTCAAAAGATTACTGTTTTTTTTTTGTTGCTTTCCACAAACAATGTCGTACTAATAATTTTGAATGTTACTTTTTTTCTTACAATATCAATGATAAATGCGCAAAAGCAACTAAACAATAATTCTTAAAATTGAAGATAGAGACAAAGAATATGCAGTAAAACTGTTTATTTATTACAACAATTTATAAAAAATATAGTTTTCTGGCTTTTTTCCAAAACACAAAAAGGAAAGAACGCCAGAAATTTAGTTTCTGGCTTTTTTTCCAAATAATTTTATCTGGTCTTTCTTCCATTTCTGTAAATGAAAAAAACGCCAGAAAATTTGAAGGAAAAAATGCCTGAAAATCAGAAATTTTACCAGAAGAGTTCGGGCTTTTTTCCTAGGAAAAAAAAGAACAGAATTTTGTATGAAGAATTTTTGGGCTTTTTGGGTGACAATTGGGACGAAATATTATTTGTACGCCAAAATTTAATTTCTAACCTACCTACTTAATAAAAACTTTTGATGTTTACGAACGTACTTTATTTTACAGGCCTGTTGAAGTCAGATTTTAATTTTTGTTTACTAACAAAAACTTTCAGAGCCAAGTTAGTCAGACGATTACGAATTCGCTTATAGTCTCTTATAAGAGTCGGCAATAATTTGTGTCCTAGAAGGGTATTACAGCTCCTAAATGATGCGTCCACTGTCCTACCTGGGCGAAACGCATTATTAATATCACTCCATACCTACTACTCTGCGTGAAATACTTGTCGTGTACCAATCCGCGCCTACAAATCACATGTTCTACTCCACAGCACTTTTTAATTAATTTAAAAAAAAAAATGATACTATTAGATACCTAATTACATCTTACTTTTAAAACACAACACGAAACATAGAATGTAATTTAATTACATGGGACTAACTATATACATATGTTCAACCTTGCTACCTATTACCACCAAAAATACCAAAATGTAGCGCTTATTTAAAACTAATTTTCCAATTTGACAACACGGTATTTATTTTTATTAATTGTATTTAATTTGTGTTCTTACAACACCTCTTATTACCATTTTCGCTTTACATAATTTTGAATTCCACTTGTATTCAATTAAATTTGGTAGGCATCCATGACCGGAGAGAACCAAAACATTAATCGTCAATTTGATGAACACCCTGTATACACGAGAAATCATTTATTTCTTATTTTTGGTCTTAATTTTTTTTTTTTCTTAATGTTTATTTAATTTTTTCATTCATGACGAAATAATTGCAAAGGAAACCGATATTACAATAATCAAACAAACCAAAAAAACGCAAGTCACGCTGCAGTTGCAAACGTTTACAATCGTCTTTAAAGATTTATTCAAGCAATGGTTTACTTATGAATCTCGGGGAATCACCACAGAATTTATACCATTTGAACCAGCAGAACCTGGCATGTTTTATATTTGTGCTAAGAACTATGATTCACATTCACACTACTTGAAAGCTTTGAGTATAATTAAACGAATGCGATAATAGAGAAGACTGACTCAATTTAAAATAATTTTCAGCCAAACAAATTTGCTTAAAAAGCGAGAATTTTATTCGTTTTCAATCAGTTAAGCATTTGGCTTTGCAGTTTCGACATCAGAGGAATTATTAAAAATTCGCGCGGAGACAATTATTGAAGGAATTTAATTTGAAATGGCACCACACCATTGCGGACATTGCGGTGATGGACCATGCAGATGTGGCCCAGGGCACCATGGACATGAACACCATCATGGACCTATTCACCACGGTCCCGGACATCACGGTCTCGTACACCATGGTCCCGGATACCATGGACCTGGACATCATGGTCACCACAGCCCTGACCATCATGGCCATGTCGCTGATCATTACCATCATCATCAGGGACCTCCACCCCACCATCACGGACCCCCTCATCACCATTATCACGGACCCCCTCATCACCATCATCACGAACCCCATCATCACCATCATGGAGGCCCACCAGGTGTCGTTATTATCACCCCACCGAGGTGGTGAAAATTCCGATAGGATCCTAGCAACATCTATCATCACACAGTTTATTAAAAATTCCCAAATAAAATAATTTAACTTTTTTATACTAACATAGTGTTAAGAAAATTTGTAAAAAAAAAATCAATAAAAAATAATAGTTTTAAGTCTGAAACAAATATTTTCTGTTGTTTTTATTTTTGTTGAATTGTTATCGATTACCAACGTCCGCATGTTTGCCAGACACACATAAAATAATAAAAATAAAATAAACAACATTTTCCAGATTGGGACACATAGCTGTAAATGAATTTTATGAGTTTGTGAAATTCTATCGGTAGGCATTATTTCAAAATGCACTATTTTATTGGAGTGTAGCTTTTTAATACAGACAAAATCAAGGCTGACAAAAAAAAAATAGATTCATTTATTTGGCTCAGGTCGAATTTAATTTTGTGATCAGATTTGTTTCTAGCAGATACATATGCACTATGCACCTCCAATGACTTTAAAGTTTAAAATATAAAGTAAATGGCTGCTTTAAGCATTTATCAGTAAACAAAGTATATCCAGTAAGGGCATACGCTAGATTTCGATCGGGTGTGGCGTTTGGGGATAGCAAGGGTGCAAGCTGATTACAAAATATATTTAGCTGAATTTTAACTAAGTTCGTTTGTGGAAAACCCAAATTTTACTAAGCGGATAGTAAGTTTATTAAGGCTTTTAATTTGCGCTTAGGAAATTAATACAATTTAAAATCTATTAAAATGTTACAATAACCTTGCTTTTTGGATACGACAGGAACTGAAGGGTCCTGGAAAAGAGTTCACACTTCACATTATACAGAACATGATTTTTCCAAACATGGAAAAATATAAAAAAATGGATAAGCTGCACAAAAAAAAAAAAACAAGCGCAGGTTTTTAAACACAATTATCATTATTTTGGTATTAGCAATACTGTCGCGAAAGTCCATTACCAGATCTTTTGCGTGTCAATAGTTATTCAAGGTTGAAAGTCAATAATATCAGTTTTTCACATTTAATTCCGAAACGGTATATGCTATCGAAAAGTTTTTCACAATAAAACTTTTTGATCTTGTTCCTTGCCGCAAGAAATGAAATGAAGTTATGACAATTTTTCTCCGCCGACTCACTGTTAAGGAGTTATCGACATTTCATAAGACCTTAAATGTCGAATAAGCTCGTTTTTCACGTATAAATCTGAAACGGTTCATATTTCTTTATAAAATATTTGAATGCTTAGTTTGTACATTATGTGACGCTTTATAGGAAAAAATATAATTAGTTTTATTTAAAAAAAAAATCGTTTCGAAGATATAATTATTTAAGACGTATGATATTGCTTATTCATTAGCGTCAAATGGGTGAATGTGAAAATAGAGTTTTTTTTTTAAATACATCTTTTAAACGGCAAGTTGTATCGAAAAATTAAACATATTTTTTTTTTAAACATGCCGCGCACTAAAGGGGTTCTTACTACCCTTAATTATGACTAGCACAGTGCGAGCCTTAGGAAAATAAGGAAGGATTTAAAAGGAGATAGCGATAAACATTGGCTTTGAGGTTCTGAATATCAAAATGGGGGGGGGGGGAAATAGGGTCAGGTAAAGCATTCCACATTCTTGTTGTGCGACTAAAGAAAGAATCCCTATACTTAACGGTAAGTCCGAAATTGGGCTCAGGGGTAAACTGATGAGCATTCCTAAAAGCGCGAGTATTACGGTTGAATTGTTTAAGGCGAAGAATGCAACTGGCTATTTCACTTGAACACTGTTTATAGAAATAGCGATAGAACAGTGAGAGACAGGTGACAGTGCGACGGTGTTCGAGGGGTGCTATTGTTGACGTTATTGTTCGATCACCTATCATTTTTAACGCCCTTTTTTGTATTCGGTCCAACAAGCTTACATGAGTTATAGGAGCACCTGCCCATATATGAGAATTATACTCAAACTTTGGACGAATAAATGCTTTGTAGATCACAGCTAGATCAGAGGGGTCAAAGAATTTCTTACATCTTCGGAGAAAACCTAAGCACTTAGCAGCGTTTTTGGCGACGTCAAATATGTGGTCATTCCACATTAGGTGGTCTGTGATACACATACCGAGAACTGAGAGCTGTTCGGTTTCCTCGATGCAAGTGCAGTTGGAGGTGGGTTTCGCTTTAATGACAGGAGGCAGCATTGAATTTTTGAAGCATTAAATTCTACGCGGTTTTTGTTTCCCCATTGTACAATGCTGTTTAGATCAAAATTTAATGAGCTAATCATACGCTGCCGTTCAAGTTTCACATCCGAAGGTCATAGGTGTGAATCTGTAAACGAATATGAGAAGCTGAGGGTACTGTCATCTGCGAAACAGTTTAATGGATTAGAAGTTTCAGACAAAAGATCTTTTATAAAAATAAGGAGGAGAGTCGGAGACAAAACGGAGCCCTGGGGCACACCAGCATTTATTTTGTGGATTTCAGACTTGAAACCATCCAATACAACTTGAATTGAACGGTCCGAAAGGAAGTTTCTAATCCAGCGAAGTAGAGATTCGTCGATACCAAATGCACGCATTTTCGATTAGAGAGCTTGGTGCCAAACTCTATTAAATGCTTTTGAAATATCAAGTGCAATAATCTTACTTTCTCCAAAACGATGTAAAGATTTGTGCCACTGTTCGGTGAGATAAGCCATCAGATCACCAGTGGACCTATTGCTACGAAAGCCGTACTGCCGGTCATTAAGAAGTTTTCGTTCCTCGAGATATTTCTTGAGCTGAAAATTAATCAGCGTTTCCATGACCTTGGAAAGAAGGGACGTAAGTGCAATCGGTCGATAGTTGGAGGCTGAAGAAGATACGCCTTTTTTAGGGACAGGCTGGACAAATGCTGTTTTCCATCCACTCGGGAAGAGACCAGTATAGTAGGACAGATGGAAAAGCTTAGGCAGTGATTTTTATTACAAAATTTCATCATTATGTAACCCTATATAAAGTCGCATTTACATTTTTTTTTCTAGGAGCCATATGTATGGATCATTATTTCGAAAAATTACCAAAAGTCGAAAATACCGGTTGCAGCTCTTTTCTCTAAATGACGAATTAGACGGAAAATATTTGGAAATTATTTTGCATATTTTATACAAAATTTCTATTTTACGTAGGTATAAGAGATCAGTTGCATTATTCGCCAAAATATTTAAAAATTTAAATAGGCGGTCGAAAAAAAATCACAGGAATAATTATTAAACAATAATCAAAAAATTAAAAATATAAAATTGCAATAGTTCGAGAGAAAAAAAAAAAAACAAAAGGGAAAAAGTTAAAAAGAGCTAAATTTCAATAGAACCATGGGTTAATGATTTACACCGGAGACATTTATTTTTTATGATGGACTCAAAATTTTCGATTTAAGCCTAGTACGCTGCTGATGCGAAACGAAAAATCCCATACCAAAATGATATGACGAAATCATTAACGAATAATTTCGTTGTGTTTTTCGTTCTGTGGTACGCTGTTCGACCAGCGAAATTCATGATTATACCAGACTGTTTTGATAAGTCTTCAATCTCGTTTCGCACAAAATTAATTGCCCGGACCATTAATTGTGTGTGGAAAATAACATTTGGGTTTGTTCGTGTTTTTATTTGTTGTTACTTTCATTACACCATGGCTGTTGTTTGATTTGTTCGTTAAATTTTGTTTTATTTATTTGCAATTTGTGAAACTCTCCATCAATATTTTTCCGCTGTGTTTTCGTAAGCATTTCGTTGTCTTTTTGGAGGCCGCAGGAAAATTTCGATACATTTTACATGTTTAAATCATAAATGAAAAAAGAAAAGTATTGGCATTTTTATTTAGAGTAGATAAGTACGTAATTATTTGCTTATTCTGTTGGGGGTGTTCCATAATAAATGATAAGAAAAACTTTGTAAGTATAAAGATTATCTTATCTAATCTTCAGTTATTCAATGAAAAATAATATGGATGACGCATGGTTTGTTTTTCAAATACCAACGACGCTATTTATAAGAATATCAAAAATCGAACAATTTGATTGCAATCTTCTTTTTTTTAACGAGTATTTTGTTATCAATAATCTGAGTCATTAGCTTAAGAGCTTTAAAGTAACAAAAGCTTAAACTAAATAAAGAAACTATACTCACAAATCTGTTTTTCGTTTAGTAGAAGCTTCTATTCGAGGAAGATATTCGTGAGTAGGTATAGGTGGTTTCTGGTTATCTAAAACAACTAAAACGTAAAGTAGACGAGATCAGGAAAAAACATTTTCACTTGATCTTAAAGGCAAGTATTGGTTTCGTAAATACAACAAAAAAAAACAATTACAGGATTTAATCGAACTTAACATTAGGATAATGGTCCACCAACGGTCTGTGCCGGTACCTTCACTGTACATCAAGCTTATAGCCTATAGTATACAGGTGGAACGAAAATGAAATATTCATACAAAATTATGCGAGCGAAGTTATCAATTTTTGCATTTCAGACATTATTTGTTTTATTCAAAATTCAAGGTTTGCCTTGTAAATGATTTTGGAACGCATTCATTTTTTATTACGAGAGGTGAGTATTATGCTTAAATTGATAAATAAATTTGCTTCAAATTAAGAACAAATATTTGAATGTATTTCCCTAATAGTTAAGGAAACTAAGATATTCACTTCGAAAAAATGTTGGTGCAGCCCAGTCAACGAAAAGTCAAAATTATAAAATAAATGCAAAAAAGATGGCCCTCTGGATTATTTGTTTATATGGTAGGGGGTACCCACAGGTATAACATACCCAAAGTCCCTAGCCCAGGGCCACGAGCTAAAGTCAGTAGGGAGGGAGGGTAGGGGTACCCCTTTTTAGATTTTCGTGAATATTGGCACCACCTAGCATGTAAGCGGAAAAGTCTATACTACTTAATTAGAGACAAATAAATTGTCTATACAAATATATATTTACATTTTTTCAAGGGTCAATAATAAAGGAGATGCGGGGCGGTAGAAAATTCAACAAATCTGAAAAACCTGTTATTGTCTTAGATATTGAATGTTTTCTGACCAATTTACCTGGAAAAACAAAAAAGGTAAATACACATTCATTCACTTTTAACAAAAACTATCAATTTACCGAACCAACAACAAAAACACGTCTTTCCCAGAAAGTTACCGACACCGACTCTGACTGCCATTGCATACATATCTCCCTTCTCTAGTTGGCCTGTATGTACGTCTCTTTTCTGTACTAATTGTCTTCAGATGAAGGTGCTGCCAATCTAGTTGTTGTTACACACTGTTATCATGTTTCGTGAGGCTAAGAAAGGAATTATAATTTCCGTTTTTTTCTATCTATCCGAAACAATACGATTAAACTGATGTACATAAATTAGGTTAAATTTAATTAGCAAGAGTTGTTTTCATATGGCACCAAAAAATGATAACGTTTTTTTTAAAGGAACACAATACAAAATTTGTTTGCCTTAGAGAGCGGTTCTTTCTCCCCCCCCCCCCCCTTAGAGAGAAGGGGCATTTTTTTTTTTAATAATATTAAAAAAACAACGGCAACACTTACAACAACAAAAAAATAACCGTTTTTGAAAGCCAGAACTCCGTTCTTTTATTTTATTTTCAAATCAAGTTATTGATAATCATAGTTTTTGTTAAAATTACTTTCAAACTCAAAATTTAAAAAAAAAAATGAAAATTTAGTTTTTGATTTTTTAATTGGGAAATAAGATTGGCTTTTAATATTCACTACCCCCAATAACTCTTAAATAAAAACTGTTTTTTTTGTGTTGACTCAAATTAATTGTGTTCAATATTTTTTTTAAACTTAATTTTTTTGATTTTTTTTTTATAATTTGTATTATTATAATTATTATAGTGTGTAATATGTGATAGTCGTGTTTCTTTGAGCTTGAGGTTAAAGAAAGAAAAAATTCCTTGAACCTGCGAAGCAAGCCACCCAAGGTACTGTGTGAGTGGTAGAGCTGACCCTTAGGTTAAACATACTCAAAGTCCCCAGCCCAGGGCCGCAAGCTTTATGCAGGAGAGGGGGGTAAATGTCCCCTTTTGTAGTTTTTCAATATTTGGAAAACTAAGCGTAATAAAGACAAATAAAAGTCTTCAAGTTGTTTTTAGATTATTTTGTGAAATAAATAAGCTTCTGGAGAGTTATTAAGCAAAATAAAAGAAATTACATTCTTCATTTCCCTTCCGGTACCACTCTTTAAACTTGGTTCATTAATAGAAAATATGTTTCCAAATATAATCCAAAACAAAATTCCTCCAATACTCCATTTGTTGACTAAATGTACTGCACCTAAATGTTTTCAGCCGTTTTCCTCCAAATCTATCAGTTGTACAAGAAAAAGTGTTATAATCTTTTTTGTGTAGAAGTTCATGAGCTACAATGTGTACCTACCCTACAACTTTTTTCAAAAAGACCTATAGACGAAAAGTGCAAAATGAAGCTCTCCACCAAAATTCAGCTTTGTCGGAATTTTTTCGAAGTAAGGGCATTTTTTATCTAATTTTCTCAGACTATAGAAATTAGAATTTTTGTTTAAACTTCTCCACATCGGGTAGCTGCCATACAACATCGTTTAAAATTTTTATTAAGCTTCGTGTCTTTAATCTAACGAAAGTGTTGCTCATTTTTTTTTGTCTTCAAAAAGATTACTAAACTGAAATGGTGTTTTGAAATGATTTGTTTTAAAAAAATTCCTTAGTTTTGGGGTAAATGTCACAAATCTCGAAAATTTCCGAATCAAGTTTGATCTCAATTTAAATTTAATATTCCAAAATATTTAAGCAGGAGGGACTTAAAACAGACAAAAAACTAAACGTGTTTTTCTTACGTTTCCATTCCTGTCGACACGCGCACACCGGAATGGTTGCGAGTTGTTAGTCAATAAGCCCTGGTTCTTCACGAGCAGTTGCGCCACCCAATTTATTTATTTATTTTTTTGTTCTTACGTGTGATTTTCTTATATCCGTCATCTACTGTACACTACACATATTATCAAATTCGTGAAATTCGGTGAAATCAGCCTTCGTAATCGACAAGCAATACCTATCAACAAATCATTTCAATTCGATTTAAAGATAAAATTTGACTCATACATGTTCCTATTATATTGAAATGTTTTTAATTAGTTTTGCTTATCGAGTGAAAACCGCTAAACCGCTATCAATCGCTAAGCTTTTTATTAAGAGCCAGCTATATCTGCAAGTATATAACATAGCTGTAAGTTCAAATTTGTATATTCAGTCTATAACCATAAGCGAAATCAATAAAGTTAAAAAAGAATTCGTATTATGGGAGGAATATTGTGTTGCTGTATACCACCACACCATCACCATCATCATGAACCCCCAGCCCACCATGTTGAGGAGCACCACCACCATCATGGACCCCCTCACCACCACCATGGGCCACCACACCATGGACATCATGATCACGGACATCATCACTACTAATTGTACTTTTGTACCTAACTAAATTAGTTTAACGATAAGAAGAATGTGTTTTTATTATTGTGTAGGTTTATTGTTTATAGGTCTACAAAACAAATAAAAAATCTTTTATTAAGCACAAGGTCAAAGAATTGTAATTTGAAAGTTTTGAAGTTTGGTAGCAATGGCACAGTGGATATAGTGTTTGATTGCTAACAGGTGTTTCGAGCCCCACTCTAGGTAGCATTCATTTCCATATTCCCCAGTTTCGACTGGATGCCAACTATGGAATGTCATGAGATAATTAAAATCTAATTATCAATCCACTGTGCCAACCAAAATTCTTTCTAATTATTCTAATCCTTCTAACTATAGTGCCGTACATTGCATTTAAAAGACCTGAGGTCTTACAGGCATAGTAAAAGTTATTAAAATTATTATTATCGTTCAATATTTTCGACTTTCGTTTAAAAAAAAGGCTGCGCTGAAATTTGCCCAACTTTAAATGCTCGTTAATCATGTGGCTTGGATAACATTAACGATCTATATCTGAAACAGCTATCAAAACGTAAACTGGAAGCTATATTACTTATCTTTAATTCATGTATTAAGTTACAGTACTTCCCAAAGGATTGGAAAAAAAACCAAGATTATCCCTATTCTCAAACCAGGAAGTTCTGCAAATATATCGTCAAATTACAGACCAATTAGTCTACTCAGTTCTTTGGGAAAACTTTTTGAAAAATCCTTTCTATACAAATATCAAATGTATTACCACTCCAACAGTTTGGGTTTAGAAATCATCACAGCACGATTCACCAAGTACATAGAATCACATAGTTTTATTAGATGTTGAAAAAGTCTTCGACTCCGTTTGGCTCATAGGTTTACTACATAAGATGTTAGATTTAGGGTTTCCAGCTTATTTAGTAAAACTTATTCAAAGTTATTTAACTGATCACATAATACAAACAAACATTATATTGCTGCAGGTGTCCCACAAGGATCAGTTTTGGGTCCTTATTCATTCAATATGTATAGGTATTGTTTTAAGTGGTAGTTGTTATGTTTTCTGGTAGTTGCTATTTGAAATTGGTAGCTCTAAATCACGTTTCTGATAGTTGTTATTAAACACTCCACCCTTTCTTGGACTATTTCAAGACAAAGTACTTTTACGAATGTCAATTTTCAATCACAGTGTAGGTTCGAATATTTGCTGCCTATTTTAATTTCTAATGATTTATTACTATTCATATTTGTTGGGATTATGTAAGTACAGAAACTTTAATCTGATCTCATCGAATTTGGTAAGCAAACAAATCAAACAAATTTCAGCATCAGCATTTTTACACCAAAAGTGAGGAATTTGTAGAAAAAGTTCAAATTTTAATTACACACATATGCATTTGGCATCACTTTTAGCTACAATATAATGATGGATGTGAGAATAAACTCATATTGAATCGCTTTTCCAAAAATTAATTATTTTTGAATCCATATTTGGCGCATTTACTTGGCGCAATTCTATGAAAATGGGCGGGTACCACGCCCCCTGAATGAAAAATCTTAATTTTTCGATTATGTCCTTTGTATACAAGGCCTACCGTTGTGCGAAATAACAAGATTCTACGATGTCGGGAAGTGCTCCATAATTTTGATGATCTGTCAGCGAGTCAGTCAGTTACGGTTTTTGTAATTTTTACAGTCTTATATCTCGTGAACCACTGATGCTAAGGAATTGAAATTTAGTGAATTTTCTTAACGTGGTGAGTTTAGCAAATTTGAAGTTTCTGACTTTATTGGTACTGATGTTAGAAGGGGGTCAAAAATCGCCTGAGTTAGATCCTGTAAAAAGGGTGTAGTGCCAGAACTTGGCTGGGCACTACCGTGCCCTTTGATCTTATCTAATTATCATTTATTCAATGAAAAAAATAAAATTGATGACGGATGGTTTGTTTCTAAAATCGAACAATTTGATTGCAATCTTCTTTTTTTGACGAGTATTTTGTTATCAATAACCTGAGTCATTAGCTTATGAGCTTTAAAGTTACAAAAGCTTAAAACTAAATGAAGGAACTACTGACAAATCTGTTTTTCGTTTAGAAAAAGCTTCTATTCGAGGAAGAGATTCGTGAGTAGGGTTGGGTGGTTTTTGGTTATCTAAAACGACTAAAACGTAAAGTAGACGAGATCATGACAAAACATTTTCACTTGATCTTAAGGGCGAAAATTGGTTTCGTAAATAAAAAAAAATAATATCGGTTTCTGCCGGTACGTTCACTGTACATCAAGCTAAAGCCTTTGGTATACAGTTTTGTTTTTTTTAGTTGAGCGCGCACTAAAGGGATTTTGGTTGCCCTTAAAATGTTTAAACACCGAGCGTTGGGAAAATAGGGAAGGATTAAAGAGGAGATACCGGTGCAAATTGGTTTTGAACCTCTGAGTATTAAAATGGCCGGGAAAGATAGAGTCGGGTAAAGCAATCCACATTCGGGAAGTGCGGCTAAAAAAAGAATCTCTATACTTGACGAACGAAAATGAAATATTTATTCAAAATCATTCAAGTGAAGTTATCAATTTTACATTTCAGAGGTTTTACTTTTGCTACAACATTATTTGTTTATTCAAAATTAAAAGAAGGCCTTGTAAAACATGATTTTTGAACGCATTCATTTTGTATTACGAAAGGTGAGTATTACACTAAAATGGATAAATCAATTTGATTCAAATTTATAGAACAAATATTTGAATGTACCTACTTCCCTAAGGTAAAAATTAGATGTTTCGTTTAAACTCCTCCAGATCGGGTAGCTGCTATTAAGTTAAACAAAAAATCAAAAGTTTTGGATAAATGTCGCAAATCTCGAAAATTTCCGATTTAAGTCTTATCTCAATTTAAAACAGGTTGGAGGTCTATTCAACAATGTTTAAGCAGGAGGGACTTAAAACAGACAAACAATTAAGCCTGTTTATCTTATATGTGATTTTCTTATATCCGTCATCTACTGTAGATATATACTATACCTTCGTGTTATTCGGTGAAATCAGCATTCGTAATCGACAAGCATTTATACCTTTCAACAAATCATTTCAATTCGATTTAAAGATAAAATCTGACTCGTTCATATGTGCCTATATTGCTTATCGAGTGAAAAACTCTTATCAATTCCTAAGCTTTTTATTAAGGGCCAGCTATATCTTCAAGTATATAACAAAGCTGTAAGTTCAAATTTGTATATTCAGTCTAGAACCATAAGCGAAACCAATAAAGTTAAAAAAAAAAACTCGTAATATGGGAGGAATATTGTGTAGCTGTACACCACCACACCATCACCATCATCATGGACCCCCAGCCCACCATCATGTTCAGGAGCACCACCACCATCATGTACCCCCTCACCACCATCATGGACCCCCTCACCACCACCATGGGCCACCACACCATGGACATCATGGTCACGGACATCATCACTGCTAATTGTACTTTTGTACCTAACTAAAATTAGCTAAAAATCATAAGTTTAAAGTTAAGAAGAGTGTGTTTTTATTATTGTGTAGTTTTATAGTTAATTTATGTTTTTACAAAAAATAAAAAATCTTACATTAAGCTCAAAGTCAAAGAATTGTTATTTGAATGGGAGAGTGGATATAGTGTTTGATTGCTAACCGGGAGGCAAGGCCTCAGTCGGAGGGGGATCACAGGCGTCTAACCCCCCCCCCCGAAATTTTTAGAAATGTGTTTCTTGCTCCTACTTTCCTCTTGACAAAAGTATATACCCATCTTATATTAGTGATTGTCATTGAATTCGATGATAAATTGTTTTCCACAGGAAAATCTATAATAAACTAGATTCTTCTTGGCAGCGGGAGAGGAACTAAGTTCGGAAAACTAATTTATTGGTTGTCAGTTTGCGAAAAAATTCTTTTACTTCTCAGTTTTACTGACCAAATTTTGCCCCAAATGTTTTTATAACCTTAGGTTTACAGTGATGTTATTGCTAGAAGTAAATAATATGTTTTCGAGTACGTTGTGTTCTTTGCCTGATTTAACGCTCTTAATTTCGTGGTTTTCGAGACATCAAAAAAAAAAAAATTGTAAAAACACTTTTTTGTTTATTTGAGGTTCTTTTTAATTTATTTTTTTTTTCAAAAAAAAAGTAAAATAATTTAGAATGTCTGGAAAAAAAATGGAAGAAAAACCAAGGTTCGTTTCAAAATATGTAGATGACATTTTTGCGATCATAAACAAAGACAAAATCGATGATGTTCTTAGATCCCTGAACGGGTTCCATCCATAGATCCAATTCACAATTGAGATGGAAAAGAACTGTGAAATAGCATTCCTTGACGTGAAAATTCGTCGGGAGAACGAGGCTCTCGTGTTTAACTGGCACTATAAAGACACAGCGTCAGGAAGACTAATTAATTTTAACTCTAATTAAGCTAAGCACATCAACACGGCTTCCAACCTTATTGGCAAAGTATTCACGCTGAGTGATGACAAATTTCATAATGCCAATGAAATAAAAATCACCAAAATACTGCGAGATAATGGGTTTCCCTCCTTAGTTATACGTGGTCTCATACAAAAGCAAAAATCAAAGCTCCACAGAACCTGAAAGCGGATTGCCCTATTGGATACTTCAAAAGCGTTGTGTATGTACCTGGTTTAACTGAAAACTTCAAAAAAGGTTGTCGTCAACAAATCAAAAGACGTTCTTTTGGCTTATAAATCCAACAAAACACTAAGCCACCTTTTCACTAAGCTTAAAGTAAAACCGGATAAAGACAAAGCCACAGATGTGATACACAAAATCAACTGTAAGGGCAAACCCGACGATCCTTGCAATCAATGCTATATTGGCACCACAAAACAGTTCCTTCGTCAACGTATGTCTAACCACAAATCTGACATAAAATCTAACAACCCTGGGAAAACTGCATTTGCGAGTCACATTATTGAAAGCGGCTATTCTCCAAACTTCGAAGATGTCCAAATTCTACAAACCGAGCGGCACGCGTCAGAGCGATACACTCTTGAAACGTTGCACATCATTAACAACCGCAACAACATGAACCGAAAGCTCGACACACAAAACATATCCGCTGTATATTGCTCACTTGTCACTGACTAAACGTCAATTGCTTGTTTTTGTTTATGCTTTTTAGTTTTATAAAGCACAAGACTAAACTTCATTTGAATTTAAAATTTTATTCAATGTAAATTTATTACAATTTTGATATTTTTACAAAATTACTTCGTAAGTTTTTTTAGCTTGTTAACCTTTCTCAATTTCCTTTATATTCATTATTCTGTTTGGGATTGGAACACGCATAACACACCTAATCATAAACAGTTTGGTTCTTCTCGACGCAGCGTTAAAAAAGACCTATGTTTTTAATAAGTGAAGACTCTAGTAGCGGCACACGAAGAGTTTCTTATGTCATTACGAGTTTATTGGTTAACCTCTAATATAATAAAAAACGGTTATTTTCATATTTAGACTGGAAAATCTGACATCAGTGCATCAAAAGCTTACGTTTGGTTCTTCCCGGCGTTAAAAAAGACCTGTGTTTTTAATAAGTGGAGACTCTAGTAGTGGCACACGAAGAGTTTCTTATGTCATTACGAGTTTATTGGTTAACATCTAATAAAATAAAAAACGGTTATTTTCATATTTAGACTGGAATAGCTGACATCAGTGCATCAAAAGCTTTCCTTTGGTTCTTCCCGGCATTAAAAAAGACCTTCGTTTTTAATAAGTGGAGACTCTAGCAGCGGCACACGAAGAGTTTCTTATGTCATTACGAGTTTATTGGTTAACCTCTATTATAATAAAAAACGGTTATTTTCATATTAAGACTGGAATAGCTGACATCAGTGCATCAAAAGCTTTCGTTTGGTTGTTCCCGGCGTTAAAAAAGCCATGTGTTTTTAATAAGTGGAGACTCTAGTAGCGGCACACGAAGAATTTCTTATGTCATTACGAGTTTATTGGTTAACCTCTAATATAATAAAAAAAGCTTTCCTTTGGTTCTTCCCGGCATTAAAAAAGACCTTCGTTTTTAATAAGTGGAGACTCTAGCAGCGGCACACGAAGAGTTTCTTATGTCATTACGAGTTTATTGGTTAACCTCTATTATAATAAAAAACGGTTATTTTCATATTAAGACTGGAATAGCTGACATCAGTGCATCAAAAGCTTTCGTTTGGTTGTTCCCGGCGTTAAAAAAGCCATGTGTTTTTAATAAGTGGAGACTCTAGTAGCGGCACACGAAGAATTTCTTATGTCATTACGAGTTTATTGGTTAACCTCTAATATAATAAAAAAAAACGGTTATTTTCATATTTAGACTGGAATAGCTGACATCAGTGTATCAAAAGCTTTCGTTTGATTCTTCCCGGCGTTAAAAAAGACTTGTGTTTTTTTAATAAGTGGAGACTCTAGCAGCGGTACACGAAGAGTTTCTTATGTCATTACGAGTTTATTGGTTAACCTCTAATATAATAAAAAACGGTTATTTTCATATTTAGACTGGAAAATCTGACATCAGTGCATCAAAAGCTTACGTTTGGTTCTTCCCGGCGTTAAAAAAGACCTGTGTTTTTAATAAGTGGAGACTCTAGTAGCGGCACACGAAGAGTTTCTTATGTCATTACGAGTTTATTGGTTAACCTCTAATATAATAAAAAACGGTTATTTTCATATTTAGACTGGAATAGCTGACATCAGTGCATCAAAAGCTTTCGTTTGATTCGTCCCGGCGTTAAAAAAGACCTGTGTTTTTAATAAGTGGAGACTCTAGTAGCGGCACACGAAGAGTTTCTTATGTCATTACGAGTTTATTGGTTAACCTCTAATATAATAAAAAACGGTTATTTTCATATTTAGACTGGAATAGCTGACATCACTGCATCAAAAGCTTTCGTTTGATTCGTCCCGGCGTTAAAAAAGACCTGTGTTTTTTTAATAAGTGGAGACTCTAGTAGCGGCACACGAAGAGTTTCGTATGTCATTACGAGTTTATTGGTTAACCTCTAATATAATAAAAAACGGTTATTCTCATATTTAGACTGCAGTAGCTGACATCAGTGCATCTAAAGCTTTCTTTTGGTTCTTCCCGGCGTTAAAAAAGACCTTCATTTTAAATAAGTGGAGACTCTAGTAGCGGCACACGAAGAGTTTCTTATGTCATTACGAGTTTATTGGTTAACCTCTAGTACAATAAAAAACGGTTATTTTCATATTTAGACTGGAATGACTGACATCAGTGTATCAAAAGCTTTCGTTTGGTTCTTCCCGGCGTTAAAAAAGACCTGTGTTTTTTTAATAAGTGGAGACTCTAGTAACGGCACACGAAGAGTTTCTTATGTCATTACGAGTTTATTGGTTAACCTCTAATATAATTAAAAACGGTTATTTTCATATTTAGACTGGAAGTGCATCAAAAGCTTTCGTTTGGTTCTTCCCGGTGTTAAAAAAGACCTTCGTTTTTAATAAGTGGAGACTCTTGTAGCGGCACACGAAGAGTTTTTTATGTCATTACGAGTTTATTGGTTAACCTCTAATATAATAAAAAACGGTTATTTTCATACTTAGACTGGAATAGCTGACATCAGTGCATCAAAAGCTTTCGGAAAAATAAACACTAGTACAACATTTTGATTTTGTAAGCATGTGTAATTAATGAGTCATTAATCTTGCTTAAAAACTAGGGCTGCCCACGAGACGAGAAAAGTCTCGGTCTCGATCTCGGTCTCGCATGACGAGACCGAGACGAGACTGTATATTTGGACCGAAATTTACAGAGAGTCTTATAAATTAAAAAATCCAATTTCAGTTAAATATTTATTTTTTTCAAACTATAATCGAAAATATTTCGTTCCCAAATCAACAGGTTGTCCGGAAATCGTATTTTTCGGAGACGATACCGAGACGAGACTTAATTATACGAGACCGCGACGAGACAGAAAGTTTTCGATTTTAAGAGACCGAGACGAGACTTACAAAAGTCTCGCAGAGTCTCGTCTCGTGGCCAGCCCTATTAAAAATAATGGCGAACAATTTTAAACAGCCTATTATTAAGGGTTTAGTATGATAAAATGTTCAAAATATTAAATATGCACTTTTAAACTAGTATCATACTAAACCGACTTCATTCATAAACTTCAGCTGAACACGTCTAAAAAAGCACAAACATTCCTGATTTGGACATTTATAAACGTCAAAGTGTCATGGATTTAGTACGATACTAAAAATATTAAGTACCCTTTTGATGATTTTAACCTAGTAAAATGTTAGGAGATAGTACGATGGTAAACTCGTTTAAAGTTAGCAAAATACAATTTTTAACCTAGTATTATACTAAATGATTTAACATCGTACTAAATTCAAGAATCAAGATTAAAAATTAAAATACTATTTTTTTTTTTTTTGAAAATCATATACCCCCGAAATATTTGTCTGGCTACGGCCTTGTCTGGAGGTCTCGTTTTGAGCCCCACTCCAGGTAGCATTCTTTCCTTTATTCCGCAGCTTCGACTGGATACCAACTCTGGAATTTCATGAGATAATTAAAATCTAATTCTCAATCTACTGTGACAAAAAAAAATGCTTTCCTTTCTTCTATTCCTTCTAACTAGAGCCGTGCATTGTATTTAAAAGACCTGAGGTCTTACAGGCATAGTTATTAAAATTATCATTATCTTTCGATATTTGTGCTCTCCGATCCCAAAGAAATTAAACGAACAAAAACATAGCGTCAACGTGTTATTGAAAGAAGATAATGTTCGTGATTTTGGGTCTACCACTTTCGATTTTCGTTAAATAAAAGGCTGTGCTGAAATTTGCCCGACTACTATCTCTTATTTGCAAATTTTAGGGATATAAAATAAGCTGGTTTCCTTTTTAATTAAACTATAAAAAATCCAGGTTGATAATAAGTCGTGCATGTCTTTGTCGGAGGTGTTTATATTTATTTATTTATTTAGTTAACGTCAAATATTAAACGTCAAAAATTAGACCTGTTCAGATTTCGAAGTTATTTTTAAATGGAGAACCTATCCCGAGCCAACGCGAAATCGAAGCCGTATGTCTCGGAACGATACAAAAAAGCAAGATACACGACAATAGTAACATTTTGAGGAAGAACTCACGGCATTGTTTGGATGAAAATGAGCGAATGCAATATACAATTTTCGTTAACTTTTGCCTTGGGAAGGGAGGAGCGCCCCGAGTGCAGCACACAGAATTTAAACTAAAATTTGTTGAGGAAGGAAGTGTCAGGGACTGTTTTAAGATAAAATCAAAACTACCAACAAATCATATTACTGAACAAAATTATACAGAAAATGTTCGTTTTTGATTTAAATAGTTTTTTGTTGGACGTAGCCCGTTTATTGGTTGGCTAATTAATCGTCACAATCTTAATTTTGTTGTTCTTACCGAGAGGGTAATTTTACCGCACTATCTGAAGTTCTTTCCAATAAAACGCGCCAAATATGAATTCAAAAATAATTAATTTGTGGAAAAGCGATTCAGAGTTTATTCTCACATCAATCATTTTGTAGCTTAAAGTTAATTGATGCCAAATACATATAAATAGGAGTACCCGAGAAGATTATCGCGATTATAAAGGCTACCTACAAGGGTGCATCGTGTCAAGTCTTACACAACGGAAAGGTATCAGAGGACTTCGATATCCATAGCGGAGTTCGTCAAGGATATTTGCTATCTCCACTACTTTTCCTGGTGGCTATAGGGGATGCCCTTCATGCAGCTCTAGCCGAGCAAGCGCATGGAATTCGATGGACGATGTTTTCGTTCCTGCAAGCCTGCAACATCTTGATTACGCTGACGATATTTGTTTGCTATTGCACAATATTATGGATCTTCATCATTATGGTGAGTAATCTGGAATGCGAGGCAAACAAAGTCGGTTTGTTTGAAAACAAAAATCCTCAACATTTCTGAATCTTCTCAAGTTGTCGTTGCGGGACAACTTCCTGTACCTCGGTAGTGTTATCTCAAAAGACGGCGGTGGTACGGATGAAGATGTTAATTGCCGAATCGGCAAAGCTAAAGCTGCTTTCGGCATGCTATCTAAAGTTTGAAGGAGCAACGTCTACAGTACGAAGACCAAGCTGCGACTGTTCCGCTCGAACGTAGAGTCAGTACTACTATATGGGTGTAATACATGGAAAGTGACCGCCTCTGTCACATGGAAGCTACAAACTTTCGAAAATAGATGTCTCCGAAACATCCTAAGGATTTTTTGGCTGAACACCATCTCAAACCAAGAACTCCTTCGGAGAACGGGCCAAAGTCCTATTGACATCGTTATTAGGAAAAGAAAGTGGCAATGGATTGGTCACACCCTACGTCGTGGTGCAGACTCTATTGCAAGACATGCAATGGAGTGGGATCCACTCATCCAAGATGGCAGAAGACCTGGAGGCCAGAGAAAATCTTGGCGCAGAACAGTCGACAAGGAATCACAAAAGCTCGGTAAAAGTTGGGGAGAGCTAAAATACATTTCCAGAAACCGAACGAGATGGCGTGTAGCGGTGGTTGACGCCCTGTGCCCCTTGAAGGGGTCAAGGATCGAAGTATGTAAGTAAATATATATTTTTGTAATATAAATTTGAATTTTTTCTACAAATTCCTCACTTTTGATGTCAACAGGCTGATGCTGAAATTTGTTTGATTCGCTTGCTTAACAATTTTTTTGTCACTGTTGAGTAATTAAAAAAAAATTGTTACGATGCTCAAAAATTAAGGTTTCTGTTTGACTTTCAATTTAAATAATTATGAACATGTGAAGTCGTTGAGGTAACACAACTTACTTACTTTTGATGGCGCTCACAGCCCAGGATGGGCTTCGGCCTCAACTAACAAGCCCCTCCAGCCAGCTCTGTCCCTAGCTAGCCGCTTCCAGTTGCGCACACCGAGTGCTTTGATGTCGTCATCCACTTGTTTGCGCCACCTGTTACGGGTTCTTCCTCTGCTGCGTACCCCATCGGGGTTGGATTCGAAGACTCGTCGGGCAGGTGCGTTGCTGTCCATACGCACCACGTGCCCCAGCCATCTCAGCCACTGTATTTTCAGCTTTTTGACCAGGTCAACGTCGCTGTATAGCCCGTATAGCTCGTCGTTGAAACTTCTCGTCCATACTCCTTTGATACACACCGGACCGAAAATCACACGAAGAATCTTCCTCTCAAAGCACCCTAGCAGATTTTTATCCGAATCTTTCAGTGTCCATGCTTCTGACCCATAAAGCAGGACCGGGATGATTAGGGTCTTGTATAAAGTCTTCTTGGTTCTCTGAGAGAGGGCCTTACTACTTAAATGCCTTCTTAGACCGAAAAAACAGCGGTTGGCAAGAGTAATTCCTCGCTTGATCTCTGCACTGATGTCAATGACATCAGACGTAACACAACCAAGTGCTCTTATTCTGTGCGGGTAATAGGTTATATCATTTTAAAATTATGAGGTCAGATAAAAGTTGAACATGTTTTCTGTACTTAGATTATCCTAACAAATAGGTATGAATAGTAATAAATCATTACAAATTAAAATACGCAGCAAATATTCGAACCTACACTGTGATTGAAAATTGACATTCGTAGAAGTACTTTGTGTTGAACTGGTCGAAGAAAAGGCGGAGTGTTTATTAACAACTACCAGAAATGTGATTTAGAGCTACCAATTTCAAACAGCAACTACCAGAAAACATAACAACTACCACTTAAAATAGTCCCGGGAAGGAACGATCAAAAGGGAAAGAGTGAATTATGGCTCAGTTCTGATTTTGATTAATAATAGTTTTGCAAGAATACTTGCAGCTGCATTTGCAGTAATAACTATTTAAAAGTTAATTTATTGTGAAAAGTATAAACCAAAACAGTAGGTACACATGACATCTAAACAACTGCATAGAATGATATGAAAATTTGTACAATAATTAATTATGGCCCACAAATAACACTGGATTTAATAAAAGAGGATGAAAGTTGCATTTTCCAGTAATTCGTTTCATAAGAGAAGGTAAATAACAGTAACCTAAGTGGGCAGAAATTCGCAGGATAAACATTGAACACAACTTTCCACAAATGAAACTACACAATTGCATTTGGCAAAAAAAGGATTGCGGTCTATATATTTCTTCTTTTTTTTTTTCAAAAATGTGAAGCAAGATTCGCAGGGTGTACGTTGTACGTCGATGTCAACAATTTATAGCAATTGCAGTAGATATTAGTAAAAACTGCAAAAAAGTTAATGCAGATATGTTTATATCCTATATACATCTTAACATGAACATTTGTACAATTATTCTTTATGAGCCGGAAAAATCGTTCGATAAAAAAAAAGTGGCCGTCGTGAGGAAAACCCCTCAGCAAAAGGAATCAATGTCTAACAGGAAGGTAACAGAAATAACCCAACAACGTGAAGATTGTTTAACATCAATTCGTATTCGTAATACAGAAATTAGAGAGGCTGAATGCTGAAATGCCCGAAATGGACAAGTTCGAGTTCAAGTTCGCCTGGAACAACACTACGGTGCAGGTGCAAATGCTTCGTAATCGGCTGAAAAGCTTAGCCAACGTGATCCACACCTAATTTAAACTTTCTTGATTTCAAAAGCAATCAAGCACTCTTCAATACCAATTAATCAAAGACAAAAGAATGCTGTACCTCCTACCTGCTGTTAAGGCCATTATCAATTTTCCACAAAATTTAAAATTAAAACGACTGTAAGTGATTTAATTCAAGCCCTATCTACATTATACCTTCGAGCTTAAACTATATACTACATGCCGGGCTGGCAAGTCTTATAATAGGTGCTGCTGGCTGGGTCTGCTGCTGGGTGCTGCTGCTGGGTGCTGCTGCTGGTGCTGTATGTACAAGAGTGTGTAACAAAACTGTAAATTTAATTAAGCACATAATCCATTAGTCTCTCTTATACAAAATCCCTTTTGTACCGAGACACGACTATACAAGTAGGTACATAAATGCAATGCATGCCAGAGAGATGAGCAGCTTTTATTTGTGGTAGACGGATAGATTTCTGTGTTGCCTCATTAATTGCGCAAAGTATACAATATCCTCTCCCGTCCCGATAGATGGAGCGGAAGTAGAGGTACGACGGTACACATTACCTACCCAGGAAGAAGAGTTCTGAATGGGAAACATCAGGATGTGTGCCATATGTATCTCCCTCTGAGTAGTTACCTACACCCCATTCCATCCACTCAACTCTACAGTCTACATTCGACAAGAAATGCGTCAAAGTAATTTCATTCACTAATTTGCATATATGTGATTGATGTGGCAAATCCTTGATGGGAGAACATCGCTGGCAAAGCCTCAACCCATCAGCACAACGACAAAGAAGCAAAGCTTTAATAATTCACCTGGTGCGGAGTAGGCCACACAAAAAAATAAAACAAAAGCCCACTCGTATAGAAGACAGAGACCAAGGTGTGACTAAAATTTAATTTGTTGGCATCTATTCTTGTGCGGCAGAGTTTTGCGGCACACAAAACAAAAATTCGAAAGTAGAAGCCCAAGTCATATCGCATACAAAAGATTTAGGTGGCACATTGCATGTCACTTAGTAGTTAGTCCAAAGAGAGTCCTTGTTGAAGAAAATTCCACAAATAAAATTTGTGACACTCTGCACACACGATATGGAGTGAATGAAGAAAGAGAAGCAGCAAATCTAAACCGAAAGCCATGATTTGCTGGTGAGATGCGAGGTGGACGGGATCGGGATGGAATGGGAATAGGAAGACTTATGTTTGTGCGGTGGTGTTAAACTTAGAGTTTCATTTTGGGCTCTAATAAATCTTTCCCACAGAGATAGCCAACTACTGGCTGATGGTAGCGGCGACAAGCAGAGGCAACCATCATCAACGACCAACTATGTAGAATGCCTGATGCCTCTGTGCTTCTGTATATGCTGTAAGTTGGTATACGGACAAACGGATTAACTACTATATACTAAGCTCTGCGGTCGGTTTCACTGATGGCGATGGCCATGGAACACATCCTTGTACCACATCGAGGCTTACAACTTGCCGAGTTTTATGTATATAGTACTTGCACGCTGACACCAACATCATAGGCGATATGGAAGACGGATGGAAGAAATCGCCATCTCTGATGACCTATGACTGCTGCTGTTACTATTTTTCCGGAAAAATCAAGGGTCAGCTCGTGGTCTTCGGTAACGAACCAGGAAGCTTGGTGCATTGTGTCTGTCTCTCTTCTATTGGAGAATTTTCTTTCTAAAAAAGACTAACTTGTGTGACTATAGATAAGATGTAGGCATTTTTTTTTTTGTGGTGGTAATTTGATTCTTGGATGCCTTTAGTTGCAGAATCGGCAGAGTGATGACTGGACTCCACGACTAACCAACCGACGACCAAGTTCTTTGCGATTCCCTTGCTTGTGTCGATTGAGTTTGTTTTATTAGTGGAAGAAAGGAAATGTGTATCACACAGTGGCACAAAATGATATTTTTCGACAAACAAAACATAATTTTTTTTTTGCTGATTTTTACGATATAATTCCGGCTTAACGAACAGACAAACCGGCTTATTTAATGTTCGTTTAATTGAAAATCCCTGTTTTATTTACCCTTTTTTTCTTTTTCCAAAGCTTGTACCTAACTACTTTTCATGAAAAAAGGACACAAAATTGTATTTAGACAATGGAAAACCCGATATAAGATTTGTCTTCATTTTATTTAACTAGCTTAGGATGTATTAGTTTTGTTTCCAAAAAATGATAAAAAATAACAATCATGACGAAGCCCAAAAATGTGGTTCGTCAAAATATCCGTCCGTCGACAGTAATCCAATCGGTGTATCCAAAAAAGCACCGATTTAACACAGCTCTGAACTTTAGTTTAAGTTAAGTATACAAGAGCGAAATAATGAACATTTGTGTGGGCGTGTCAGTTGGCGAAAATATTTTGTGACAATTGCGTACACGCAGCGCCAGCGGCATTGTGGCAGTTATACTCGGCACTTAGTTAAAATTAAATAAAAAAAAAAAAACAGTATCTCAGCGACAAGTGAAAACTATTAAGATAAAAATTGAGACTGTTTCAGCTGTTTAATAAAAATGCCTAATAACGGTTGTATAACAACTGTCACATTCTTTTGTCTGACCTCAGGTTCAAAAAAACACAATCAGGTAAAATATAACTAATTTCTTAAAACTGTTAAAATAATTATTAAGGGTTTGTGCAACGGCGGAAACCCTAGATAAACTTGAACTGTCAAAATTTGTATGGGAAAAATATTCTGTAAAATAGATAAATTTTTCTCACGAATTTGATGCTGACAGCGTAAAAACAAACCTGATAAACTTAGAAAAGTCATTTGTGATGTTTAATGATAGATTTTTTTTTTTTTTTTTTTTAATTTTCGTTTTTGGCACATTTAAATCACAAATACTAGCAAAATTAAAACAAAATTGAAAATTTGTTCACAATCACTTTTAAGGTCAGCAAAATCATAATATCAATTTGATATTTTTTGTACTAGAAATCTTTTACGAACAACTAGCTGATTGATTCACGTCTGTGAAGTTGGCAGGTCAATTTTTACCTAGAGTAACGAGACCAACGCAGTAATTTGTATTTTTTTTTGAATTTATTTTTGCATTTCTATTCCCGATTTTGGAGTACTAAATAGTGGGTGTAATCAAGTGACCTGCTAACTTCATATAAAGTATCTCGAGAACCAAGCATGCTAACGACTTGAAGTAAGGCTCCAAATTTGCAGTTTATTTAACATTTCAAGAAATTTTAGGTCTAAATTTTGAAAAAAAAAAATGTATACTGCCCTGCTAACTTCACAGTGAGGTTAGCAGGTCAGAGGGTATCTCCAGAACTAAACAGGCTAGAGACTTGAAGTAAAAATCGGGTGGCACAACGGCTCACGAAGAACCAGGGCCTAGTGACTAACAACTCACAACCATTCCTGTGTGCGCCTATCGACGGGAATGGAAGGGACCCACAATTTTATGCCGAATCCGAACGGCTAGACGAGAAGCACTTATTCGTGACAAGTGATACTCTTGGAGGATCTGTCAATTCCTCGCAAGAGGCAGTAGCCCTGAAAGTATGGCTTCAAATTTGCAGTTCAGTATGCATTTCAAGAAATCTTAGGTCAAAATTCTGAACTTATTTTTAAAAATTGACTTCAATATGAAATTAGCAAGTCAAATTGTGTATCACGAAAACTAAGAATGCAAGCAATTTGCAGTTAGGCTCCAAAATTTCAGTTTATTTTGTATTTCAAGAATTGTTAGGTCCAAATTTTGAAGTGCTTTATTTGATAAAAATTTGATACCGCCCTCGCCCTGCTAACTTCACGGTGAAACAAGCAGGACAGTTTGAAAGGCAAACAAATATCAAATCAATATCACACAAATTGGTTCTTATCTCCAGGGAAAATTGCGCAACATTTTAGAGTAAGGCCCTCATTATGAATAACGAATCGAACGTTCCCCTGAAGTCGAAAGATTTAGCGAATTTAACTTATCTTATCATGGTTTTATCGAGCTTCCCTATTTGCTTCAATGGTGCCAATAGTTTTCATAAGAATTAACACATATTAAACGTCGAATGGCTTGACTTTTTATTTCTATTTGTGAATTGTTATTATTTGTTTCTTATCTCGTTTTCGGTTGGAGGTTCGGAGTTACTCCTTTTTGACTCCACTTACTCCAAAATAATTCGATTGGCTGTTCCGAGTAATGTTTTCGCAGTTTTTTCTGTTCCGGAATTAATGAAGGAGTGGAGACCCGGAACACACATATCATATAAACCCTTTCATCGGATTTATTTGTCAAATTAATTTTACTCGACTGAACGTGCAAAATATAAATAAATATCAGACAATTTACGCACACACACACATAAATATTTTACAAATTAGTGTCGGACCAATAAAAAATAATTCGATTGGAATCAAAAAGGAGTAGTACCTACTGTTCCAAAATCCAATCGAATTAAAGAAGAAATGGATTATTTATTCGACGCGAAAGACAAACAAAGTTGGAAATCGATTGGCATTTGTTTTAAAATACAAATCAATTTATTTATTTTCTTTTTAAGTTTTGACTAAAATAAAAAATATCGAATAATTTAAAGGTCCTTAACTTGTAATTTGCTAGTGTTATCACTTAGTTAGTTAGTTAGTTCGATAAGTTTTAACACTTTTAGCGAACCGATTAGCAAAATTTCGTTAGGTGTTTGTAATATAGTGATAATCAAATTCGCTAAAGTTTTGACATTTGTCGCGAACTTAATTTCAGCGAATCGCTAGTCTTAATACGAATTTAGAGAATTCTCAATTGGAATTATGTTGATTGATACGTCAAAGACTTGCTCACAGACGAGGCGATGGCAAGCACCTAAACAAAACATTTTTTTGGAAGAAATAGTCCCTACCTACACTGAAGAAGAATTCTGCAGAAATTTCAGAATCAGCAAATCTTTGCCTAAATAAATGACAAAATGACTGCAAAGTTCGAACAGTCTGAAATGTTCAAAAATCTCAAAATCTCTACATATTTTTAGTCTGTAAAAAAATCTAGGTTCTAGGCCCAGGCAAATTGTAATTTATCTGACAAAAAAATCCAAGTGAAGATTTTTAAACGCAATTGTCTTAATTTTGGTATTAGCAATGCTGTTGCAAAAGCCCATTACCAGATCGTGTCGACATTAGAACTTATAAATCCCCACCTGTAAATACTATCGAAAAGTATTTCATACAAATCTTGTAGATCTTGCCATCCGCAAGAAAAAAAGTTATATCGGGCTTTTCAATAAGAGCGCCACAAATTTTTTTTTTTAAATAAAACAAAAACGGTTTTGGATATCAATGAAAATCTTTATTCCTGTAAAAGTACGTTCGATGTCATTATGTATGAAACTCGATTTCTTTTGCATGGCCACCGCGGGCACGCTTTCAGAAGTCCAGACGCTGAACCCAATTTTCGACGGTTTTCAAGCATAAATCGGCCGATACTGCTGCAATTTCACGTTCGATATTCGTACGAAGTTCATCAATCGTCGCTGGCTTGTTGGCATAGACCATAGACTTGACGTAGCCCCACAAGAAATAGTCTTACGGCGTCAAATCGCACGACCGAGGCGGCCAAGCGACTGAACCATTTCGTGAGATAACACGTTCTCCAAACTTGGTTTGCAATAATTTGATTGTGACATTCGCTGTGTGGCTTGTGGCGCCGTCCTGTTGGAACCACATGTCCTCCAAGTCCATATCATCCAATGAGGGCCAAATATATTCGGTTATCATTGAACGGTAGCGATCCCCATTCACAGAAACGTGCCGGTCTTGATCATCACGGAAGAAGTACTGCCCAATGACGCCGGCGGCCCATAAACCACACCAAACCGTAATTTTTTCGGGATGCAATGATGACTCATAGCGTACGTGTGGATTGCTGCCTGACCAATACCGCATATTTCGTTTATTGACGAAGCCATTCAGCCAGAAATGAGCCTGATCGCTGAAGATGATTTTTCGATGAAAATCCGAATCATTTTCAAGTTGTTGCTCAGCCCAATTCACGAACATACGACGCTTCTGGTGATCAAGCGGCTTCAGTTCTTACGTTGTTAGGATGTAGGCCAAGATCTTTTCGCAAAATTCGCCACAACGACGTCACAGAGATGCCCAACGCTTGAGAACGACGTGTGAGAGACACATTTGGGCTTTCTGCAACTGAAACCTCAGCGGCAGCAATATTCTCGACACTACGGGCACTTCTTTATCTCACTGGCACGGGAACATTTTGTACTGTGCCTGTGGATTCAAATTTTGATCTGCTAGGACGATTATGACGACCATAAATTGGACGTAGCGCTCTTAAAGTTGAGGCCACTGACTCCGAATTTCGGTAGTAAATTTTAATAATTTTGACTCGTTTGTGGCTCGTATATCTTTCCATCATGAAATGGCAAGCCTTACTAAAGAGAAATGTCAAAAGAACGGCAAGAAATATGGCGTCGTTTGCTGTCCCTGTTGCTCTACTTTTATAGCATCACTATTGAAAAACCCTTATTTCTTTCCTACAACTCGTCACCACGCCTTTTCAAAAACGTGAAATGTCGAAAATGGTCGTTTTTCACGTATAACTCCTCAACGGTTCATATTTTCGAAAACATCGAAACGCAGTTTGTACATTGTATGACCCCTTACAGGACAAAATTATTACATTTTTCATAAAAATATTTTTTTATGATATAATTATTTTAAAAGTTGTACAACAATGCAACAAAAATCTTTCTTTTTTGTGTTTTACTGTCAAATGACGAAGTTGTGTGCTCAAATTGTAAATCATTTATGATCATATGATTTTCAAAAAAAAAAAAATTTAGTATCAAATCTTGATTCTTGAATTTAACTATCTATCAGCTAGGTGCACATGCTTGAAAACGTTATTTTTAAGCAAGACCAATTATGACTCATTATTTACGCAGGCTTACAAAATCAACATTTACTGCTGGTGTATATTAAATGCGCTGATTATAAAAATTCAAGTCTATACATTAAAATAACCGTTTTTTGAATATATTTGAGTTTACTTTCTCAGAATTAGTTTATACTTTCAAATGCATCAATTTGTTTTAAAAAAAAGTAATTGATATACGAGCAAACCATCAAACGATCGTTTTTTTTTTCTTTCATATTTTGCTGGGATGTCTCGAAAACCACAAAATAAACACCCTAAAAACAGGGTAAGTACACAACTTGCTCGAAAACATGTTAGTTCTTTCCCGCAATAACACCACTGTAATATTGGAGGCAAAATTGGGTAATTGAAGCAAAAGATTTTTTTGCAAACTGCCAACCAATAAACTAGTTTCCCGAACTTTGTTGCTCCCGAGTTGCCAGCAATTTAGGCAGTATCTACGTTTTCTTCTAGATGGTACCACAAGAGCAATTTCATGCGACCTTATCATGCTTTTTATTATTCTATACATAAGTGCATGTACCTATTAAGGTATATGTGAAAAAGATTTGTGCTATGTCTTTTGGCATTTTGTTCCACAGTGGATTTCATAAAAGTCACCTAAAAGCAAGCAGTTGTCTTCTATTTCGCTTTCTTAGTTCGAAGCAATACATTTTTGCTAGCCCATTTATCAGGACGGGATCTTGTGTGCTTCTGTAACTGCAACATTCCGGTTTGATTAATGGCACGATAGATGCTCTTAGTGCGACTAGGAATTCTATAGAGAGACACATTTGCAAGGTGGGCGCTGCTTTGAGCGTGTGGGAACAGCCTCTGTTATCACATTCGATGTCACATTTCTTCTGCATGTGAATTAATTACAACAACACTGAGACTGCCGACTTGCGATGGCGGTGCAAGCGACGTCGCGACGCCCGGTGGCGATGAGAAGATGTCATGTTGTTGGCTTGTTAGCCAGCCTGCAGCCTTTATTGCTGCAATCACTCGTGTTTGTCGCGAATCTGAATCCGAATTCAAATAACACACAAATCCGGATCCTTAGTGGTTCCTCTGGCTTATAAGTCTGCAACTAAACGCCATAGTCATAGTTTCAGTCGTCGGCGTCGTCATCGACTTTGTATATGAGAATATGAGGAATAATGTAATTCCAAGGCTGGAACAGGGATTTTCTGTGTTTTTAGCGACGACGATGACGACGACGGATGTCGGAGGAGTCGTGAATCTGCATAATTGTCAATTTGTCGGACTCTTGGACTATGATAACGATTCTTGCGACCGGCAAGCTTCTGCATGCATAAAGCATAAGTGTCTCCCTCTGGTTCACCCATCCACCCATAGTAATGGATCTTTGGTTGGAGATGTATAAGGCCTCTTTGCCTTTTGATGTTTATGAGAGTATCAAGCATACCATCATCTATCAACTTCAGCAGGGATAAACAATGAAGCGGGCTCTTTGGAAAACTAAGAAGCAGCATTAGTCCGAAAAGCGCATCGAATTGTATCGCGTTTCCTTTGAATGCGACACGCACGCTACTCTGATACCCGCCATGAATGGGCTGTAAATCTTCGTGATACATGTGTGAAAACGTACTCTTATCTCTCTTTTGCTCTTTCTGTGTGGACTAAACAATGCATAAACTCTGACCGACCTTTGGATAGGCATTGTGTGTGTTGCCCAAAAATTTGTTGAATCTTTTGTCCTGAAACACGACGCGCGTTCTAATCCGATTATGGAGAGAGGCCGGAAACTCGTTTACAACCCATGATGCTCTATACCAACCATTACTTCGTATACGCACAATTTGACAAAGGAAACGATTACGTGAATATGCTGTAAATTATAATTTGTCTCATTTGATCTACAACTGTGCATCAGCATTAGTGGTATACGAAAGCAAAAACAAACTCAGACAAAACGATGTGATTGAAAATTCAAGAGTGAACTACTTTGGCCAATCTATATGGCAGCATCGCACGTCACACTAATTCGTGACATTTGTGGAAACAGTCTTGATAGCTTTGGGATCAATTTCAACGAGTATTCTGTTTATTTGTTATACTCACGGTATGGCACCGTTCAGTTCAGAGGGGTTACATCAGCAGCCATACTGCCATGCCATATACAGAGTGTACTTCTCTATAAGCCTTGCTTTAGCTATCGTGGCATGAAGTAGGACGACGCATTTGTTCCTGTTGCAGGATTAAATTACAAATAAATCCTTTACCTTCAATCTTTCTCTAGGACGAGAAAACCAAACCAAAGTCCTTGTAGTTGAAGCAAGACAGAAAGATAGATAGAGACTTTCATGGTTGACGTCGTAGTCGTAGTCGTCGTTGTCGTTGCCAAAGTCTTAATGTAAATAAATGGTTTTTCATATTTTCTCGTCTATAGATACTTTCGTACAACACGCACTCTTTTCCGTTCATGATAGGTAGGTACACTTCATCTAGATCTATATTCCAAAATGAAAGGCGAAAGGATTTAGCAAAAAATAAAAAACAAGGAAGAAAATAAAGTCGAAGGCAAACGCAAAATCAGCTATAGAGGAAAATTGTTATCGAAGTGAAGGTAAATATGAGCAAATCCCTTGATTCAGTTGCGATTTCCAAACTACTTTTAAGGATTTCCTTTACAGTATGACTGTTCGTTTTTTTTATTGGATGGATGTGTGTGTCGGTGTGTATGCGTGGCTTTGGTACTTTGGCTTTGGAGTTGCCCCGGCTGTTAAATTGCTGTGTGAATGAAGATGACGATGATAGCCTTTGAAATTGTAAAATCCTTGTGTGGGATATATCTACGATTATTTCTTTTTTTTAGCTAAATTGTAAGGGAAAGTATTTTGTATTTTATATTGACTATTCTATTGATAGGGGTATCAATGGCACTTTAAACGGTCACGTTCCATAAGACTTTGTATGTAAGTTTATAAGTGTGTTTATATATCTAAAGCTATATGTGTTGTAGTAGATTTCGACTTTAGTGTCAAACACTCTTTAAACAAGTAGTGAAATCCACTGCACTGACCAAAGGGATAACGTTATTGGGCGATGATGTGGTGAGACCAAGGAGGTTTAAATTTTCACTGGTAGGGATCTATAGTACTCCGTGACATTTGTGGAAGAAACAGTCTTGATAGCTTTGGGATCAATTTTAATGAGAATCTTTTTATTTGTTGAGTAGATATGCTTAACGGAATAACACCTTAGTGGAGGGGTGGCTTAGGTACTTGACCAATTCAAATTTTAAAAGCTTTGCTTTTGCTATCGTGACATGAAATTTCGCGACTTAATATTTACAGCCCTATTCATAAACTCATTATAGCGGCAAGACAACACAGACACGTGTTGCAATACATAATTTGTATAAATAAATGTGTGACATCAGATAAGGTACATATCCCAGAAAAAATGGCCACAAAAAAATGACCAATGTGCGAAAAAAAATCTAAGTGAAGATTTTTGAGCGCATTTATCTTTATTTTGGTATTGTCAATACTGTCTCGAAAGTTCATTACTAAATCGTGTCGGCGTCAATATTTGTTCAAAATTGAATGCCGAAATATCAATTCCCCGCATATATGTAACTCCGAAACGGTCATTGCTATCGAGAAGTATTATTTACAATACATGTAGATTTTACCATCCACACGAAATATGTATGATATTTTTTTCCCTATGACTCATCGAAATTTCAAAAAAACGCAAAAAGTCGAAAATGCTCGTTTTTCACGTATAACTCTTAAACGGTTCATATTTTCGAAAATAAAAATTGAATGCAAGGTTTGTACATTATGTGACCCCTTATAGGACAAAATTAATGTATGTCAATTTAGCACTTATGTAAATTATAAAGGTATGTATTAATAACGTATAACTTACACAGGTAGATGGAACATAAGTATTTATGGTCATACAAACATACCTATATAATGAAAGTGTATGGTGTAGATAGGTTGGTATATATACCTAGGTAAGGTTTGCACATAATATCTATATAGTAATGCTAGGTGCAAGGGTGATTTTTAAAGACATAATATGCATAGCTTTATAGGCGTGGGAGCCTACTTTATGTAAGTAGGTATTCAGTTACTAGAGGCTTAACTACATAGGCCTACTTTTGTACAAAAGTACAAAAGTGAGAAATAAATTTCTATTCTGAAGGTCCTTGCAAAAAACAATGGAAAAATGTGCATGGTGGTTTAATTTATGTGTCAAAACAATTTTCGTAAGTTTTTTTGCAAGCATGTTTCTTTAGCGAGCATTTTAATTTCTCACTTTTGTACTTTTGTACAAATGTAGGTCTATGTAGTTAAGGCTTAAGGCAGCAAAAATATATGTAATGTAAAATGTAGTTTACCTAGTTAACATTTACACAGGTACGGTACCTACAATGAATGTACCTTTACCTACTCATCACCTTAAAAAAGGTTTAAGAACAATTAAAAATAAAGTATTATCTTTATATTAATACGCTTAGCAAAACCTAAGCAAAACCTAACGGTACACTTTTCTCTGTAAATACTTAACGGAACTACATGAATTATATAACGTTGGAAAGGTTTTGCCCCACAGATGTGCACAAACCAAAAATTATGTCTGTATGAAATTTTTAAACCATTTAATTTCAATTTTTTCAGATAATTGATTTTTATCATTTCAAGGGTTGCGCTTAGAAATCTGAAACTTCGGGAGATGATGACCATTATTTAATTGGATTTGTTGGTGGAAGATTTTGAATCCATATCTTACCGTAAAGTTTAGAAAGTTACATTTTTATATATTTTTGACCAAAATTAACTTCCATAAGAAATACATAAATATTGAAGGATAGTAGACAAAGCTTTAAAATCAAAAAAATAAACATATCGTATGTACGACAAACATATGTACATAATGTTCGACAGTTTTTGGAAAAAAGTGAGTTTGTGTGATATTAAAGTTTATTTTGTATCGTATTTCTTAATAGGTCTGTTCCCAACATTGACCAAAACTGCCAATTCTCAACAATTGTTGCCCAAATCCTGTTCCATACTTCACAAATTTGGTAGTTTTGGGTAGAAGAGAGTGCTCATGAGAGGAAAACAATTTACCCCCTGACATTCTGCCCAAAAAACTTCTTTGGGCAGAAATTGTTGGTCTGTCAAATGTAAGGTTGAGATACGTTGTTTTAAAAAAAATTACTATTGTTAAGACTAGTCAGATCGATTTAAGTCATGTTGGAATGAGAAAGGTTAAATAAATTAAAAGAATATTTGTGTGGCTGAAATGTTTGCCAAGAAACCGATTCAAACTTTTTCGGCAGTTTTTCTCACTGTGAAAGAATTTCATCCTCACTCTTCAAAATTCTACAGACTGACAATTTCTGCCCAAAAACCTTGGGAAACCTAATATAAGCCAGATTTTATTTCTGTTGCAAGATTATTCCCGACTTCATAAAAGTAAACATTCAGAATCAATGCTAAAACAATCGCTAACTAATTTTACTATTAACGTTCATTTTTGCTAAACTTTGATATAATTGCTGAAAGCAAACATCAGCACTTCATTTATTTAAAAAGGACCATACTTGCCTGCATAAATAGGGCTTGAGTGTGGCAGTACTCAGGATGTTTACTTTCACGAACTCTGGATAAGTTATTTTATAAACCTTATTTAAAACTCGATCGAGACTTTTGTAAAACTACAAAATAAGTACATTCTAGAACTAACCGGTAAAGCTTAGAGTTTTAACATTTAAAATGTTTATAGGTTCGTTTTGCACAAATTATGGTGTTACCAAAATGAATAAAGTACAAATGAATACAAATGAAAATGAACTTTAGCGTAGTAGCGGCATTTTGCGAACAATTTGGTTGGTGTTACCACAGAAGCTAGCAACAAAATTAAAATGAACATATCGTTGTAAGCGATGAACAGGGCAGCGTATCGAATTGTTGGTTGGGTGCTTGTGCAATTTGCTTGTGCTACCAAAGAAGAAAGAAGTGAATGAAAGAATGAAAAATAAACGGCGACAGCCATCGACTAAGAACATGTGTCTAAGAAAGGCAACAACAATTCTTACTGAAGAGCTCAATTGTTGTCGTCAGAGCGAAACACATCTGTAGATAAATTGAGGTTAATAGTATATGAACAAAATATTTTAAAAATAAGGAACAACATTATTTTTTTTTGTTTTTAAGTTCAAGACAAAGGTTTAACGAATGCTAAAGAAATGTACGTATCCGTACATTTTGTTTGTTTTTGTTTTTTTTTTTAATTAGTTTTGCTTTTTTTAAATTTTCAAAATTTTCACGGATCTTATATAAAGTAGGTAGTGAAGAGATAATCTATGACGTAACATGAATTTGGTGTTTGTTTCGTTGGCCGAATATTCGGCCACTGGCGATACTAGTACATAAGTAAAAGTTAGTATAATTTTATTTTATTTTAATGGCTAAAAAATGAAAGAGTTCAAAACAGAGTATGCCATCCGATTTGTTTGATAAAAATATGAATTTATGAAAAAAAAAATCAAAAATCGGTGGAGCGGTTTTCTTAAAAATAAATTTTGTATATATGAAATTTTTTGCGCATTTTCAAAAATAAAATCTGGTATGCCAATATTTTTTATATTTTTTTTTTTTTACACTATCAGATCTTTGTCAAAGAGCGCTTAAATCAAGCTGCAACTTATGACCACAGAATTGCCAACACAAAAATGTGTACACCGGCTCATTACTAAGTGCAGTGTTAGTAGTTAGTAGTAACAGACAGACTACAAAAAACACTAAGGAGAACGGATTCTCAACACAAAATGAGACAATCAAGAACAAACAAATAAAACAATAATAACACAATAATAACACAAAAATTGCGACTTATACAAACATTTATGAGCGTGGTATACTGGTCTTCAATACACTTTTAAGTTTAATTTTATTCATATTGAAGTCAAAAATACGTTAATTTAAATTTAATAGCTTGCACATACGGGTTAACGGTTCATGCATTCCATAATTAGTACGATGCTGGGGTAAGTTCATCAAATCCAGACTGCGAAGGTTGTGGGCCCCTCCACGAAAGTTGAAACTTAAGCAATTTAATAAATCGCATATATTTAGTATTTAATAAAATACAATTTTAAACAAAACAAAAAAAATATTCATGAGCTCGTTTTCAAGATATTGAAATTTTTAAAAACAAAATTTCAATAATTTTTTAAAAATCCAAAAATTATTTTGTGGAAAAATTGTATGTGCAAAATTGTTTGAATTGTACAGGAGTTCTTGTATAAAAATATTGGTTGAAATCGGTGTAGCCTATAATGAGAAATTTTTATCAAAATATTGACCCTACCTTCAGTAGAAAAAAAAAATTTTTATCAATATTCTTGGAGCCGTTTCCGAGAAAAATAAGTTTTTCTTAACCGTTTTTCAACATTTGTATGGAAGGTGCCGTTATTTTTGAATTCAGAAATGTGGTTTTTTGAAGCATTCTACAAAATAATAAAAAAAATTTTACACCTAGTTTTGAAAATGCCAAGTCGTTTTCAAAATATTCAGTTTTCAAAAAAAAAATTGATTTTTTTTTAAATTTTCAATTTTTTTTTTTAATTTTGGTTCACAATTATGTTTTTTTTTAAGAGTTTTATTTGATTTTTTTTTTTTAAAAAAAAAGATTGGTAATGCTAACTTGACACTGGTGAACTCAGCCATTAAAAAAAGAAATTCGAAAATGTAACAGTGCCAATATTTGTGATTTTTTAGTAGTAAATTATTTGTGGAGAGAACAAAATTCAAGTCAGCTCTACCTACACTTATTATTTAAAAAAAAAAGTACGGCAAACATTTTTTCTCTCCACAATTAATTTACTACTAAAAACCTACAATTTACTTTTTTGAATTTCCACAAATGAAGTGCTTACTTGACATACATACAAAGTCATTAGTTCTCTCATCCAGTTTTACAATTTGCTTCTTTGACCAGCATATTTCTTGTACCCAACATTTTTCAAACAAAATAAAATAACAATCAATGTGCTGTGACTGTGGAAACCAAGTCATTTTAATGATTTTATAGCTTTTTTTACCTAGTCATAAATTGAAATTTATTTTATTGTAGCTGAGATTATTTACATTATTTCTTATTTAAAACTATTTTTCACAATTGACAGAGTTATGGTACAACTTTACCTTACTACTGAAAAAAATATAAAATATTTCTTTTAATTATCACATAATATATCAATGAAAAATCGAAGAAAAAATCACAAGAAAAACCTTCTTTAAATTATATTAATAGTAGGTACTTAGATTAAATAGAACACAAAAACCTTCGGAAAAAATAATAAATACTACCATCATAAAATTTGGTAAAAACTCTCAAAAAAGCAACCTTCCCTACTAAATATTCTTAAAGACTTTTGGTTCATGGTTCTCGTACCACTCTTAACATGTATACCAAGTTTCATCAACGTTCCATCATTTTGAATGGGTGTTCGGTAATATTTACCTATCGTCCTGAAATTATAGTCACTCTTACATAAAAATGACTATAACTTTTTTCCGGTTGTCGTATCGTCTTTGTTAAAATGTCATTAGAGTCACCATTAAAAAGTACCTTGAAATCATGTGCCATATGCAATACATAGATTGTGCCAGTCATTTTTTCCTTATGATGCACAAAAAACTGCCACCTGTACCCTCAGAAAACACGCTTCAATACAAGATATTTGTACTCTTTTATTTCTTTATTCTTATGGTAAAAGTAAAGTTTTCACCTAAGTTCACGAGGGTAGGAGTTTGTATGTTTTATAATGTCCTATTTGACCTGTACTATAATATTATATCCCAGAATTTGTTAAAAACAAAAAAGTATGACTTATTTATTCTGCACGTATCTACATATCAGATCGAAACGTCCAATGGAGTGCAATATACATATAGAACCATAACTTCGTTTTTAGTAAAATTTCGTTTCTTTCAAAAAATGTCATTCTCCAAAGACAACACTTTCTGCCATCTTAAACCATCACAATAAATTTTACCAAATTTAAAAAAATTTTACTTAAATGATATTCAAATTACACTGAAACATTTATTCACAATATACTAACTAACC